>JAKKIB010000179.1:7197500-7797500 GCA_023089585.1 Melophagus ovinus
AATTATCCTAAAAATATTATTCCGCTTTAAAAATCAAGTGATGCCCACCTCAAAAAATTATCCATAACTTTTGATATCAAACTTTCGAGCTTAACTCATATTTATATTTTCAATTCCCCTAACATATTTCTTGAAATAAAAATTCTTATAAAAGTAATTAGCACAAATTTAAACAAACATTTTTTATTTATATATTGTTGCCTGCATTTAGGCATTTTATTAATTTACATATTTAAACTTACTTGAAATTTCTAGATATCTCTTTGCCGTTCAATCTGTCTAGCTGAATACCTACATAAAATATGACAGAAATATGACAATTATTCATAGAAATTGAAAAGCATACTTGGACATAAAATGTATATATTTGTATGACCCTTAACAATAAATTGACATATATGTGTCTTGATTGTTCTACTCTGTCACAAAACGTAACATAAAATATTATTAGGCTTGTTGTATTAAAACAACTATAGAATGGAATACGATTTTTGTGATTGTATGTGATTTCAATAAATATAGTTATGTATAGATAAACCAGTATTAATTATAATCGAGATAGGCCAAGGAAGGCCTCTTATCTTACTATTCTCTAATGTCATGAATACTTGTTAAATTAAATGATACAAAAAGTACTGTTAAATGAGAGTGGGAGTCAATTAGGCTAAGTATTTTATGCAAGCCTAATACATCCCCTCAAATCTTATAGTTGATTATATATAAAGTCAAGGAAATGTCATACACTTCAACTCCTACCGAGTGCCATTACTTCTATCACCATTAAGTAACAAAAAAAAAAGAAAGAAAATACACTATCTCGATTATCTCGATTACCTCGACTAGATTATTCTACAAAATCATTCTACTAAATATCTTACTTGGCAAGTAGATCAACATTATCGCCACTATAATCTTTTCAGTACATTTACTTTGCATAAAACTCTTTTCGAATTTTCCAACACATCTGTTCAATTAGCCCATGCAAGTTAAGGCAAAAGCAAATGATCAGATTTCTTAGATTTCCATTTGTTATGATTTTAACTTTGTTCTAGAACGTTAATTCGATTCTTGCTGCAGAAGTTTTACATAAAATAACTCGATTATGGCTGGCAAATAAAATCTTATATATGATACCTGATAATGCTGACCAAAAAGTTTCATTATATAATTTTTCTGCGTTAAGTTTTCATTATTATTTTTATTACTATATTATTTTATAGATTGCAATATAAAGAATATTAATACAATTTCCCATGCTTATTGGCAATTGCATTACATGAAAAATTCATAGAGATAGATATGAATTGAGTTGAAGCAAAAACATATTTTCTGAACTTTTACAAAACTCATTCAACTAAATTATAATTTTATTGTTATTGTTTGTTGTATGTTTTACGCTAAGTCATCAAAATAAACTAGAATAAGTCAAAGTTTAAATAAAATTTACGTGCAAGAAATTTAAATAGGAACAAATTTATTCGCTAAAAGTTTTCCATTTCTATTTGTTTTTTCCAACAAAAATTAAGCATCATGAGACTAAGGAAATTTAGTTTATTTTAATAAATAAAATATATATATATATATATAGAAAAATAAGAAGAAGAAGAAATTTCAAAGCGACATAATGGTAAAGGGCAATCATTCGTTAAAGTTAAGTACGTTAAGTTACTCTAATTTCTTTATCAATGGATTATTTGAAAACCAAAAAAATGTGTAACCAAAATTTGATTCATATTGACTAACAGTCCCAAATATATAATAGAAGCAATTTTGAAAATATTGAAAACAAACAATAATTTAATAAGTAAGTCTTTGAAGAAAAATGGAGCCAAATTAAATAAAAACTTATCATTATGGAATTAAAAGTACGAAACTTTCTAATCATATTTTTGATAAAAATCACTTATACGTCAAGCAAACAAATCAATAAATATACAGAACAGTGATTAAAATTTTCTATATCCCATTAAAATCGCATGATACAAAATAAAATTTGCATCCAAGGCATAACGCTCTGGTATGGTAAATATTTGTAAGCACAAGCAGAAACTACTCACATGAATCCACAAAATTACTGCAATAAAAATAATACCATTAAATATTGAAAGAATAATTCGTTAGAGATATTTACATCGAAATCCATGCAAATGAAAAATTGAGCAAGAGTTATCAAAATATTTATAAGCAATTTCGTCGCCTCACTTTGTAAATGGAGCCGTAAAAATTAATGTCCTTTATAAAATTGTTTGTATAGAATAAGAAAAAGAAAGGATAAAGTCATAAAATGGAACACTCTTTTGTAATAATTAAATATCCTCTCACTTTGCTTAATGTGCTTAATGTGATTAAAGTCAAATAAAAGAATTTCAAGAACATAAAAAAAAGTTCATTATATGAAAAAAAATTTCAAGAAATGGCTCGATCTGAACTAAATTTACTTCACATATTGTTTACATATTATTTACATATTGTTTACGTTAAAATACAACTAAGCGCAAATTTACATTAAAATATATTAAATAATCATTGTATATCTTTTAAGGAAAGTTTTATACATGGCCTGATTGTAAAAATTATTCAACTTTTACCATTTTCAATAAGGTTCGTCTCTAGGCTAAAACACATCTATATATGAAAATTTCATTAAATTATCTTTAAAATTGCGACCTTTAGCTTGTATACAGGCGAATAAACGGAAAGGCAGGCTCAAAACGCATCAAGAAGCTATTCTGAGACGATCAGTCTAATAGAAAATGGCTCTATCTCAAGTATCTTTAAGTATTGCAAACATCTGCACCACAAGTTATGTAATGAATAAAAAGCGTAATCTAAATCTCTTTAAATTTGAATTTAATCGTTCCGCCGTCAATTTTAAAAAGCGCTCTTTTCAGTATGATGAATAAAAATGTAACAAAATTTAAAACTTATTATTATTATTGTTGTTATTGTGGTTGTTACTGTTGCTGCCATTTCTTTTTTATTATTGCTTTCATAAAAAAAAAAAAAAAAAAAACAAAAATTCAAAGATCGAAAGTCATAGGTATTGAAATTGTTTTAGCAAGTGGCGGAAAGCCGCACCCGCTTAACCATCAAATCAACCAGAAAAAAACAAACAAGAACTGAACAAAAACTAAAAGAACAAGCAATTACCAAAAGTGAAACACAAAAAATGCCAAAAAGTTTTACTCGTCTCCTTGATTTTCTTATTCCTTTAAAGTAGCAGAAATTTACCAGAAGGAAATTTTGAGAAAAATTTTTAATATTTAAGAAAACATTAGTTTTTAGTTTTATTAAATAACTGAACTTAATTAGCAAAAAAGAGAAATATTTTATAATTTTTATTTCTTTTTTGTGAATTAATTTTATGGCGGAAAGTTTTTATCTAATAATTGAAAAGTGAATTTCTCATATGTAAAAGTTAATCTGTCAATTTCTTTTTAAATAAATGCTAAAATTAGATATTTATGACTAATAAGAAATAAATTGAACAATTTTTATTTAGTTCGATTTATTGCTCATAGTTCCAACATTATTATGCACATCATAAACATTTTCCTATGAGCAATACTCCAATAAAAATTCTTCAATTAAATTTATATGAATATTGAATTTTTCATTAAATCCATCTATAAATTTATAGTTTTTTATTCAAACGCGCAGTTATATAAAATGAATTATATTTTTGCACACGACTTAGTTATTGGCTTAAAAACAAATTAAATATTTTTAAAGTCACTTAAGAAAAGTATTAAAAGTAAAAGGCGATTATTTTGGTGAATTATGATTAAAAAAAAAAAAATTAAAGGCGACATAAGAAATTAAGATCAGCTGGCTATAAAAGAAAACTATACAACTTATGTTCATCTATATTAGTTAGCAATTATTTATAAGTTTGCATTCTTCTGAATTTTGCAAAATCAGAATCCGTGTATATATCGGACTATTTACTTAAGATTCCACACAATATAAAAAGATTTAAAAAAATTTTTAATTGAGAAGTGATAAGGGAAAAAATATATTTAAGAACTGTGCACCTAAAATTTTTATAATTTTAACACTATTTTCTGATACCTTAAACTTTTGTTTACCTTCAATTATTGAATTATTAAACTAACTTTAGTTGCGACTGAGAGTTACCTTTTAAGAATAACTAAATCTCCAAAGAAATGTAACAATAAGCAAAATTCTCATAAAAGCAAGTTACTTTCAATTTACAATTAAAATTTCTTGATCTAATCTAATATATTATGAATTAATTAATAATAATAAGAGAGTAAAATAATAGTTTTTTCATATGTGGAATACTAATCTTTATAAAACTCCTTAAATACAATGCTTGAAACTGATGTTATTTATACAAACAATGTTAAAAACGTTATTTATTTTTCTTAGATCAATTTAATATGATTTTCTGCATCTCTTATTATTCGATCAACTTTATCCAATTTATTTAGATATTAATAACAAACTTACTGCGTTCGACAGATTAAATTATGTGATTTTACTGGAATACTTTTAAAAGCAACTTACTTGAAGTGAATAATTTCACCTTATTGCTGCTGTATAAAATATTGTTAATCTTTACTTTTTACTTTCACTCTGTGAGATTAAGGAAAATGTAATAGTTTAAACCAAAACAAGAAAAAAGAAAACAAAAAACTCCAATCTGCTTTTGCAGTTTTGCATGATAAGTATAATAAATTCAATGAAAGTAAGAGCGCAACAAGAAAGTTCATGTGAGACTAACTCTGTTTGTCTAATTTTTTGGTCATAACAAAAATTCTTTTATGAAGCATACTTTTTGCATAATATATATATGTTTTCCTTTGCTTTAATTTCTATTCGCTCATTTATTTCAAATCAAATTTCTAAATATTTTAATATACATATATAAAAAAGAAACTTCAAAATGAACAAACAGCAACATTTTACATACAACAACAAAAACAACAACAACAACAACAACAACAACAACAACAACAACAACAATGTGTAAAAAATTGTTAGCATATTTTTAGTTTTTAGATTTATCACATCGTTCATTAGATAATAAATTTAATCAACAAAAAAGTAATCAAATAAAATTTACGATCAACGATAACATAATAATAATAATAATAATAATAATAATAATAATAATAATAATAATAATAATAATAATAATAATAATAATAATAATAATAATAATAATAATAATAATAATAATAATAATAATAATAATAATAATAATAATAATAATAGTATTTAAGCAATGCAATATTTTTGATTTTAGCATTTTATTTTTAGAAAATGTTCTAAGCATTAAAAATTGAAATACTTTTGCCCTTTTTCTGTTATGTTACATTGATTTGTAATCCCAGATGAAGTTAGGAAATGTCAGTGCTATCATTTTGTAACTTTCTCCAGGGGATTTATAAAATAAATTTTATAAATTGATTTCAAAATGACTACATGCAAAATTTATTTTAAATAGAGCAATATTGTTATTTATATTATTCAATTGCTAGTTGGGAAGTAAACGAGCAATAAAGCAATGAAAAATAGATATTAATCTAAGTAATTAAGAGCTTAGTCGAATATTTTGGTTTACATTTACTCGTTTTCTGTTTCTTATTATGAAAATACTTTATTAATGCGACTGCATTTAAAAATCAATAACTTTACTGATTCTAACTGAATTCATGACTTTGCAGAACTAAAACAAAATAGTGGTCTTAAAAATAGTCAATGAATAATTAAATGTAACAATGTACTAAAATCGAACAGATCAGATTCTTCTCAGTTGATGTTTGAGTTTTTTGTAATCATAGGTTCAGTTGCCAGCCCATGTTTCACGTATCAATCTACAGCAACTTAAAAGATTACTTTAAACAGCTCAGACAGGCTACTTTTAAATCTTTATCGAAATTAAGCATATAATTGTTGTCAATTACATTACCTTTCAAACCTCTTTCAAATTGTAAGTTTATAAACCTTAAAAAGTGTTTAGAAGAAAATAATTGAAATTTATGTATGAAATTTCTCAACGTTTTTTTTGTAGTCTATTACATTACTATTACATTTTTCAGTTAAAGTAACCAGTTTTGAATCAACACGGCAAATGTTTTACGAATTAAAAAGATTATTAATGTGTTAGTTTGTCCATACAAATGAAATTAAGTTAATTGGCAAAAGAGTAAAAAACTGAACCTATAAAATTATTCATGTGGTTCAAAATTTTTAAGTTTTCTTTTCTTTCAAAATAACTTTGTTATAAAAGTTGATTTTATTATCAAAAGGAAAACAAAAAATGTGAAAAGAAAATGTATAAAATTTTTTTTCTCATTTATTGTCGCACTTCTTAAAAAAAATACGAAAAATTACTTGCGTTTTTTTTTTGGTTCTGTTTTTTTTTTTATTATTTGATAACTTGAAAGACATAAAAACTTATGGACTTAGGGAAGAACACTTACAATAACAATAACAAATTCAATAAATGGCACACTAAACATTTTTATATTCCATAAAATTTGTGACTTTTTTTTAACAAAAATTTTCACTAAAATTTTTAATCAAATATTCCAGTCACACTTAAAAAATTTGAACTACAAAAGAAGTTAAAGTTTCCATTTAACGGATTTAATTAAATCAATCAATTTAAACGATTTGGGCTTTTTTAAGTTTTTTTTGGAGATATTTTAATAAGATTTTGTTTCTTACAGTCAAAGTTTTAAGGAATAGATTAGAATAAGCTTTTTAATTACAGGAAGTATTTTTAATATCATGTTCCATATAAACAGATTTTGAGGAAAATAAACTGAGTAAATGACGCATTTATTAAATCAAGGTAAAGCCAGGAAAATATAAGAATAACATGAACGAAAACTTAAATTTGGCAAATCTGTTTCTAGATCTTGAAATATTTCTTACAATTTAAATAGATATTTTTAGCAACAACAATGCTTTATTCAATCGTGGACTCAGCTTCATAATATTCTAACAAATTTTGCCAATAATTTTACTTTCGCATTTTTAATTAAAATGTAAAGGAAAGTCAAAAATAATGATTTCTTCTTTTTAATGATAAGTTTTACTTCTTATATGAACAAAAAAATGTAATTTAAGAAGTCTGCTAATGAAATTTATAAAGAGAGAAGAATGTTCTTCAATGAACACAAAGGAATAAAATAAAAATTGAATTTTGATTGAAGTTTTGAAAGTTTGATACCGAAATATTAAGCGTATTCATTCCAATATAAAAGTTCAATTAAAATTTTATGAAAGATACTAAAAAGACTTAAGATAAGTTTGATTTATAAGATGACTTTAACTTGAGATAAGTTTAGTGTCTCAAATGATATGCAATTCTATGAAATTTCAATTAAATTTTTAAAATGAGTTTAATTTAAAATAAATAAATTTGAGCGAAATCGCAACAAATATTTTTATAAACATTTTAATCACTTTATTTGGCAAAACTCAAGCAATAAATGCAGAAGAAGCTGCAAGGTTTTTATTTTCATTTTTTTTTAATAATTTTTATTATGCACCATTAGCGAACAGAACAATTAGCGCAAAAACCATCAAAAAACTTTCCAGCCGAATTCCACAAAAACTCAAGTCAATTATGTAACTCTAAAGCCAACGCCAACGGCAATGCAAATGCCAATAAGAACATGACCAAGTAAAAAAATTATGCTTAGTTAGGGCTATATCTTGGATACCCACCACCCATAATATTACGATTCAGAACCTAATATATTTTTTTAAGAGTAAACTGAAAACGTAAACATAAAAATATAAAAATTTGATATTGTATAATATCGCTCAGGTGTTTACGGATGACGGGTAAAAAAACTATCAATTTTGCTTAACAAAGTGAGATATTCTCAGCTTACGTTGCATTGTGGGCGTGCCCTTCAATCGATGGTGCCCACTTTCAGTTTCACTCTGCATGCAAGAACTTCCAATGATTCTACCAAATTTAAGCTTGGTATCTCAAATTTTATCATCAGGAGAATGTTTACAACAATCAGGGACGTAGACGGACAGACAGATAGACATTTGTACGTCGATTCCGCATTTGATATATATAGATATTTTACAGGGTCTCCGATGCTTCCTTCTAGGAGTTACAAACATAATGAAAATATGAATATACCCGTAACCTCTGGGTGGTGATTATAAAAAGGACAATTAATTTAATTTGTCATTACCATTTTCAAATGAATTCAATTATTGCATACAAACATACAAACATACAAACGCAATAACGTTAATTGATGTTGAATTGATGTAAAGAAAAAAGCAGAATAATAAAAAGGAAATATAATAATTGGTGAAAAATGGTAAATAATAAAAAACATAATAAAATCGTTTACAATTAGATGAAATAATTAAAATTTCGGCAGATTCGAAAAAATAATCAATTTTTTTTCTTTTTTTTTTTTTTAATGAAAATGCAGAATGAAATTATTCATCGCAAATTTTTTATATCAAAATTTTATACACCGATATAAAATGAAGACATATATGAATGAATGAGTGAATATTATTAAAGGCAGCATAATAATTGATAGCTCTTTAAGAAAGTCTGAAAAACCTATTTATTTATTGTTGCTATTTAAACGTAATTTTGTCGCAGAACAAGAGATTCTCCAAAAATAAAAAATTGTCATCATTATAAGCTTTTACACAAAAACTTAACGTAATTTAGGAAGATAGCACAAAAAATATATTTCAAAAATTATATTTCTAACCTTTGCATGGGATTTTATGGGGAAAAAAAACTCAAAAGAAAATCATATAATAAATGTAAAGCGATGAGGAGTGAACAGTAAAATAAGAAAAAGAAGAAAAAAGAAGGAAAACAAAAGATAAAATAAAAATTTACATTTGTACTAAAAAGAATGTTAATTCTAATTTTTCTATCTTTTCCGGGAATTTCTTTGCCCATTTTCATTCGGTAAATTTTGATGTTTTTCTTTTATACGGATAAATTTCGTCCTAATCATTAAAATAATAAAGTCCCCGTACTTAATTAGCCTAGTTTCTGGTAGACAAATGTAAATATAAGAAATATTATTTCAAAAAAAATAACTCATTAACTCATTAACTCATAACTCATTAACAAAATTTCTCATTCTCTGTATGTGAATATGTATAAATTTATTTATAGAATTTTTTAATATGCCGAGTGACAGTAAAATATTGTAAAAATTTAATTATGACGTAAATGATGACGTGAGTGAAAATATAACAAATAATAAGTCATAAAATAAATATGATTTATCCTTTTTTTTTATTATATTGAAAAAAGAACACTTGGAAATTGAGAGAGTGTAAGAAAGAGAGAGGGAGAGAGAAAAAGAGAAAAATGGAAGCAGAGATTTTGTGCATGAAAAGTACTTAGAGTTAAGTACTCTTTCTAAATGTCATCACTCGTTTTAATCCACAATCATTTGTGTCACAGTGATGTTAAGTAAATCAGATGATTTTGATAACAACACCCAGAACAGTTGATGATTAAGCCACCTTTTATTACAACAATAACATTTTCTGAACCGATTAAAATCTTTACTCTTCTATTTAGATATTTTGAAGGACATAGAATTCGCAAATGAGTTTTGGAAAGAAGAACAAAGCAGAGGAAAATATTTAGCAAGACTCTCGTTTCAAAAAAATACACGATTTCAAAAAATATTATGCAAATTGTTTAACAAGCAAAATTTTTGTACAACATTTAATTTAACATGGTCCATTCTTCCCACATAAAACACTTTTATGCAAAATTGTTACATTTAGTTTTCATAAAATGAACCCAACTCGATTATCTATAACTTTTTTGTTTTATGTATTTTTTTTATTTAATTGTTGTACACATGAAATGTGCTTTTTTTCTCCCTAATTCAGTGTTTCCATCTTTTTAAGTTAGATAAACGGAATTTAATAAAAAAAATAAATATCAAAAGAAATAAATCCAAAAAATTATTTTAAAAAGTTGAATATTTGTAACAGTATGATGATAAAGATTATAATTAAAGATAAAAATGCAAAAAAAAAATGAAACTCGTTCACTTGTTATTTATATTTAAACTTCAATCAACACATTTTTTGAAATTTTTCTTTCACATTTCCACTCGTCTTTTTTCGTGCACATATTTAAACCTTCATGTATCATTTCCTATGACATTTTTTCATTCCCAAAAAGAAAAAAAGCAAGAAAATGAAATAGGAAAAATAATAAAAAACAAAATGAAAGTGTGATTCCTTTTTTTTGGTTGACCCAAACATTTCAGCGATTTAAAACAAATAACAACGTTACAATTATTCGAAGCAGACCTTTGATTATTCTACACTATGTTGGCTTAAATTACACTCTACAAGCTCATCTTAAAGCTTTTTAAAATATATTTAATAAAGTGAAATAAAACTTAGGAAAGTACAGAATAATATTTTTGGAAGTTGTGGCTTATTTGAAATGAGATTTTAAAATTGATGAGTCTGATTCTAGGCAAACTATAATCAATAGAACACACAACCATTTTGAATAGATCTGTTTAATAAATTGAAAAGAAACGTGTCATTTTGCAGCCACAACCCAAAAAAATTCTTCAAGTATTGTAGTGCGCAAAGGCCGTAATAAGTGATAAGTCGTCATAACTTGTACAAGGCATTTAAATTCTATTCAAGTACGATTCAATCAAGTTTAAATATTTTGTTTGCATTCGTTAATTACGCCATAACAAATAGTGATACATAATAACCACAAAGTTGTTAAGAATTTTTATTTACATTATACGTAACACATTAAATGACATCAGTGCCTTATAATCAATATTGAATCGTATTTGCGATATATATACATATATACATATATATCATATATACACTTGTATGTATATATATATATATATATATATATATATATATTATATATAATAAAAATTAATTTGTCATGCCGTAATTGACTTTTGATTATACCTTAATATCCATTACAAATGATTAAAACTTTACTGTAAACAATACTGTGTGATTTAATAATTATGCCCAAAAGTATGCAATTACATAATGTATAAATAGTGAGACGCAATTACTGAATAATGGATATTTTGAATGCCATTTGACCTTTATAAAAATGTTTGACCAATCAAAATGAAAACGTTAATGTACAAACTCACTTCGGTCCATATTTATATATTATATTAAGTAAGATTGCCCAAGTGTGTAACTTGGAAAGCAAAGTAAATAGTAATGCAACCAATTTTCATACAAATTTACAATCGTTAATTATTACTTTTTTAAAACGCTTTTAGATGGAATTAGGCCTGATTCGAAACCCGAAACTAAACTAACACATGAATGTAAGTTTTAACTAAAATAGTTTGCCATAATTATAGAGAATCTTCTACAACTTTATTTCTTTATACTTTAGACAAACCAATTGCTCAATACTTTACTATATATTACCATATTTTGCTCTATTGCATTTTAGATATATATTCCATTAATAGCATTAAAGCCTTTAAACTTAACAAAATTCTTTCTATAAATGAACAAAACTGACTAAATATCATGAATGTTATGTGCTAACTTTGAAAACAAACCAATATATTTGAAAATTAAAATAGAACATATGTAAATTATTTAAATTTATGCAAATCCTCAGCTTATTTGCTAATATTACTTTACTGTTCTAAAAACACTTAAAACTTGTAGCAATGAAAAATAATAACCAGTGAAAAATTATATTTGCCTGGGACCACTAATCAAACGTCATGATGTCATAATTCAAAGTCTATTTCAGTTTTTCCCTGAAAAAATGGAAAGCGTTAGCATAAAAGTGTGAAAATTTAATATTGAATAATTTCACATGGCGAAATGCAGGCAGTTTGCATAATTTTTAGACAGACGTTTTAGACCAATGATCTTGCTACTTGTATAAAATTTCAGCTTTAAATATTAAGCGCAAAACCACAAAATAGAAAAAAAACATCTGAGGTGCTCTCAGTTTACATTGCACTGCAAACGTCTCCTACAATCGATGTTGCTTATTTTCAATGACAAACTTTCTTGAAAAAATTTTCAATGTTAGCAGCAAATTTGAAGTCCCTATCTCTTTTTTTAGGACCAAAAGAATGCCAACAACACCCAGACAGATAGACATGGCTAAATAGATTTAGAATTTGATGCTGATCAAGAATGTACATACTTTAGAGGACCTTCATATAATAACAAAGTGTGTATACCCTCAATCTCTAGATAGTGGGAATAAAAAAAGGAAAACCAGTTTTAAATTGAATCAAAATTAAAGAATAAATAAAATTGTTTCTAACGATGAGCACAGACAATTAAAAATCAAACACAACGTAACCAATTGAACATTAATGAAAAGCTTAGAACATTAACAATTGAGAATTGTCAAAAATTCTCAGGACTTACCAAGAATTCTTTCCACGCATTTTCAATATATAGGTTGCCAAATTAGTAGCAACGCTGATTCTAATTAAATCAATTTTAGGTACGTAGTAAATCATAAAAACTTCACAAACCTAAATGATGAAGAATAAGCAAAAAAGAACTATAAATACAATCAACATAACACGCTGTATGGCGAATAGATGTATACAAACCTTTACCATTGTAGTATTTAATTCAATATACGACTATATCGAAAAAAAAATAAAACATGAAATAATAATCATAAAACCATTGCACCATTGAACAATTTGAATAAATGGCGCAAAGTGAAATGATTACTTTTATATTAACTTATGTAAGAGGACATAGGAAATGTTACTACATTTACAATACTTTACGTGAAAACAGAAAAGAAGGACACTCGATACTTACTTTTTTCCCCCCCTTTTGCGGTTTCTTCTTCTGGTTCAAGCTTTTAGTTTTCCGTTTATTTTTCTTTCGTTCTTTTTTTTTGTTGTTTTTTTATTCTTCTTTCTAGAATCAACCATAACTGTCTATTACATGGTTGTATAATAATACAGTAAATGGTATTAGCTTATATACATCGCAGCATTTATTAAATGATCATAGTTACACGGTAGACTCAATATAAACAATAACTAGCTTAGTCGTGGTAGGACTCAGCGATTTTTACACGAACTTTATGACTTTATGAATTCGTGAATTCATAAAGCTATGGATTTGGTTCTCAATTCAATTAAAATAAGAAAGGGCAAACGCAAAATATAAATCGGGAAAATAGAAATATATATGTAGGTATATCATTGCCTACATATAGGCGTTATAAAAAATTTCATTTTAGCATAAAGTTAAATATAATAAAAATTGGAGGGAAAAAATAATTGGAAATTTCAATAATTTAAAAAAAAGAAACACACACACTTTCTTTATGTTATAAAATTGTGAAATAAATTTAAATTAAATTGTGAAATAAAGGAGGGAAGTCATTTAAAATTTTTATGGAAATTTTGCATAAATTGCAAAAAATTGCAAAAAATTGCATAAAATTCTATTTAGTTGGTAGAGTGAAAATTCCAATTTTAAATGTTAGCACACAACTTAAATGTATGCAAGACCATAAAAAATGTATAAAATATCTGCAATGTTTCCTTTTTATTTTTTATTATTCTTATACATTTTGTCTGGACTATTCAGGCAATAACTGGCACATACATTTTATCAAAGTTTTTAAATAAAAAAATTCTCGATTTAAGGTATTTCTTGATCTGTGCAAAATTCTGTATTACCAATGTACCATACCACCAAATAAATAACTACTAACTAACTACCTAAACTAAACTAAATAAAACCAAAAGCAGTATATATTGAAAAATATATTCACTATATGACATAAATTTTTTTCAATTTTATGAAATGAAAATATTCTGTATAAACTGTAAGCAATGAAATTTAAAAATTTATTATATTTTTCAAACGAAACAAAAACAATTAAGAAAAATCGGCCACATCTTGATATTATCGTATACATCTGGATAATGCATATTCAACGTTTGAACGTAACAAAATATGTATGCTTATATGGAAGAGTCAGTACTTATATGGCTACAAGTACTTACATGGATGCAAGTACTTAAATAGATGCAAGTACTTATATGGATAGTTATATGGGTATAAGTACTTACATAAAAATTAGTATTTGTATGAGTATAAATACTTATAAAGATATAAGTACTTATATGGGCATGCAAGTACTTATACAGTATTTTTATGTACTTTTTTATATAAGTATTTATTTATGAGTGTATATGTACTGCAGTCACATTATCTTAAACTTTAAGAAATACCGTAACTATTTACGGTAAACTTTCTATAACAAGCATAATAGCATCGTGTACGATATAGCGTCATATCATGCGGTAGCTTTTGTTGCATGTTACATTCAATAATAACTTAGTTATGTTACTAATGTAATATTTTTTTTTCATTGTATTTGATTATATTGCTCTTATTTAATGTAATACAAATATATATATATATATATATATATATATATACAGATTTGATGGATTGTTTGTTACATTTAATTACAATTATTATTTACTTAAAGTAACACAAAGAAAATTAAAGAGAGAATATTAGAGTAAACACATTCTGTACATTTGAAAGTAATGAAATGTTTGGAAAATTTATTCAAATAGAAAGACAATGAAATGAGAAAGTTTAATACACTTAAACTCTGCTTAAAGAGTTCTTTTTGTTGTGAAGATAAAAATAATTAGTATGATATTAGAAAATTGAGCGATCATAGAACAAGAGATAGCTTCAAATTTTTATAACTTTATGACTTAAAAAAAAGCACGTTCAGATTTTACACTTTGTTTATAATTCAATTACGAACTTCTCATGAATATTGTTAAGATTAAATTATTCTTTTGATAAAACTCTTAAAAAACACCAACTTAATTGACAATTTTCAATCGCAATCAATACAAATTATAACCATTCATTTGGAGCACCTTTTTTTTTTAAATCTAACATTGTTTGTTTCATTGTCACTACCAATTTGGTAGTTTTTCTGTTTCTATATGAAATGTCAAAGGTAATAGCGTGCGTGTTATCTCTAGTAATAAATTAGCTAATAAAAAATTATGATTTTTTAATTGAATTTCAATTTTCAATTCCATTTTTTCTCAATTATTATTTTTTATTACTTTTTACTCGCAATATTATAAAAGGAATATAAAAAAACTTTCTATCCACATTTTTTCCGACAAAACTATAAAAAAAAGCACACAAAAAAGAATCGAAAGAGATGGAACTAAGAAGAACCAAATGATTTCTTCATAATTACTGGAGAAAGAGAAACCAAAAAAAGGAATAACGATTCTTATAAACTGTAAAATATGTATAAAAATATGTTCGTCAAAATTAAGATCTGTGCCCTTTAAAAATATGAAAATTGGAAATTATTGTTAATTATTATATTTCTAATATGAAATTCGCTTTGCTTACTCCTTTGTCGCTTTTATTGTTATTGCTATTTGCTTTCGAATAAAATATTTTATAAATTCTGTACTTCACGTTTGCTGCTGTTGCTGCTGCTGCTACAGTTGTCGTTTTAAGTTTCATAACGTCTGCTATTCTTTCTTCAAATCTTTATTTCTTCTTCTTCATAGGTACATTCATATATATATGTGTGTGTTTGCGTGTGCATGTTTGGAAAAGTATAACTGGGTCAGACTTTAGCAGCCATCTAAAATCAAAAACAATTAATGAAATGCATAGAAAAATATCTAAAAATAAACAGTTCATTCTCCTTCTTCTTCTTGGTCTCGTCTTCTTCTTCTTGTCTATTTATGTACCTTACATCGCTTACTATATCGAATAATGTTTCAAGGATAAGAATTAAGATAAATCTATCGCTTATTATTTCAATCATATTACATTCAACTTCTAACTTTTAAATCTGATTTAGGTCTGAATGGCTATTTGTACGATAGTCCGCCCATGAAAAATGCAAACGATATTTGAATAAAATGTCATATGTAAGCATGTTTCGATGCAAAAATCATTTGTAAATAATTTTTATAATCCTTCTTTATGTAATGCTTTACTTTGAAGGAGCCCGGTATATGAAAAAAATTTACAATTTTGAGTAAACGTAAGCATCGTGAATACTGAAAAGATGTGTCAAATTTAATTTAATATAAGTCTGCGCATTTTTTGAACCGTTTTTTCATTTAGTGAACGTTTCATATCGAGCGACTGTTGCATTTTGTTAAAATTTCTATTACATTAAGTAAAATGATGTAAAGTATTTAAAAGTCAACTCGAACCGATTTGTTCATTTGTTTCAATTATTTGACGTCATATCAATTACCATAATTATAAAGATAAACTTTTTCTTGCTTTTTTTTGTTCCAGCGAAATTTTATGAAAACAAGTAGAATTATTCAGGTGTCTAAATAAATTTATCATTATGTACCAGGACTTTTGTATATTTTAATTTAAGCAAAATACTTAAGAACGAGTTTTCCACTACTACTTTTCCAATATTTTATATAAGTAAAATTCTTTTTATGAGAAGAAAACCAAAAAACCGAAAATTAAGGAAGAAACTGTGTTAACGATCGATAGCATTTAAGTTAACCCGAATAAACATATAACGGTAATAACAATAACAATAATAATAGTTAATAATAGTTAACAACATTGAACGGTGTTTGCTTTTTTCTGCTTTTTCCGCTTTTTCCGCTTTTACTGTAAATGGAACATAAAATATAAACTCATGTAATGTAAGTCATGCACAACCACACCCACATACACACACGTATCTATATATACGTACATGCAAACTGGTGATGCATATTTATGTATGTATATATAGAACAATTGGTGGCCGACTATTAAATACTTTTCACAGCATCAAACTACAAAAACTCTGTGTAACTATTAAATGGAAAATGGTACCACAAAACTTGGGTTTATCTAAATTAAAGATTTAAATTGATTTCACATGTTTCATATTCTTATTTATCATAGAATTGATCCCATTCTGATTCGCTTCCAATGTTCGACTTCTTTCTTGATTATCAAATTTTATTAATCAAACAAATGAATGGATGAACTTAAATCAATTCAACAAACATTGTTGAATATTTAGGTATACAAATTTATTATGCCCAATAGCACATAGTGACGTTGGATTCAAAAACCAAATGACAAAGTGCATCATGTAATACTTTAACTATACATTAAAAAAAAATTGTTACGTATACGTCCAAGTGGCCCGATTTTTATTTTTGTTTCTTTCTACTACTTATGAAACGAAAGCATTCATGTTATATGTGTATATATATATATATATATATATATTACAGCTACATAAATTATACGTTACGTGTAATGTGTTACAGTTCAATAAACTTGTAAATGTGCCAGTAACAGCAACAATAAGAGAAAACAAATTGAAAACTTTTTATTTGTGCTTCTTGTTTCTTAGCTTTTGTTTTATAAGTTGCATGAAAACAATAACACTTATATATCAAAATATATATATATACATAAATGTATGTATGTATACATGTATTACAGTGTAACAATGTAACAATGTAATGTAGTTGTTATATTATTTGTGCCAACAAATTTACCAGCAAAATACGGGCAGATGAATTGTTTGATGAAGTTTTTACTTATCTTTTCGAAGAAAATCCCAAAAAAAAGGAAATACAATTAAAGAAAGCAAAGAAACATTCTCATGCACAGAAGTCCTAGTGCATGTATAAAAAACTTCGATCGATAGTTTTTATGGTTTCAATGAAAAAAATATATATATAAAAATGTGCATGACAATAATCAATCACACCTCAAACTAATGATAAAAATTTGAGGTATTTCTTAAGTCTCTGGGGATGTCAGAACAGCAATTTTATATGATTCGAAATTTGCAAATTTGTAGATTGCGGTTTATTAAATGTGACAGAAATTAACCTAAATTGGTTACGAAATATTATCGAAAAAGAATAACAAAGACAAAAGCAAACTGATAATCAAATAAGTAAATGGACAGAAAGAACATTATCTAATGACATTTTAATGCAACTCTAAATGCAAAAGTGTCTCTGAGTTTAAAAGCTCAATTGTCAACTTGAATTTATGCTTTAACCTTTTACTTAAATTAAATGAAATCTTTTGCAAAAATCCTTAAAATAGAAAAATTGAAAAATTGGCTTAAAAAAGCATAATCTTTTTTTTCTCTTCTATACCCTAGAATTTTCAATAAACCACATCAATCAGTGAAGTCAAAAAATAAAATAAAAATGAAACTGAATGCCTACTAAAATTATTTGTTTCGAGACGGAACAAAGTGAGTGAAAACGAAAGTGATCGAAGAAATATTTAAGCAATTACTTAATGGGCATGAAAAACTTTAGGAAAAATTTCAATGCAATTACAAACTATGCAGGTAACATTTCTTTAAATCATTCGTTGGCAAAAAATGTCTCCTCCAGTAAAATATGAAATAAAAAATTTTAATTGTAATTGATTGTAATTAATTTTAATTAGAAACAAGAGAAAAGACGCGAATTGCGTTTGAAGAGATTTTGGCGTTCACAGAAGGCCACTTCATCCGAGGATTCAATCGGATACGATAGTCCGCAACATATCAAAGCCGCAAAAATAATAACACAGACTACGGCTTTAATATCATCAATAGCAATAACAACTGCAACAACATCATCATCATTAACAACCATAAGAAATGATGGTCAATCACGTTACAATCATTTCTTTATACAAGTTTAAGTCAAAAAAATGATACCAAATCAAGCAAATCAATTAGCGGCATTGATATAAATGTACATGACATAAATACTGATATTGATATTAATACAGCAGATGATATGGCTACCACTGATCGAAAGCATATTTTAAGCCGTTTGGGTAAATCAGTTGAAACTAAACCGACATGTTCCTTACCGCTTTTACAAGTATGGCCAAGTCAAGTAAGTTTAATCATATATTTTTCTCCATTACAATACAAATAACAATGCAATATATAAGCAATCAAGAAAAACGTACAACAACAACAACAATAAAACAATACTAACAAAAAAATACTTAACGAATAACTGAAGCAATAAGGTACAAAAAGAAAACCAGATAAATTTTCGAGATTAAGGAAATTTTTTCAACACGGAAAATTATTCGCTTAATCTCTCATTCAATTAATTTCATTTTTATTGGATTTATTTTTATCTACTTTATATTCTTTATTTATTCATTAAAGAAACATAAACAGAAAGCACAATTGAATGAGTCCGAGGCGACTTATGCCAACTAAATCTAAACCTATGCAAATTTTGAAAACGTTATGAGTAAAAGAAACGAAAAATTTAACCGTTATACAAAACTTTAAAATTTAAACATGCCGTTTATATATTAAGGAAATATTCTGAAACAATTTTTCTTGGTTGAACATCAAAATACTTACAAAACAAATTATTTATAATTCGATATATCTGAATGTAATTTTTTATATAGATTTTATAATGCAAAACATTTCTTTTTGTCGCCTTTTTCTATATCATATTTAAAATGATTTAAGTTTATTAACTTTTACCAAAAAGGTATACTTTTTATGGAGAATACTCTTTCAAACAAAAAATCTGTTCATTTCAATCAAATTTATATTAAACTAAGCGCTAAAATTGCACTCTATCATTTGATTATAAAAATGAATGTCCGCCAAATCTACGAAGGGGCAAACGAATAAATAACCGAATAGACATTGATTTTAAACAATTTCACAGCCCATTTCTAATGCTAAATCAATTAAAGTAGTAAAAACAGGACTTTAAGATTTCAAACTGTTTACAGCGTTTTAATACATCGGCATTTATGTATTATGCCATAAGAGGCATTAAATATACTTTTTGTTCTATTAAATCATTACATTTTATTAAATAATGAAATAATTGTATTGAGAGTTTAATATACTTCTTTCTTTTGTGTTTTCGGTCAATGGAATTTTCCTATAATATAACATGCCATTGCGTTTATCTTTCATATTTTATGTACTTTTTTCTATTAATTATTAATTAAAATAATAATTATAAAATAAACAAAAGCGACTTTTTAAACAGGAAGCCCTAATGTTTTTGCGTCGCAACAGCGGCCACGAAGGTCAAAGGGTAGGCACTCATTTCAATATCTCTTCCACTATTTATATAACTCTCTCTCTCTCTCTGTCTGTTTCTCTCTCACTTTCTATTTAACTTTTTTTCTATTTATATCACCATAGCATTACTTTTTCACACAATTATACGCTACGCTTTTCCCTACCTACCAGCACACACACACACAAATTCACACGCCCCAAAAAAAAATCTAATGCACTTTTTCAATTTTTTCAAGTATTGCAATAGTATGAAGTTTTAAAATTAATGTACTTAAGAGTTAAGAATTAAGAGTTGAGAGGTGAATGAGCACAATTTTTATAAACAACAACACTTTGTAACCATTTGATCATTTTAACTCGATTACTGCATTGCAGCATAACAATTGAATTGTAATTGAATTCACAATATGCTTCTACTGTATTCAATTATGTTACGAGGATAGTGAGAAAAGTTTTTGAAAAGAAAAATTGTTGCATATAACATATCAATATTTTATGAGATGAAATTATGGAATAATATTGTAATTAAATAGTTCTGTGATATGTAGAAGAAAATCTACCTGGTCAATAAAAGTAAGAGCAAATTCACTAAGTGGACCTTAGAAGATTACAGAAAAAAGTGAGAGAAAAGTGAAATTCAAAAAGCAAATTCAAAGATTTCACAATAAGATCCAATTTTTGTAAATTTTGAAAATTTTGTTTAGAAATTATATAACATAATAGTATAATAATATAATAATAATAATAATATAATATAACATAACTGGATGCCCCATAAAATTTTCATAGATACCTATGGAAATTTTATGGGGCAAAATAAATAGATCGCATTTCCTAAGCAGTAGACAAAAGACAGAAAACCTTTAATTGGTATTTTGAAATAGCGTTAAATGTGGCATGTTGATAAAATCTAATGTCAAAATGAATTTCCTGCAACGACTTTTACAGAGACCAAAACTCAATCAGGCATGATTAATGATTGAAATAAATGAAAAACTTATATTCTTTTACTGCACTCGAAAGCTTTTGAACCGCAAAATATAATTGAGTATGAAGTCATGAGTGTCATAATAGAGCATGAAGCACTTATAAAATATAATTTAAAATATTAAAAGAGGAAGAATTGTGGTAAAAGTTGTTTCGAAATCTATGTCACGATCACATCATGAACGTGCTTTGCTTACTAATAAATAATTTAATGAACTGTACAAAAAGGAAGAAAAAAGCAAAATGTCTGCACAATATAACAAACTTTAAGACTATTTTACTTTTCACTTCACTTCACTTTAATTCAGTTTCTTATATTTTTTTATAAAATTTTCAATTTTCATTTTACTAAAAATTATTCATATATAAATGAAGCGTTAGTTAAAGTGAACAGAACTTTCATTAAACCTCATGATGTGACTTTAATTTTTCATGATTCATTTCGGCCAAAGAACAAAGGAACAAAATATTAATTGAATATTTTCTCCTCACATACTTCACTTATGTACACACTTTTACTCTCCCAATATTCTCAAATTTATTCTTGTACTGTGACCTTTTATTTTTATTTTTTGTCACCTTGTTCGCCCCTTTTTTTGCATACTCTATGCAGTCTTTACACAATTAAATGGAAGAGAAATAATAAATTAGTATTGATATTAAGACACGATTTTATTTGGTTGATTGTTTAATTCATTTGTAGGACTCACCCAGAGGTGAAGCAGATGGTCAATCGTTTATATTTCCGATATTAGCTGAAACAAGTACGAGCTTCAGCAGTACATATAATGAAAATGGTGGCATTAGTATTAGTCCAAGTACGACGGGTAACACATTCACCACAAGCTTGTCCGGTATCAGTAATAATAGTAATTGTAATAGCAGAAACAACAACAACAACAACAACAACAACAACAGCAACAGTAAAACAATAACAATAGTGGCAATCATTTAACACTAAATGCTCATCATAATTCACTCTATTGTGATACTTTACAAGCGGGTGGAGATTCCGGTATTGATTCGGTACAAGCGTCACCATCACCAAATGCATTTCCACCGCCACCAGGTTCAATAATGTTAGTCGGCCTTGGCCATTCAAAAATTGACGGTGATGGTTTAAATGGAGATATAATTATTAAAAGTTCCTGTAATATGTCACCTGCCACTACACCTACACGGGGCAGTTCACCAAATACAACACCCAAAATTGGCCAACGCATGAGTAATTCGAGAGCTAGTATTAGTGTAAGTGGCCTAACGGGTAATGATCGTCGAAAATCGAGCACTTTACTTCATCCCGATCATGCCCGATTAGTTGCATTACGCATGAAGCATTCTGCTGCTTTAGAACGTTCCCAAACCTCACCCGATCAAACTTCCATAGAGGATGCGACCGAGTTTCATGACAATGGTCTGGCCACAAATTTGCGTATCTGTTCGGCCTCGTCGTCGACGACCTCGTCGCTCACCTCGGTGGCTGCGGTAAGTCTAAGTGGTATAAGTATGATTAGTCCAACCGCAGCTGGTGGGGCACAGCAACGAGTCTCAGATCCTTGGCTACAGCCGCAATCTGATCGCGAACGCGATTCGCGTCACGAACGACGTCGCTCTTCGACCATAAGCGCTCGCTATTCCCTATTTGATGCACTCGATTTAGAATATGCATTACTTAGAGCAGCGGCCCGTGGTTCTGTTGGTCCTTATTCCCTCAGCGAATCCATACATAAATTAACATTCACCCAATCATTGGCATTCCCTGCATTAGCACGCGGCTTAGCTTCAAAGCGACGCCATTCCGCTACACGCACTAGTACCCGACCCCTAAATCCAAATGAATCTGGCTTAAATACATGCGCCAAAGTAATCACTGCTATCATTTTAGTGGCCATTTCACTTATGGTATTTTTTATTGTTTATAAATTTGTCCGAACGTGAGGTTTACTCCTGGCCCCGACAGATTTTCCCGTTACATATCAACATGCCTATTCAATATCAGCAAATATGGCAAATATGGGAAATAATTTAAGTAGCCATAATAATAATCACAATAATAACAATAGTAATAGTAATAATAGTAGTGCCTCAAAATCATTGTCGGGGTTCAGGAGAGTGTTGGGCTTAACAAATAAAAACTCATAATAAATGACTAAATAAATAAATAATTAAAATAATCAAAAAACAACAACAATTATTTATAAGAATGGTGCTTATTATAACACTGAAATTAAATGAAAACAACAAAGTGGAAGAAATCAATGAAACCACTTTTTTATGTTATTCTAAATACAGCATAATATAATAAAAAAAATTATAATAAGTAAGAAAAACCAAATTACTTTATCTGCCATAAAATTAACAATACTAACATGAACACTCATTGAATTGAAGCGAAAAATTACAAGTTTTCACCATATTTGATTTCTAATTTATGTGAAAAGCCAGCTATGAGTCTTATAGAATTAGAATGATAAATAAATGGTGTAGGTGTACGACTCATTATGTCTTAAAATAACACACATAAAATGCTTCGGTGTTTGTCTTACTTTAATTTTAGACAGTTTTGGTTCTAATACTTTAAGAGCGCACTATTCAGCCAACTTCACTTTTAAAAGAAATATCATTTTATAATAATTGGCAAAGATTTAAAAATTTACTTAGAGCATCCACTTAAATTATTGGAAAGCGGACTTTTACTTTATGGCTAGTTTTCTGCCATTTCAGAAACGTCAATTTACAGCTTCACCTATTTTTCTATTATATCATTCCATTTTGAATTGTTGATAGTTGTGCTACCCTTCAAAAATCATCCATACACTTTAATAAACAAAACATAGATTCACTAATATGATATTTATTCTGGGAACGCATAAATACTGTGAACAAATGCTTTAATATACAAACTTTTCTCTCATATTCCGTTAGCTCCTTAATTTATACTAGAACTATCTCAGACTCTAGAAAATAAATAATAATTTATTGTTTCACTGCTGGCATATTACAACAATACCCAAAAAATGCATTAGTTATTTCACTTTAAGATCCAAGATCAAAGATTTAAGTATTGCAAACTGTATTTTATAGAGTTCTATATGTAGAAGAAGACTACCTTTATATATACAACATTATGTGCCATTGTATCATCAGTCAGTCAATAATTATTAATATTTAATGCTAAACATACTAAAACTAATGCCTATTTATATAGAAATATATACAAATTTATCTAACATTATTATTTCAATTTAACAAGATTATTGTAAGAGTCAATAAATGACACATTTTCTTTGGCTTTCTTTCTCTCTATTATAGAAAACTTTAATTGCTGCAATTATTCTTGTTATTATCATGTTGTTGCTGTTGGTGTTGTTGTTGTTGTTGCTTTTATTATTATACATTTCAAGTGCACTCTTGTTCATTTGAAATGTGATAACTTAATTGATAATCTTTAATATCCTTATTCATATACGTATTATTTTATGTGCTTCATACTCTTTATATTTTCTCGTATATGTACCTTTTTTTGCAAAGATAAATGTACATATGTTTACCTTACCTTTGTGAATATGTTTTTTTTCTTTCCACTCAGAGCATTAAGTGAAGTAGCAATCTGACATAAAAAAAGGTTCTAATTAATGTTCATGATGGTTAAAATTAAAAAAATGGTCTCTCAAAATTACATCTGCAAAGAAATGGAATACAACTGTAAGTGCAGTTTACAATTAACCGATTCCATGATCTTAAATATCAAATAGAATTAATACCATGCTACTTTTGCTATGCGACTAACCATATAAAATAAGTCTTAACGCATGGCCCTTTGTAGTAAATAGGTTACTAAAAACTCTAGCGCAAATGTTTGCTAAAAAAATTATTCTGGCAACTTTCCATTTACCCCAAACTAAATAGAAGTCTAAAGACGGATTATCAAATCTTGGCAACAAAATTGCCAAGAAATACGAATAGATCTCTACTTAACAAGCATGAAAATAAAATAAGCATTTTCTAAGCACTTCAACTCAAAATGACTTTACATCATTTCTAAGTCATTAAAAATTTTCACTTTCGCAAATTTTAGAAATTTCATTCTGCTTTTGTCTTTTTCTACGCATATGGCTTATTATTATTATTTTCTTGTAGACTTTTTATAGAATTTTCAACTAGCCAACTAAAACGTAAGAAATTTTTCTCTATCTCTGCCTCTACTTTTCTTTCTCTATCTATTCGCCCCTTCTCATTTTAGAATGAAAGACTCCATGCTCTCTTGTTAAAGTTGCCACGAACCAAATACTTCGCATTCACTGTAACTGGCAGCATTACACTTTAAATTTAAGTAAAAGAATATAAACAAAAAGAAAAGGAAAGGTGAGGGGAGGCAATCAAAAGTGTAATATAGAATCTAATCCTTTAGTTAAAGTAGTAAATAGAAGAAGGTCGAAATTGAAATTAAGATAAGTGACAAAATACATGAACTAAAAGAAGAAAATCTGCCAGCGAGGCATGTAAATAGATAGCAATGAAAAGAGAGTTATATCTCAATTCAATTCAATTCAATTCAATTCAATAATTCTTTCCATTTTCATATTTACATTATGCTTTTTTTATAATAATAAACAGCAACAATGACAACATCAAGATCAACGTTAAAAGAAAAGACTACAAATCACAAAAAAAAAAATAAAACTAAACAATAAAAGACAATTGTTAAAGTAGTTGAGATTTAGTATAAAGAAAAATGGCAGCAGCAGATGACGAGAAGTAAGCAGCTGTAACGTTACTGTTACTGCTGATGCTGTTCTTTTTATTTCTCATCTTAGTAATATTTATGAATATAATAATTATTACGGTGATAATTTTTCTATTTTTGTCAATTAATTTAGAAACTCAAAAAAAAAAAACGAAAACAAAACAGAAAACTATCTTTTCAATTTTATTTAGTTCCTTCTTTCTTCCAGCACTCTAACATGAATTTCCTCTTTATATACCAAAGTGCCTCTATATTAAAATACAATAATAACAAAATACGCAACAGCAGCAACATTAAAAATTATAAACAAATTCATTTTCAACAGCATTTTTGTATTGTCAGTATTGTCAGAAGAAATATGCAACAAAAGCGGGAGACAAAAAAGAGAAATATAAACAAGATGACGAGAAGTAAACTTAGTTTCTTAAGTATAAATCTTAACTCTATTCGTAAAATATTGCGTTATATTGATTCATGGTGTTTTATATGAATTGTGTTTGTAAACTAAAACAATTTTACAGAATTCTTTAGAAAATAGTGCAAATTTTCTGAATCGATTCAAATTAAAGTCGCCCTAAGTCGCCTTAAAGTGAGATTTATACAGCATTTTAAAATCAAACTATTGAAGAATGTTTAAAATTACACAGAAATATTGTACTGATATTTTTAAAATATGTCTAAAATTTCATTTTGAATTCAAAATGAAAGATTTCGATGGCGCAGTGCATAATAATTATTCTACGAATCAACTTACATGAGAATATTTATACAACTTCTTAAATAAGGCTGCAGAAAAATATGCTACCGAGATTAAGGACAGCCTAGAAACATGTCTTTTTCAAAAAGTAGTCTCTTATTGCTCATATCAAATTAATGTAAAATAAGTAAAAATCTTACAGTCGATCAAGGCTGACTCACTTTGCCTAATGCAAATAAATTAATTGAAACTTAATAAAATACAAATTGTAGTTATTCAATTATTTGCAAATAATTCGAAAAGTTTGTTATATGGAAGTTGCTTCCAAAAATGGATAGATCTCCGTTAAATTTGCCAGGCATATTTTTTTATGTCGAAATACAAGGCAGAGCCAAATTTATTTATAATATATTGAAATTTGCAGCATTTGTTCATTTAAAGACTTTTTTCGAAAAAGGTGTTTTTATGGAGAGGAATGATAAAAAGCGGCCGAATTGAACCAAATTTGATATACATATTTTTCAAATTAAAGTACAGTCATCTGCTAATTGTTATGAAATAATATGTAAATCGAACTTTTGTTGGAAGAGGGAATGGTTGAAAGTACGGTTTGATTCCAATCATTCTCAATATAGTTCATGTCTGGATCAAAATGCACCTATATGCCAGGTTTCTTTAAAATATCTCTAATATTTTGACTCGCAACTTGATAACAAATGGACAGACGTACAGACATGTTTAAATCAAATAAGAAAATAATTCTGAGTTAATCGGTGTAATAAAAGGTCGGTCCATCTCAACTTGTTTCAATTCAATTCAAATTCAGCAATCACTCATAAATTTATCTTAAGAACTAACTCAAAGCTAAAGTATGCCAATGAAAAAGAAAAAATGAGAAAACGAAATAAATTGAGATAAAGAATGAAAGAAAGAAAGATGCATAAAGACTTGGAGAATCGATCTGATATTCAGTTTGAATTTCAAAGGCGAAAATCAAATGCTCCACTTTCTGTTAATACTCTTAAAATATTAAAACCTTGCCTTCTAAATTTTTTTACTAATCAAACTTAAAGTAAACTACAAAAAAATTTACAAAAAATAACAAATAAACACAAAAAATACAATTTTAATGCTATTTTCTAAAAATAACTCAAAAGTGCTTTATTTCAAAATCAAAGCATATAATTAAAGAAATAAAACGAAAGGAAAAAAATAGAAAAATAAACGATAAAAACGAGTTTAAATCAAACAATCAACCAATCAATAAAACTACTTCTAAAATTGTAATAAAAATTTAAGAGCTGAAATAATGATTTTTTTTTATTTTTTTCAAATATTTCAATATTTATACATAAAACTTGAAAGTTATTATATAAATGAAATATTGAAAAAGAAAAGCAAAACCTAAATTGGAAAAATCCAAAAATTTTTTATATCAAGTCATTTATAAATAGAATAAGAACAAGAATAAAAATAAACAATTATAATCCACTAAGCATTTTATTTTGATTTTATTTATTTATTTTTCTTTGTAATTTTCTGAAAAAATATAAATAAAAATTAGAAAATTAAGATTCGCTTTGTTTTGTTAGATTTGCTTAACGCAACCAAAGACAAATTTATTTTGAAAATATTAAAAATGTTTAAAAAAAAATTATATAATTAAATATTATTGTTCTTATAGTTGTTGCTTTTTTTCTTTTTAACAAGCTAAACATATAACAAAGATGCATATTCTGGTTCACGATTTAGATGAAAAAGTTACAAAGAGATGAAGTTATCTTTAATTTACAAGTCTCGAATAATAATAATAGAAAAAGGAAAAATTCAGACAAAGTAGAAAGCTTTTGACTCAATTGAAGCCAAATCCCAAAAATTCTACATCAATTGATTTAATGTGTTAAAAAAAAAAGCCGAAAAAAATTATGTATAAAAAGTCTTGTTTTAGAAAATTTTAGAATACAAAATAACTTTAATCTACGGGAAGTTTAAAGAGTACAAAAAATAACATTTCGTCTAATCGGGGAAGCATCGATTTTTACTTATTCTGTATTTTTTTTTTACTTCTACTTCTCATTTATCTTTTTTTCTGATAGATAATGGAATTAAGTAAAAATTTAAATTGAAATCAAATAAAATGCTGAACATTATTTATATAAATACAAAAATATTTATAGAGTAATTTTAATAACTTAATTATATATATAAATGTGTATAAAAATTAATGTAAATTATGAAATTAATGAATGAAATTTTAGAAATTAACTTTCTTTGTTAAAAAAAATATTATAAAGAGAATATTTAAAATAATTCAAATGAAAAGTTTTTTATGTTTCATATAATTTGCTTGAATTTCTACGAGGCCATTTTATAAAATATGACAAAATTTTTAGATGAACTGTAATAATAACACTTTTATGTTAATGCATAACAGAAATGTTAACTTTACTTCACATGATTTCTTCTCACTCTTTACTTATCTTCTCTTTAACATTTTTGCTTATTGTTTGTAAAAAACAATTTTTATATAATTACATTATAAAATTATAAATTTATTTACTATTTTTAGATAAATAAATGAAATTGCAAAGACATAAACAAAAACCCCATTTTATTTTTTATTTATTTTTTTATAAAGCAAGTTAACAGTTATATATTTCTTTGTTACAGTTAGCTCGAAACATAAAGATTGAATTCAACGAGTAAATGCAGCGAACGGTAATTTAATAAAATGCACATGATTACCTTTTTAGAATACAAAAATTCATAGCATTATTCATTCCAATTATAATTCACTTCTAATTTTATACCTTCAATAATAACTCAACGATTACTATTAAAGTTATGTTCACAATCGCAGAATAATTTCCCAAAAGAGTTTTAATGAATTTTACATAATTCGTTAATAATTCGTTTATGTGCAGAAAATAAGTTCATTATGAAAACTTTTTATAGGGAAATGTGTAGAATAAGTAATTTTTAAATATTTTCAATATAATCGCCAAATGTAAAATTAACGACAACTTCATTTCGCGCTTTGAATTTCGTAAAACGGTACAATTGCTTTATTCGTTTTTTTTCTCTTTATAAAACCAGTGTTGACAAATGTTAATTTGTTTATAAAATTATTTATACGTTGCCCAAAACTATGTTTCGTTATACATTTATTTATACGTTGTACAATACTGCATTTCGGTGCAATTAAATTTCAAAAACATAGCAATAATAGAAAATAATAAGAAAATTACACGTTTTATATGGAAAATAAATTTTTGCACTTCGTTTATATTTAAGAAAAATACTAGAATAGCATAATAAAAGTTCATGGTAGCAAAAAAGACTGAAATGAATGGTAAAATATGGCACAAACCTTTGCATAAACGTAAAATTGTAAGTCTTTAAATTGATGTATCTTAATACGCTTTTATTAGCATTTTATTAAATCATAGTGTTTATTCCAAATATCTTTATAGTGGCGCAAAATGCCTTTAATTAATAAACTTTTATATTATGCGGAACCGTTCGCTTCCGGTATATTGACCATATGGTTTCAGCCGTTACCATTTCCTACACTCTTCAAATTAGTTTGGTCATTTCTTTTGATAATTTTAATTACGATACCATTTATTTATCCAATATTAATTATGGCAATGTATTATGGCATCATACAATATCTTATAGAAAGGTAAGAAACAAAATTATCTATGGATATGAGAATTTTAATTGTACTGTATATGTATAAAAAAATTTTTCCTAGCACTTTGGACATCAAATACAATAAATCATTGGACTTGATTCACAATCTTCATTATGTGTGGAATTATGAAATTACAAATGAAAGGCATGCATTATTTATCCATTTATATTTGGATCGTTGGCGTTATGTTGGTGCTTTAGTAACATCATTTATTGATTACGCGCGTTTGATATATACGATAGGATCGACTTAAGATACATATTTTACATATTATTTTGGGCTAGATTCAAATGTCAAAAAACACAATCAAATTTTAAATTTAAATCATCGTTGGGGAATACGTTATAAAAGTGCAATGTTTAATATATACCTAAACACATTTGCTCCAAAATTACATCCCTAACATATAAAATAATCGTGCTTTTTATAGTTTGTATTGCAACTAGCGTAATTTTAACTGGTTTTTCAATTTGATTTAGTATTCGTCAATTTTTTTACTATGATGTTTATGTTTTAGAGCTAATACCTTTTCCTTATTATAATTAACAACTTAAAATTATTTAAAAAGTACAGACACAGTTTATGTGTAAAAATACTTAAAATTAATAGAACAAAAAAAATATTACTAAACTTTCATCTCCAATGCACTAAATGATTTTCTCATCTTTTCATCTCTAATTTATTGTAAGAAATTTTCGTTTTCACCACTGAAGAGTTTCTTATTAAATGTTTAAACTGTATTATATAGATCATAGAAAGAGACAATGGAAATAGATGAACCGGAAACATTTCAACAACAAGCCTTAGAAATACGCGTGCCAGATGAGAATTTTGATCCTAGCAGTCAGCCACAAAATGGCGAAGAATACTTAATGCACATGTTTTACGAACGTAAACAATGCCCGGCAGTAGTGGTAAAACAAACACCACAAAAATCATGTGCAGACAAACAATTAAATAACAATTTACAGCAGCAAGCTGAGGAACAGCAAAAACCCATCAAAAGTATCTTAACAGATGTTAATCTCTTGCCCACTAATGAATGGAAATTACAACAAATGAATACATTTTTAAGGACTCGCTCCAAAATCATTATGTTGCGGCAACATCAGATTCCAATAAAAAATCATTCCTGCACCATTTTAGATGATGACAATGAATCGACTTGGTTGAAATTTTGTTTAGAAAATACACCAAAATTAAATGTTATGATGGAATTCAATCAACGTTCTTTAGAACAATTACTAACAATGCTTAGTGTTTGGTTGGACACGGAGGTTACAAGTCTTAACAGTATTCAAAATAATATAACCACAAAACAATTATCATCATCAACATCCACATCATTATTAGCAACAGCACAAGATGTTAGAAGAGAAGTTGGAGAATTGTCATCGTCACCAACACCTATCATTGATTTAGCTAATAGCGAGCATTGGTTAGGCTCCTGGTTATATGCGGTATTAACATGCTTACACTTACCATTAGAGCCAGCTGTTCATAGCACTTTAAGGGATATAGCTCGTACGTGCATGCGTCTAAGAAGCAAATTAGAATCTCATGAATTAACTAAAGCCATACCGTACAATTTATTTATATATTTAATTGGGAAAATTTTCGATCAATACGACTTATTGGAATATGTATAAGCAAAGTTTTGAAATGTTATCATAGCAGTTATCGTTGTTGTTGTTGTTCCTTGCTGTTTTACCATTTTTTAGGATCTAGCACTTCACAACTCTTCCTATCAAATCTATTGAAATAATAGTAAATAAATAAAAAATGGAATAGAATTTAATAATTTTCGATTATTCAATAAAATCATTGAATGGAAGGACAATATATCAAATTTTCAAATCGTCTACTGTTTGATAATGAAAATACTTGGAGAAACATCAAGCAGACAGAAGTGCACAAAAATTTACCAAAAATGCTACTAAATGGATCGAACAATGAGTTCTAAATAAGAAGAGAGTAGAAATTCAAGGATTTTAGGGGATAACATAAAAAATTAAATTGCTGAAAGAAATTCATTTATTGTTGGCATAGCAACAGGTATAATTGTTACGTCATACCTAAAAGCATTTAATTCATTAATCTGTATATATGGAAAATTCACGGCTATATTTGCGAATCACTATAAAATTGGATGTGGTAAAATTAAAAAAAAACATTTGCTCTGAATGGACAAATTAATATTACAAGATATTTTTTCTCTATTTTTCTTTTTGTTGTTGTTGTTGTTTTGTAGATAACATGTCCTGGTGTTTGGTTATGTCAGCATGGACCATTGGAGATAATTTTTAAGACATTAGGCCATACATTTCGTTCCAGTCCATTGAAGCCATCATTTCCCTTACGTTTACACTGTTATACGTTTCATTTAAATGGTTTCGTGTGCAATTGTAAAAATCGCAACGATTTAAAAGAGATATTTCTTAAAGAAACGTTCACAATTGTTTTAATGCAAATGGGATGACGTTTAGCTTTTTATAATGGCAATCTATGGGATTTATTTCAATTCATTGAATCATCATATGAAATAATCTTAATGTCATGTGCTTGCAAAAATTCATTTCGAAAAATCCAATTATTAATGACAAATGCGAAAAATTTCCCGGTGAGCTTTTAAACGACTTAAAAAAAAATGACAAAATTATTTGTGTTATTAAATAGCCTTAAATTAAATTAGTGAACAATTAACTTTTTTAAGTAAGAAATAAAGGTAATTGATTCATTAGAAAGTGAACTTTTTAGTGAGTTATTGAAATGTTCTTTTAATGAAACCGCAAATTTAAAGCATAAACTCTCTTTACAGTCACAATTCTTATTTTCCTTTCTCCCTCTTCCTCTTTCTTTATGTTTTAATTTCAGGGTATAATTGCTCCAAAAATTGATCTTTTCGTTAAGATAAACATAACAAAAGCCACAGCAATACCAACAACAACAATAGGAGAATCATCAACAACATGCCATTATAATAGCGACAATGATATCAGAAGAAGAAGAAGAAGAATTACGAATAGATATCTCAATTTCAATATAAATTCATGCCTGTGTCAATGTCCTTGCAATAGAATAGATAGCAATCAAAATGAAATGAAATTTTATACAAAAAGACAAAAACCTGTCTGTCATACACCGATAAATAATAATGAGTAAGTATATTTTCATACCCTACACCCGATTTCTGGTGCAATACACTTTCGTTTTTTTTATTATATTGACCTGACTTTTTTAATCTATTTTCTTTCACCTAAATATCAATTTTCGATATATTTCTATAAAGTGTGTTACGCAAGCACGAATCTAAGAACGAGTAACATTATAAATGAATGAAATCTTGCACAATTCATGGCCATATAAAATTTGCTTTTAGGAAAATGAGTTATTATTTCGAAAAATTTTCAAATTTCACAAAATTTTTTTATAGCAAACTAAATCTGTATGTAAAATTTGTATAAAATTGACTCGAAACCTTTACCATCTTTCTATCACTACCTCACACAACGGTGTAGCATACTTAAAAGTCATTTTCAACCGCTAATAATATTTGCACTCATTCCATTTTTTTATATTTTTTAGACGACGACAATTGAATAAAGCTGCTAATATCAGTGTTAATAACCTTGATCTGTATAGAATACCATCCCCTCAGTCACTGCCACGGCCACCATCATCATCATCATTATCGTCATTGTCATCAGCATCATCATGTTTCATGGTGTTGGCCTCTTATAAAAATCACTTAAAATATTGCGAATTGTGTCGTTGCTATGAACGAGTTTTTTGCAATAAAATATAAAAATTAAAAAGCTTAAAAACAACAAAAATGAGATTTAGAATTATTAAAAAGAAAACCAAACAACGACAACAACAAGAAAATTTAAGTATCATTAATGAAGTTTCGATACAGAAACCCACAGAATTTCATCGTATTTATTTGGGTTTCTTTTTTGTTTTGTTCATTTCATTTTGCATAAGAATTTTTGCATTAAATAAAATTGTAATTTAATATTTATATATGTATATGTATATATGTATATGTGTGCATGCATATGTATGTTTACATAATAAAGTTATATCTAGCTTTTTACTTTTTTTGTTTCGTTTCGTTTTGTTTTGTTTTTATCATAAAATTTCTTGCGAATTTAAGCGAGAGTTTTACTAAACTGAGAAGAGTCATCTTTTTTTCATGATATTTATTCTAAGTCATTTCAACTTTAAAAGTCAATGCATCTTGTACGAATTTCATATTTTACAAATCCATAATATCCCATTCATCAAACATGTATTGTAATATTGGCTTCTCATGTAGTTTTTCTTGAAAGACCTCCTTTAAAATTTTTAATACTCTCTCTTGAATTCGTGCAACTTGATTACGTGGACAATAATCATCTTCGGCAGAGCATGCCATTGTTATTAATACCGGTGGCCGAGGTAATTGCAAAAGAAATTCCCTAAATTGTTTATAATACAATTCCAATTCTTGTTCAGTACTAATATGATGGGGTAGGCCATTTGTGTCTATTGTACTTCCCGATTCATATATTAAAAGCCAATCGATCTCATCATCAGCATAACATTTTTGTAATGAATCACATAACATTTTAATTTTATCTATAATATTATTGGGCAGAACAGCGATAATGGCCGCTTTATCCGATTGCTCATGTAAACCATGCAGAGACCTTCTCTCTTCTAAATGTTCAAATATACATTTCAAGGCATCTAATTGCTGTTTACGTTTTTCTGTGGTGCCACTAGCTTTAGCGATTTCCGTTACACTACCGAAATGGAAAATTGCTGTTAATTGATCATAGCATAAGGCATCTTTGTAGATTTCTAAAAATGGATTTGATGTACTAAAGAAATCCAAATCTATATCTAATATATAATGTTGATTGTAATCTTCATCTGTGGATCTCATTAATAACAATTTAGGATTTGGTGGCCGCTCGCTATCCGCATTAATGACATCCAATTCCATATCACGAGCTTGCCTCAACTCTGCACTCGCACAATAATTACCCTCGGATATGAAATAGTCTAAAGGACAATCGACGCGAATTTCATCATTTCTATTGCCAATTTTAAATTTATATTTTCCCACTGGCATTTGTTGACACCAAGAATTCTTTATCCATATGACACGTTTAAAATGGCCCGCATAACATGTTGGCATTATCCAATTCTCAATACTCAATTCGGCTAACATTCTTTCTTTATCAAACGATGCACTTGCTGGTATATCACGTGATATTACCATATCGGGATGTGAATCAAAATGTACCAAAGTATTGTCTTCAAATGGTAAATGGCGTGTGGCCAATGCCCGATAGATGAATTCTAATACGTCATTATGATAATCCACAATAAATATTGGTATACGTTTAAATTGTCTTAGTGGGCGATAATGTGATGGATTAATTTTCACTTCTCCATTTAAACGTAATTTCTTTTTTGTGGGCTCTTCCATGTCATCATTCTCATTTTCATTAATCTCATCCACATCATCGTTAATATTATTTTTTAGTTCATTTAGAGGAGAATTTTCTGCTTTCAATAAACTTTCACTTTTCTTCTCTTCCATATTTCTAATAACATTTTCCTTCAATTGTACATTTACATCCATTTCCTTCGATAGAATAAATTACGAAAAGCAAGAAAATAAATCTTAAAAGTTTCTTCTCCTCTTTCCACTATTTTCTTTCTTGTTTTTAATTATTTTGAAAAAATTTTTCACGTTTTTATTTGCTGAAGTTTCCTGCTTGATTTCTTTTTCCTTTTTTTTAATCCGTTAAAACGAATTTGTTCACTGTCAATTAGATGATTGTTAAAACGCTTATTTCGTGCCAAAAATCTACAACATATCACACATAGCACACAACAGCAATAGCGACAGCAACAATAATAATAATAAGGAGAAATATAATTTAAAAAAAAATTAAATAAACCAGGTAAACGAACTCATTACAAGAAAAACAACAACATCATAAAATAGCATAGAGTTGCCATTATCTTTGAAACGAGAATTTTATTTACAGAGATGCCAATTAATTATATTTAAAAAATATAGAATTTTATAAATAATTTTTTTAATTCTATTGAAATCAAAGGTAAAATTTAATAAATATAAATAATACAAAAATATTAAAAGTATATAACGCATTTTAATTTTTTGATTGCGTTTGTTCTTCTGTAAAGAAACCTCCCCAAAATTATAGGCACAGGGTGTTTTTGAAAGAAATTTTCCACATAATTTTTTTTTGTTTTTCTTGTACAATAAAAATAATTATCCAGTTAAATTTACAATTAATTGAAATAACATTTTGAATATACAAAATGAATGAAGAATAAAAATAACAATTTTGCGCATTATGATTATCCCTTTCTTTCTCCTTATCTCATCATCATATTATAATAGGCAAACAGAAGGTATAACAAAAAGCTTTAAAACAAAGAAAGAGGTAAAAGGAAAATAACACTGAAATCGTAAGATGAAGTATAAACAAAAGAAATATTATAAATAAATATATTTGTGCAGGTGGGCGGGCAATTGCCAAGTCTTTCATAAAATAAACATTCATTCATAAATGTAAAATGAAACAAGCACAATACAACAAAAAAAAATACAAATTCATTCAAGCTGTATAGAAGAACAGCCCACGCATTTAGAATAATTCTATATACATATGCATTTATATATAATTCTAATCAATATATATATATAAAATATATATATATATAATATATATATATATATATAATTATATATTATATATATTATAATATATAAATATGTTTATTTTGCTTTTATAATTTAACAAAATGCGTGAGCGTCTTTTTAAAAAATACTTCTCTCTTCTTTTCCTAATCTCTTCCCTTGTCCCTTTAGCTATTCATTTAAAGTAATTTTAATTGAAAATTTCGTTTACTCGTGCCTGAGTGGTACGAAATATTGACACATGAAAGCATGACCGAGCAATTAATAATCAGATATATGAAATATATTAACATTTTATCGTTAGTTTTATTTATGTATTTCATGTATGTGAGTATATGTATATGTGCGTGTAAAATGTAAAATCCTAATAAAATTACGCTAATGTCAATTAAATCATTCAATTTTTATTACATATTTGTTACATGCTAAATGCTTGTTTTGGGTTTTTTCTGTGTAGGAGTTCCATTAAGCTAACGAATTACGGTAAAGAGATAAAGGAAGATAGAGAAAAAAAATGAAATTGCATTAACGAATTCGTAAATTTATTTTAAAGCATATTTTTATGGCAAGATCAAAGTACAAAGTAGAATCGCTAATATAAAACGAAAAAGAAGAGTAAGAACATGGTGAGGCAGTAAAGATCGAAAATTATTCTATGGCTCCATGACAAAGTTTTTTAAAATAATTTTGCTATGTAACATTCGTTAATAATGTCTGCTCGCCTGCCTATTTGCCTCCCTTTCCAACCTATTGTTGCAATTTCTTGAAATACAATCATCTATCAATGAAATAGTAATTAAGCAAAACAATTAAGCCGGAAATTGCTTAGTATAACAAAAAACAGAAATATCAATTGTGGTCAATGGCAATTAACCGTTGTGAAAGAGCGCGTGTGCGTTTGTTAGTTTGTTTGTATGCACGTTATTGTTTTACTATTTGATTCTCTTTGATACTCTCATTATTTATACATTTAACGGTAATACTAAATAACCGTTAGACGGCAATAGTAAGAAAACCCTCCAAAAAACAAAACAATCAAGAAACCGAAACGAACAAAGCAATTAAATACCGTTAAATTAAATAAATGATGGACGACACACAATGTCAATAAAATAAAATTCATTAAACTAAACTAATACAATAACAACAAAAACATCACTAACAACAATAACAATAATATCCAATTATAAAACTTGAAAGTTACAATAATTAGATGTTGCGGCATTTCTTTGTATTGATTTATTTTTATTATTATTATTATTATTATTACTATCAGTAATAAAAGTACAAATTAACCACATTAAACTGAAGGGGAAAAGAGAGGGAGATAGTAATATATGTCCACATATCATATGTAACTTTATTTAATGTTTAGCAGCCTTTAACAATTTATTGTAGCTTCATATACAAAAATTTAATTGATATAAAATTTCTATATGTAAAGCGCCAACTAAATTTTGTGACAATACATATTTATATTTATATATAACGGTTAAATGAACTCATATTCATATTTATAGTGATTTAAATACTCACACTAATTCTTGAGCACAGATACGCATATTGAAATGGTTTGTATAAATGAACAATCAAACAAATGATTACATTTGATTGTTTATTTGATCGATGGAAAATACTTTACACCAAAATTATTTTATATTATGTACCTGAAAAGTTCACGGAAAAGTGAAATTTGGGTAGAGAAATAATGTCATGGGGTTTTAAAAAGAGGATGATGACCATAATCTACAAAGTCAAATCATTTATACGATCAAATTTTTACACCTTGAATAATTTATGCCATTTCAAGTTACATTTTGCATAAGCGCTATGATATATTGAAGGACCTTGTTGTAAAATAGTTCTTAAACCCAAACTTGAATAGATATCTTAAGTTATCAAAAATAGTCATGCTCTTTGTATAATCCATCTGAATTGTTTACACTTCAAACATCCTTCAAAAAAGCGTTGTTACATGATCAAAATTACATTAATAAAAGGCAGGTTGGATCCAGTACTTTTCAAAAATTGCATAGCCTATTAAAGGTAGAAATCTTAGAGGAATTATTTTTTTGTAATCACTAGAAAATCGATTATCCTACCTTTGCTGGGAATAGTTGTATTGCGGACTCCAATATCCTATAACATTGTATTCCAACTTTAGACAAAATATCGTAGCGTACAACAACGGCCTGATCACTAATAATTCGATTTATTCGTTAATATTATTCAACTGATATTAATAGACCAGGTGGATGCATAAGTCAATGGATAAGTCTGATTTACTAAGTTACTATAAAATGAAGATTCTTATGAATGTTACATTCACTTGGACGAATCTAACATAAATAGAATCGATTGTAAAGATTAGCAAAGGCAAAATGAAACCACAAGCGTATGTAAAATATATAGAAGAAGAAATGAACGGTTTACATTTAAGGGTGATTCAATTCTAAATGCAATAACGATAAAAGAAGCAACTATAACAATTGTAATAAAGGCAAAAGTCAACAGAAAAAACAATCGAATGAAACAATTGAAATAAAAATGAAATGAAATGAAATGTATGAATGAAAAATAATTGAACATAAGTGAATGTGTGTGTACGCATTTGATATTTTGCATGGTTTATGTATTGTTTATGTTATTGTTGTTGTTGCTTGTTTTTTATATCGTAACATGCTGCATTTAATCAATAAATAGAAAGAAATTTAATATACCAAGAAGAAAAATGCAAAAGAAATAAAAAGAAATTGAAACAAAAATATGAATTCATTCGACATTTTTGTTTAGTACAGTTAAAGAATTTTTTAATTTCCTTTTTCGTATGGTGTTTTTTTACTCGTTTCTTTTTTTTTTTATTCATTAAAATATTTGAATATTCTAAACTAAATTCATTTGATGTGATCAATGCGATTAAAATGTATGCACCATCTCATTGAAAGTAGCAAAATTTGAGTAGAGAAATTTTTATGGGACCTAAAAGTATTTTTTTTAATTTTAACAAAGAAATTATGTCCAGCTGGCTGAGAATTCCAAGCACCTCTCACGTAAAACTTGAGCTGGCTGAAATTTATAAGCGAAAATAAAGCATGTGACAATAAATCGGAAATCGAAGAAATCTTTTGAAATTTAAAATTCAGGTATTTTATTACCGCTTAAAATGTTAAAAAGTTAAAAAAAAATTTTTTCGCGTTATCAAATGGTTTCAGAAAGCCTTTCTATCTGGCCACTCACATGATAAAGTCCATGTCAGCTCATTCGAAATTAACATAAAAACCACGAATACCAAATTTGGTGGGTGAAAAAAATTCAATACGGAAGCGAATGTGTAAATTAATTTTTGTATGAAATTATTCTAAAGGTCATCCAATTTTAACGCAATACACACACACACGCACACACACACATACACATACACATACCTTTACGAAACAAATTGAAGAAGAAGGCCATGATTCATTAGAGAAATATTTCAGCTGTATTCAGTGAATTGGAAAGTTCTCACATTAAGAAAACAAAAAGAAACAACAAAACTAACAATAATAACAAATTGTTAATAATACAAGCCAAATATTTTTAGTAAAAGGAAGTATTGTTGTTATTTTTGTTACCGTTTTCAGCAAAAAAAAGGAAATTTCTTTCTTAACGTTTGTTTTTTGTGCTTTTTTACATTCGGTAAAAAATACATAAAATTAATTGAATTCAAATGGACCGCGTGAACTATTAAAAAACGACTATTAACGTTTCTTAAATATCTTACTTTAATTTCATATAATAAATGAGAAATGATTTCAAAAAAATGATACAATATAAACGGTATTTTGCAGAAGTCAAGTGTCCATGAAAAATGATTCGACAATTGAAACACTTTTAAAAACTATTTCCATAAAAATAAAAAATTTTTTTTTAATTTTGTTACGCATTTTAGAATTTAAAATTTTTAGTGTTAAAATTCTAATAATTAATTATTGACCAAATCTAAGAAGACCCTTTCATGAAATATTTAAAGGTGTTTAATAGCCAACATTGATCGACTTTAGAATTTCATATTTACTTGTTAAAGTAATTTCTAAAGCGGAAGTTGGTTCATAGAAATTCTTAACAATAATCACCTTAAAACATACAATTCAATGTAAAGAAATTTTTTTGAATTTAATCATCATTATTTTTATCGCCATTATCATTATTATAATGAAAATTATGGTGAAAATGATTTCCTTTGGAATTTGTCGGACTATTCAATAAGTTTACGAAAACGATTATGAAATTATTCATCATCAGTAAATTCCGATTATTTAAAATCTTAAAACGTATCTCTAATTTAATTAAAAAGACAAAATTTTTGAAAAAGTTACAAAATGCCAATACCTACGAGACGATTTCTAGAAATGGACTCACTTGTTCTGAAATTGATGCACAAATATACTTTCAGTCGATTTTCGTTAACAATAAAATTTGAAAATTGAAAATTGTAACATTTTTTCTATAACAAGACTTTTTTTTTAAATGAAATAAAAAATGATCGTGAAAATTAGCAAACTCAACTATTATTAGACGATTTCTTCAGCGAAAATCCGCCTAAGGCAAAATATCTCGAAAAATTCATCAAAATGTATAAAGGAATATTGGGATTTCGGGAAAAAAATTGATGCAAGTAGATAGATCGGTTTATATCGTTTTAAAAAATATTGTTAGACTACTCAATGAATTCTAAAAACTGAGACTTTTAAAATTCCAAACTTTCGTAAGTGTTACAAACATTTGTATACACCTAACATGCTTTTGTAAAAGGCGCAAAAAGTAGAATAAATTGACAAATGAATGTCGCTACAACTTGTTTATTCTTAAAAATGTTCTTTCTCTCAGCTTTCTGTGTTTTTTTTCTTGTTTTTCTTTGTTGTTTTTGTTTTTGTTTTTGTTTTCTTAGAGCTTTATATGCTTGTTGCTTATTGCATACACAAACGTATAAAATTTCTTTGGAATTTACACCGGAAACTGTAGGTTATAATGCATTTTATTTCATTCCATTTCGTTTCAATTCATTTCATTTCAATTAAATTCATTTTATTTTTGTTATTGTTGTTTTCACTGTATACGATTGTTGTAGTTGCCGTTGTAGTTGCCGTTGTAGTTGCAGTGTTGTTGCTCTTCTTATTATTGTTATTATTATTATTAATATTTTACTTGCCGTTGATTGCTTAGAATTGATTACACATGGACATGTATGTATGTATTTATATAAAAATTTGTGTGTGTGTGTGTGTGTGTAGTTGTGTGAATATATAAATGTCAAAAACTTCCGTTTGAGTAATGCCAACCAGAAAGACACAGTAGACGTTAAAGCGAGAAAGAAAGGGCTTTTCGTGTAATAAATTTAATTAAAGCCGATTCCATGTAATGCCCTACAATTTACTTTCAAGTTTATGTCCTGTTATTATTATTGTTATTAATTTTTACTTTTTTAAAAGCAAAGCAAGATAATGAATAAAATGCAAAGTCATAGGCCTTTTAGTTTGGATAACTTTATCGCAATAAAGTCTTCTGAACTCTTTCTCCACTAAGATGATGTGATGAAGTTATCCCAATTGTGTAAAATTTGCTTAACCAATACTCCAATGAAATATATAACACAATTTGAAGGCTGGACCTTCTCTCAATATTCTATTTTTTTAGCCTTCGCTTTACAATCTACAAATACTTAAAAAACTGATCAAATTTCATTTTAGAGGGTTTCTAAAAAACTACAAACTGTAAATTCCGTTATCCATGGTAAATTCTTAATCTTAGTCTTCTTAATATTTTTTTTTTGAATCTTAAAATTTAAGTTAAATGCATCTAGCTTTTTAGGCAAGGGTTTAAATTTTTCAGTAAGAACTGGCTATCTGATCCATTACATTACATTACATTAATTACATTACATTAATTAATAATAAATTCAAGTGTATAAAATATTGGCATTTTAATTTAAGTAAATGGCGAATTTATAGAGAAAATATTATATTTGGAAAAATTGAAAGGAATGATGGCGGTATGTACAAAGTAAGTCTTAATATAATCACCGTCCACCATCATCATCATTATCATCATTATTAACAAATAAATGACACAAAATTTATTATAAATTTTATTTACAAATTATTCATACATTTGTATTGTTTTTCTTCTTCTTATGTACATTGTTATTGTTACTGTTATTATTATTGTTATTGATGTTATAATTTTTTTTTGTATTTTCGTAAGTAAAATTCATTCATCAAATCGATATTTTTCTGTTGATGATGATGATGTAATAATTTTCAATGCGCTTAAGGGGCAAAAAGAAGCGAAAAGGGCTAGATATTTAAATATAGAGGGAGAGAGAGAGAGAAAAAAACAATTATTATATAGAGAAATAGATAGAGATAGAGTAAAACGTTTGGCTTAATTGTACGACTTGATTCATCATCATCTGGAGTACATTTGAATAATGACATTCGAAGCCATGCCCATTTATCTTCAACATCACACTGAGAAATGAAATCTTCAATCTTTGTGTTATATAACGAAATTATGAAATTGAAGTTTGCTAAGTTGTTATTAATAAAAGCGAGAGGAAAGTTAACTGAATGAAAATGAATTTAATTAAGCGAGAAACATGAAACTAATGAATGAATTTTATTTAGACGTTTTTACGTTTTTAGAATTTACAAGAATTGTTTAAATAGCCATAGAAATTTCAATTTTAATCAAGTTATAAATTAAAACAAGTACAATAAAAACTTTATTTAATAACAATTTAATGAAAAAAAAATGAAAGCAAAAAAAAAATTAAACAAGAAAAAAGCAGATTTCAAGTAAGAATTTTCACGCCTACGATTCATTAAATTATTTATATACCTCTCTCACTCTCTGTAACTTTCCTTCTCTCTCTCTCGTTTTATCTCTCTCTCTCTCTCTCTCTCTCTTTAGCACTTCATAAGGTTTAACAGATTCATAGCAAATGTTTTATGAACGCCAGAGTTGGCAGCGTTAGCGTTTAAATATGAAACAAGATATAAATGAGAATTTGAGTAGATTTGTTTGGTTTTTCTTTTTTCTTTTGTTTTTTTCTGTTTTTAAACAGATTGTGAGAATAAAAAAACTAAATAAATACAAAAAGTATACCAAAAAAAAAATGAGAATGCGAAATTTTAATTCTATCTAAAACAGCATTTAAAAAATATTTAATAGCCAAGCAAAAGAAAACAGAAGAAACGAAACCAGTCGAGACCCATCCCACACAAAATTCAAGGGCCATTAAAACATAAGAATATTAATAAGTTATTGAACTTTTTTTTACCTAAAAGTATTTTAAAAAATCAGTTTATACAGAAAAAAAAACGTAGAAGGTTAAGAGCAAAGTTATAAAAAAACTCTTAAGATTCACTCTTTCTTTTGCGCCGACATTTCTCTCCTATACTTCCTCTTTTCACATTCCTTCCTTCAGCCTATTAATTTGCTTTCCAGTATGAAACATGGTTAATCAAAATGGAAAAAAAGGAAGGAAGAAATTGATAACAAACAACAAAAGCAAAAGAGAACAAAGATAGTTTTATAATATGAAAATCATAACATGACAGGGGCCACATAATGTTCATACCTGTTAAAGATAAAAAACCAAGTCGCATACTTTGTATAAAACGTGTCCGGCTATGTAACGAAAAAGTTGGTTATTTAAGCAAACTTTTAATTTATATGTTAGTTGTATGTCTATCTGTCTGTCTGTCTGTTAGTGTGTGGATTATAAAAATTCTCATAAATTACATAATGGACACAAAGTTAGACGGATTACAGCAGGCGGCAGCAGAGAGATCGAGAATAAGTTAAACATTTCTTTCATTAATAAAAATAACAAAATTTCAAGCATTGTACTAAAATGCCAACATCTCTAAGAGCTAAGAGACTTGACTAAATTGATTGATTCGTTAATTGACTGACTAAATGGGTAATTGTCTTCCGTCTATTACGGTGTACTCCGCACATTACATCACATCACAAACCAGGTCACTTCAATCCACACGATTTGATGTATTTGATTCTCAAGAAACAAGAGAAAAACATTAATAAATATTTGATGGAAATAGAAAGAGAAATATGAAGAAAGAAAAACAAGCCAATTTTAAAATTTTGAAAATTCCTTTCAAATATTCTGATGATATAATTGAAGACTTTTTTTTCATTCTCATTCTAAATATTTTTCAGCGGTATTTCTTTTTTTTCTATTTTAACCATTTTTCGATATTTTCACATATATCTTGGAATAATTAAAGGATTACTTGGGATCTTTGAATTATTCTGTGAACATAAATATTAAAATGTTGAAAAAAGAGTTCCAAATATTCTTAATACTTCCGCCATAAGGGTGACGTATTCTTCCCTCTAACAGACAAATTAGGCAGAGATTTTCAATGGGCTCTTTTAGAAACCTTTTATGTTGTCTGTCCTAACCAATTGAAGTGATAATAACGAAGGATTTATACTTCCCAAGTAAACCTTTCTGGTCTGAGCATATGTAAAATAAGCAACGCCCATGGATCAAATAGACTTTGCAATCGTGAAATTGATGCTTAAGCTCATTGTGGATTCCTCTATCTGTTTATCTATATTTTACACTCTTTACGCGTCTCTATATAACGATCATTTCTAATAGAAAGCTATATCAAAAGCCACGCCCATTCATTGTTTTTGGTACTTTTTTATTAAACAAAGTCTCACATTTGTTGTTGTTACATTTTTCAAGTTACAAAATTATTGATTATATTTTGTTCATGTGCACTTTACACATACACATACACACACATATATATACAAAATACATACACATATATAAATGTGTATACAAATGATTGAATTCAATTGAAACAGAAAACCCAAAAAAGATAAATGAAAAGAAAAAAGTGTTGCTTTTGCGAAAAGTGCGCGTGGGTATTTTCTTCATTCATGAATTTTCATATACATTTTTATTTAATTTTTTTCTTTTTCTCTCAATACTTTTTTTTGCTCTCCTTATACACCAACGCACCTCTCACAAACATAGAGCATAGAGCAAAAAACAAGAATAATGAAAGTCATGATTACTTTTTCGCTTGCCCACATTTTTAAGCAGCCAAAAATCAAATGGAAGCTAAAGAAAGATATACAGAGAGAGGGAGAGAGAGAGAGAGAGAGCGAGCGAGAGAGAGAGGGAGGGAGAAAGAAAGAAAAGCAGGGAGAAAAGTCCTTCAATTTAATATATTTTCTTACATTTTTTTCATTGCTCCAATTTTATGTTCTCTTCAAATAAATATTTTGTTAAGGATAAAAACTTGCCATTTATCCCACTGTTTCTATCTCTGTTTCTATCTCTGCCAATTTCTCTTTCAGTCTGTCGTCTATGTCTCTGACACAATGTCCCATTTTTGGTCAGCTTTTCTTCCTTTAATGGTGCTGTTGATGTAATAAGCGCAGAATCGTAACAATTCCATGTAACATTAAACATGTAACAAATACATCACATGCATAGATGCATGTATGTGTTTGTGTGCATGTGTGTAGGCATGCAGAAGTAGTATCCTTGAAAATTCTATTTTACCTTGTTCATTGTTCTTGTTGTTATCACAAACATCCACATCGATTTACACCCAGTTGGCGTTATTCCATTAAATTGTTGTTTGCTTGAACTATATTTTGTTGTTGTTTGTTATTATTGTTGTTGTGTCATATATATCTATATTATGAGATATCAGGGTCATGGATATAGAAAATTTCGATTTACTTGATTCTTTTACATTTTATTGTTGATTTATTTCTCTCTCAATTATAGTATTTTCAACTCTCTCTTATTTTAATGTAAGAGATGGAAAAGGATTTAAAGAGCAAAACAGATAGATATAGATAGTAATTGTTATACATATATAACATTGGACAAGGTTACGCTGTAACATTGCTCGAGATGTGCATTCAAACTAATTGGCAACTAAAATTACAACTCAAACAAAAAAAAAATAAGAGAAGAAAAGGAAAAAGAGGAAGCAGAAAAAAAACAGGAAAAAGGCCAAGGAATTTATGTTTGAAATATGCACATGCCGTTGAATTGTTGAAGGGTCTTTTGTTTATATACAGCAGCCTAAACATTCATGTACACTGGAAGGACAAGATTCCAATGGCACAACAAAACGAATACAAAACAAAAAAATTCATTCATTTTTATATTTTCTAACGTATACATACAAACAAATACACACATATATGTACGCGTATTTCGAATAACAAAATGCCGTTCCACAATCCATAAGATTAAATCGTTCGAAAAAAGAAGTGTTTATAGTCAACTCTCTTTGGCTCCATTCATAAATTTATATTACTAGAGAGAAATTAAATGTTTAAATGGTACTTAATGGGTGGTGCAGAGCGGAGTGGGCAGAGCGGAAAAGAGAGAAGCATGGGAGTGGCATAAGAATGGGTTAAAGTTTCTTCATTTCACAAAGCCATTTAAAATTATGATATTCCGGAAAAGAAAAAGAAACCTAAAACCAACTGCAAATACCTTCTTGTCATGTCATTATTTTAGCCCTTTTATGTTAGAATACTAGAACTTTATTAAAACTGAAATAGTAAATTCAAAATACACAAGCGAATATATTTATTATCATAATTCGTATATTCGGAATTATAGTAAATTTAATTTAACTCTAGTTCAATAAAATCAAAGTACTTTAGAGAAAGCGAGTCCTAACTAACTATCAATAACAAGAAAGGCAGTTGCAATTGGAATTATGAACAGCAACTTCTGATACATTGATTTGAGGGCAATTATATCAGACAGAATTTAAATTCATTAATAAAAAAAAAGCACATAAAAAAAAATGGCACACGAAAAAATCTCTCACAAATGGCCAGAAAAAGGTGCACTGCTATAACCAGTCTGTTCAATTTTAATTTCAGTTTCAACTTCAATTTTAGTCAACTCAACTTCAATTTTTTGCCTTCTTCCGTTCATATTTAAAAAGAAGAATTTTTTTTTACCACGTATCAAAAGCAAAAATACAACACGGTATAATAATAACATTAATAATATACCAAAAATAATATGGCAGCCCTAACGTTTTCTATATATATATATAATATATCTAATATGTAATATATATATATATATATATATATATATATATACACCATATATAAGTAAATACATGCACACACATGTCTGATCACATTGTGATAACATAAAATTTTCATTAAAGAATACTTCAAACAAAATATTCAATGAATTCATATTTTTCAATAATACACAAACTAGTCAACTAATTCAAAACTATCAATGAATTCTTTTGAGATATTGGTGAGAGCAAAAGTGAGCAGAAAAGTGTAAAACACGTAACAACAACAAAATCAATGACACACAGAAAAAAAATTGACCGAGAAATTGATAGAGAGATTTGCATTAGTATAGGCAGGAGAGAGTTTTCAAGAGAAAAAGGCAGCGACAGAGAGAGAGTAAGCGTGAGAGAGTGGCAGACAAATGGGTAATAAAATACACATGCTGTCATATTTGAAAAGCAAGTGAATGGTAAACAATTTCTTCGCTTCCATATTACTTCATATATATAAAATTCAGTTATTCTAATCCCTTTTCTTTTCTCTGCTGCACTACTCTATTTCATTCTTCCTCTCTTTCAAACACTTGACTGATTTAAGTGTCTTCATATTTACTTTTATGTTTGTTTTTCATATTATTTCTCCGATTTTAATACAATTTTTTTTGGGAATTTATTTAGAACCTCAAAGCAAACAACCCTCATTTAATAGTATTTTCTTCATGTATATTCTGAAGTAGGTAGGAGCGTTGTAGTAGATAGATACCGGCGTTAATTTCTATTAAGATCTTACTAACCCTTAAGATGGCAAAGAGATGAATCACCTTTATGACCAATACTTTTTAAAGTTACTCGTATTCACAACGAACCTAATATGCCACAAAAATTGTTATAGGGTATTCATACAAATAAAGTACTTTATAGTTTTTTTATTGTGTTGAAAATTTTACATGAAATTGACATTTGATGGATGGATGATGTTGAATGACATTTAAGAGGTACAAGAAAATGTGGAAATAAAAATTGAATTGTCTAGTTTTTTATGGAGTTTTCAGTTTTGTTTTTCTCATTTTTGGCAGTGCTGCTCTTTGCTGCTGCTTTGTTTTAAATATTTGGAATGTAATATTCACCTAAAGCGATAATGAAAACGAAATTAAAATTTTTAGGAATAATTTTCATACAACCTGTCAAGAGAGAGAGAGACAGTAGGAGAGAGAGAGAGAGAGAGAGAGTGAGAGACAGATTTATATACAGATTTTTTAATTTTGTTAAATTGAAGTGAACTGAACTGAATTGAACTGAATTATTGAACTGTGTTATATAATTAATGACAAAATGGACAATAAAATGATTGTACTATGTTGAACATGCAGTCTCAGTCTTTCATACATACATGCAGCCGCATACAAAGGGACTTTGAAAGAATTATTCAATGAAAAAGACAAGCCAATGGTATAGCAATATAATACAACAAATAAACACAATAATAATAGAAAAATCCAAAAACGACAAGTCGGAAAAAAACAACGGCAGTCTTATATTGAAAGAAATTATATCAAAGAGAGAAATATAGAGAAAAAGTCATGAGTAGAGAAATTAAACGGGAATAGCGAATCTCACACACTTTGACATCAACATGACTATGCCCACACATACACACACACAGATCCATTTACAAAGCTTAAATTTTTATATAAAAAGTCATCAATAAATAAATAAAAACGAACAATGAATAAACAAAAGGGAACAAGAAAACAAGAGAATGCAACGAGATTCTCATTTGCCGATGGGAGTGAAAGTCAAAAGAGCAAAGCAAATGAGTTAATACGAGAAAGAGATGGATGGACAGAAAGTATTTCACAAAGCCACAAGCACGATATAACATCATCATCTTTCGCTCCACATTACGCTTCGCCATGCTTGTTTTATTTTTGTTGGCTTTTTATACACTTTTGTTTTTCTCTTTCACTGCTTATTCGTTATAGCGGGAGTTCCATATAACAACACGAAGTTGTCAGCACATGTATGCGTGCGTAAATATTCTATTTTTATTATTACTTTATCCTGATGTTGGATGCATCTGCGTGAATAATATTTTGTTAAACTGATCTTTTGCTCTCTCACTATTTCAACTTGTTGTTATTATTATTATAGTATTACTATTGTTGCTGTCCAAAATGGACTGGTAACTTTAAACTCCAACATAATCACAATACACACAAAAATTAAATAAGTAAGTAAGAAGAAGAAGAGGAGCCACCAAGGAGAAACAATCTAAATGATCAGTTCAACAAATCATTGAGCCAATACAAATGAACTAACTAATTATCTGACTAACTATCTGATTGAGTGTCTGACTTTTTTACTTTATCAATGTTTTCTCACTCTCTCTCTTTCTCTCTCTTCTATTATAATGAATTTTTCCATTTCTCTTTGTGTTTGGTGTATTATTATTTTCTTATTTGATTTTTTGCTTGTTTTTGATCCAACAGTAACTGTAACCCTAACTGTAACCGTAACCGTAGCCGTAACCGTAAACGTAACAGTAATATCAACAACTCTCTACCTTTATTTTTCTTTCTCACCAATTCTCTGTGTAAATATGCACACACAAGCGTATTCATTCACTCACAAACTCAGTGAGCAAAAAGTTATATCATTCACCAATAAACCAACGAAGTAATTCTTCTATTCTGAGATTTCTTCAGACAAAAACTATACGTAAATAGTAATAAATGTAATAATCATAAAAAATTAAAGAGAGTAGTATAAAACAAGGTAGAAGAAGAAGAAGAGGAAGCAAAACAATGAAATAGAGTAGAGATAAATAAGAAAGAGCATAATTGTTTCTGTTGGCAATAACAATTTGGGACTGGGGACTGGCAAAACTGACTGGTTGTGGTTGCTCTAGCTTTTGCCTTTAACTCTGTTCAAAATAAAAATCATTATTTAATCGTAACTGTATGCGTTAGTCATAGTTAGTCTGTCGTGCAGTTCGGTACATAATTTTTAAGCTTTCTATGTGTCTCGGTTGTTATTTCATTTTGTTTTGCTTTTGTTACATAAATAGCGCCTTAAAAAAAACAATACAAAAACGGCAAAACGGAAAAGACGAAAAAATCTTCCCATATTAATGTTTGTATGTGTGTGTGTAATCTATTAAACACACTCACACAAATACATACATATATCATAATGTATATATATGTGTGTGTGTTGTATGTGTATGTAAATGCATTGTGTTTTTGTTGTAAAGTAAAACAAAAAGTTTAATGCAAAAAAAATTGCAAAACCAAAAAAAAAAAGAAAACACTTTAGAAAATGCAAAAATTGTAAACTAAAACAACAATTTTATAAGTTACAATACAATAGAAGAAAAAAATGAATTTAAAAAATACATGAAGGGGTAAAATTATTATTAAAAACAAAAGCAAGAAGAAAAAAGAGGTCTTAACTTGTGAAATAAAAGTGAAGCAAAGCAGAAAATTCAATTAATGGATTTCGTTTTGTTCAGTTTTGTCTTCATTGTTTTGAAGGATTTTACGTTTTTTGTAAGAATTCTTATAAATTCCGTTATTTGACATTTTCATTCTTAAGTCAAATTGTTTGAATAAGAAAAGAAAAAACCAAAAAGACATAAAAATGATGAAACACTTTGGAAGAATAAAAATAATGTAACAATAAATTGTTTTTAAATGCATAATAAAATGTATAATAAAGAGCAGAAAAATGAAAACATTAAAAAAGGCCACTAACAACAACAACAACAAGAACAATATAAACAAATAATAAATAACAACAAGCAAGCAACAAGTTCCATAAATATTTTGTCTATTGAACGTTGTGCGCTAATGCATTGCATGTTACTTTTTATACTATCTTTTCTCTCACTCTATCTATTTCTGTCTATCTATCTCTCTCTCTTTCTCTTTTTCTCTCTGCTCTCTGTGATTCTCATGCAATATGGCTACTCTTTTTTTTGTTGCGTTCTCTTTCCAATACGATTGTTTTTCTTTCTAATCTCTGCCTACAGTTAACCTTTCTTCTTCTTCCTCTTCGTTATTTTTTTTTATGCTTCACTTTCTAAGGATTTGATTTGAATAATTTGTTTGCTGCTACTTCTTATTAGTTTTTTTACTTATTAGTTTTCTTTTATGCAATAACAAGAAGAATTGATAATAGTAAAAATAGAAGCAGTAAAAGAAAAATTTGTAAATTTTGTAGAAGAAGATGAAGAAAAGTAACAGTAATAATAATAATAACAAGAACATTAATTAACTGTTATAAAATAGGGAAGAATAAGATAATAACGGTATTAAAAAAATGTTACATAAAATTAACTGATAAACTGAATGCAGGGACTTGTGTGAATAAGTGAGTGAGAGATAAACAAAAAAAATTATCTTTAAAAAAATTCAGAAAAAATTTAAAGCGTAAAAGGAAGAAATTTATGAAAAATGAAAAGCATTTACACACCAAACGAAGAGGCAAACTGTTGTGCCCGCAATATTCAGTAATTTTATCTTTTAACTATTGATCTCTTTTATACATTCTATTTCTCTCTCTTTCTCTGGTTATAACTTTAGCGACTGATTGCTATCCAATTTTACATTGTTTTTTTTTAATTTTTGTTGGCTTTCCTTCAATTTTTATTAATAATTATTAAAAGAAATATTTTAATATTAAAACAACAATACAACAAAGAAAACAATAAAATAATAATCTAATAATTTACTTATGAAGACAAAATAATTTCTCCCAATAAAAAATTATGATAAAAAGCAATGAAAGTAAAGAAAGGGAGAAAGAGGTAAAGAGAAAGATAGATAGATAATGTAATGAAGAGAGTGCTAAGGAAACTATACAAAGGAACAGGCGAAAATAAGAAAATAAAGTAAAAGACTCAAACCAAACATCAAAACAATAATCAAAGTATGAATTAACATGTTTGTGTGTCTGTCCGTTAATGTAAAATTTTAAATTCTTTTTAATATTCCAATTATGAATGAAAATAATAATATTAATGATATCAAAACCAAAAACAGCAGCAGCAAAAAATATAATAAAATATTTGGCAAAAAAAATTTAATTTTCTGTTTTTGGTTTTTGTTTGGTTTGTTATTATTAAGGAAGTGATAGAGAGCGAGATGAACAGATTGCAAAAAACAGAATAAAAGTGAGCAAATAAACAAAGATTTAAATAAATTGGTAAAAATTTTTTTATTTTCTCTTATAACAAAAACCACAATAACAAAAAATTTAATTAAACTAATGTAAAAGAAAAAAGTATTAAAAACGTAAAAGCAAACTAAAGGAACTAAAGAGAAAAGAGAGAATATTTTGAACAAACAAAATATCCATCTCATTTTGTGTGTATGTGTTAGAGAGAGAGGGTGCTAGTGAGATAGAGAGGCGAACTTTTGTTTGAAAATTTCTTGTATTTTTGTTGTTGTTTGCGTTTTGTTTACAAATTTGAGCACATAAGTGAGTAAATGCATTTGTTTTTGTGCGTGTGTGTATTCCAGCAATACAAATATTGAGCACTTTGTTATTTTACTCTTACTTTTATGTGTTTACAAAAATCAAATGGAAATTTGTTATTGTTGTTGGTTAATGTTTGATGAAAATGTCAATAACTATAAAAAAGTAAGAAGAAGAAGAAAATAAGCAAATAAATCAAAGAGAGAAAAAAATTAACATAGAAGAATAATAATAATAGAGTAAATTTTTTTTCTTTAATATTTTTAAAGTTCTTTTGAAACGAAGAGATAAATAAATAAAATGAAATTAAACAAACATTAAGAAAACGAAAGTAAAATTTAAACAAACAGAAATCATAAACAAACAAACTAGAAAAATAAATGAGTAATTTATGCGATCAATAAAAGCAGCGGCAACGGCGGCGGCAGCGGCAACGGCATCAATTAGATCAGCGGTTACAACACAAATAGCCAGAACGCTTACCAACACTCTTTTTATATAAAAAAATCACATCCGCACATACATACGTACATATACACGTACAAACAAAACACAAAAAAACCGGAATTTTTCATCCTTCTCTCATTTTTTATTACCAAATCCTCCGTTTTCTTCCATACAAATTTGCTGCATTTGTGCATGCAGATTTATATATATATATATACAGACACATACATGCCCAAAACCATAAACATAATTAATACAAGAAATTATGCCAGAAACGGAATACGAGTTTATTACTAAGGAATGGATGCAAGCAGAATTGCGTTCAATTTCATCAGCAACAGCAGCAGCATCTATCTCCATCTGCACGTCCTCATCTTCGTCCTCTCCCTCTTCCAATACGTTAACCTCAATGCATGCCAACACAACAACATCACAATCACAATCAAGTGATATAACAATTTCAGCAGCAACAGCTACGTCAATAGCAACAACAACTAAAACATCAACAACATTTTGTGGTCGTGATCATGATAATGATCATAATAATCATGTTCATGATGATCATGCCAAAGATTTAATTATATTGGATTGTCGCAGTTCGAATGAATTCAGTGAATGCCACATACGCTCAGCTGTAAATTTCTCTATCCCAAGTATTATGTTGCGCCGTTTGGCTGCTGGTAAAATTGATCTATTATCCACAATAAAATCCAATGAATTGAAAGAGCGCATACAAAATGGTTACAAGGTGAGCCTGTTTGTCTTATATAATGATGTGGGTGTTGGTAATACAGCAACAAAAATTCCAACAACCGTATCATCATCATCACTATCATCATCTACAACAATAACAACAGCAGCAACAGGAACAACAACAGGAACAGCAACAGCAACAATTGAAATGGATAATAAAATAACTTCATTTTCAGCTGAGAATTTCGATGAAAATATCCCTATGGATTCATCCACAACGAATATTTTCATGAATAATCCATCATACCTTCCATCTACCATACAAAAATTTGATGGTGTCTCAACTTCTTCCAATGCTTCAACCGATACCAGTACAATAAATATTTTATATAAACGTTTAAAACAGGACGGTTGTCGTGTGGTAGCTTTACAAGGTAATTAAATCAAATATATTTCTTTCTTTCTCTCTCTCTCCCTTTCTCTCGGATCTTTTGCTTCCCCTTCTTCTATTTTTCTATGTTTGCACCTTCTTCTATTTTTCTATGCATTAACCATTTGTACTATCGGAACAAGTGTGAATTGGTTGTTTGAACGAGGCCTCTACTCTACTTAACTCTACTTATATGTCTGTCCATCTGTCTGCTTCTATATTTAATGAAGACAATCAAAGTTATATTAAATTTTACTAATTCTCATTGTACCTTTAATTTTCTCCATTAATGAGCGCCTAAATTAAATTGCAAGGTATTTCATAGTCAACCTTTTTGACTTTTTGACAAAATTTTTCTCTTGTAAAACAAATTAAATAAATGAAAAGTTAGATGAAATGTAAATCAAATTCGTAATATTTTGATAAATTTTGTAAATTTTATTTGAAAGCATAATATTACAACTTTGATATTGCGCCATTATCTTCTCTCTTCATCATCATTATTAACTTATGATGCGTGGTAAAATAAGTTTGTAGCACTTTTGGAGCCACTTGGAAGAGATTAAGCGTGAACTAGATTGAATAAAAAATGAGACTGTTTCTCATAGAACGCTTTATATTTTTTTTTGTGGAGTTTTTAGCAAATCGCTATAATCTAATATTTTGTTGTACAAAAATTTTTTTTTTTGTGTAAAATTTGGATTGGATCGATCTTCTAAAATTTCTAATTGAAAATTTCTAATTTTTATATCAAATTACGATGCTGGGGCGATGCATCGTAAAGAGTTCTACTAGTTTACTACTAATTTACCGCCTTTTCCTTGCTAATAAAAAAAATCCTTTTCGTTCCACCTCTCTAGGACTCTTCCTTTCCTTTCTACCACAAGAAAATGTATCAAAAAAGGTGGATAAAAGTTACTGAGATGAATCAAATTTACAAGAGATAATAATTATCGTCTTGTTTCTTTAAGTGTGCCCCTCTCGTTCCCATTCTCTTCTCCACCAAATCTCTAACAATCAAACAAAGTTGAAATGGCAAGTTTAGTGTGATTAGTAATCGATATTGAACAATTCTACAATTTTTACATATTTCATTTTTATATTCTCTTTTAATCCCTAAATAATATTTTGGTCTGCTCTAGAAGTATGAATTCATTATAATTCATAAATTCCGAACGTATACGTACAATTGTACGAATTAACTGTTGCTTAAGTGCTTTTTCATTCGAAATGGAGCAAAAATAAAATAACCTCTGAACTTAAAAGAACAAAAAAAAAAACAAAAGAGTAGAATAAAACAGGCAAAGCAAAGCACGAGAAGTAAATAGCAAAACAAAAAAAAAAAGAAAAATATTAAAAAAAAAATCATACGAATGCACATTTTTATATAAGAATATTTATTATTTAAAGCAATGCAGAAAGCTTCTGATTACGAGTGTTTGTAGAATGAAGATAAATGAAACTATCATCTCTTCATTTATCATAATTAAAGCAATAACAGCAACAACATCAATTATAATTCGCAGTATCAGCAACAAGACAAGTAGCAACAAACAAACAACAACAAACAAAATAATAATATTAGCAACAATATTTATTGTAATAATCATAAAAAAAAGAGGAAATTATTGTACATTGATCTCTACTTGATGTGACTTCAAACCATCCTATTTCGTTCCACTCCATTACATTACATTATATTACATTCCATTTTCACTTCAGTCAACTTTACTCACTTCAAGTCAACTTTGCTCCACTTCCTTTTTTCATTATCAGCCTAACGCCAGACATATTAAATGTATGTAAATATTTTCTATCACAGAAAAAGTTATGAGACAGTTATGTTTGGTCCAAGATGAAGTTTAAATACTCCATAAAACCAGATCATTCCATCATTACAATTTAACATGCAATCTATTCAGATGGGCGTGGCTACTTTAAAATGTTCTTACCGAAACGTTTCCTTTTTTTTTTACATTACCCAAGAAAACTGTAAAATATTATAAGGTTAAGTTATTTTCGATTTTTTACAAATCTGCGAGATTTGTATTTCGATTCTATTCAAAACGGGGCGTGCCAATAACATATTTCAATTATTTTTCTTTTTCCTTTTTTAAGAAAACATTTTCATAACTTTAAAGGTACTGTATTTTGTTTGGCACATTTTTTATTGACCTTGCTTTAAATGCATTCTATTATGAGCTTAGTACATTTTGCTTATCACTTACGATCATCCTCTATCACGTCAATTCAATTCTATCAATTTAAATTTACACTTTACAATTCGAAAATTAAGTGAACCAAAAATTATCTTGATTTTGAGCATAATGAATTTATAAAAAATTAAATTTATAAAAAAAGGTACAAAAATTATAGTTGTGTTCAAGAAAATGCCATAATAATTGAAGAAACTTCATAAAAAATTGTTAGGCTTTAAATGGAAAATGGTATCACAGAAAAAAAAGGAATTAAATGGCTGGAAAAAAGTGGAAAATGAAAATCAAAAAGTTTGGTTTGAACAAAATAAAGAATTAATTATAAAGAAAGTCTACAAGAAAGAAGGAAACCAAAGGAAGCCAAAGTCAACCAAATTAAATTAAATTGAGAAAAAGAAAAACAATTTAATATAAAAAAAGTTATTATCAATTATTATCAGGGTAAATCTTGTGCATCTGTTTCAGGCCTTCCATAAATATCCTAAAGAAGATCATGTAGAAATTTGCTTGTTTAAGTTTTGAGGCAAAATAAAACAGCAACAACTATTTTTTCTTTTTGTTGTTCTTAAATTTGATTTACAAATTTATGAAGCAGATGTCTGGTGCCCTTTTCCCCTTCAGCAGATTTAGATTGTAAAGTGAGAGAATGAATGAGAGGGAGATAGAGAAGAGCAGTAAAGAAAGGAAATTTATTGAGCAAATTTATTGAAAAAAAAACATCAAAACTCTAATAAATTTATTGGGCTAAACTTTCAAACATATGAATCCAAAAATATGTAAAAGTTAAAGGTCACACGTATTTCTAAAACTGAAGCAGACAAACAACAAATAAATTGTAATAAAATTTTTTTATTGCCATTCCATTCCATTCCATTGCATTCGATTCCATGTCATTACAAGACATTCCATACAATTTCGTACAAATTTTTCAACAAAAATTCAAGTGCCTTTTTTTTCCAAATTATTCAACGAAATTTGATTTTTTTTCTCTTTTAAGTGTCAGAAGTTGAATGTGTTTTTTTTTTGTTTGGTTTTGGTATTAAACACAATAAATCATTCGATTGTATAGATAATCATTTATTTTATTTATTTATCAATACATGGATAATTATGAAAAACCATGAGAAAGAGAGATGAAGCGATGGAGAGAAGTGGTGAAGGAGAGAAGAAAAAAAGATGGACGTATGGACATGAAACTGATGAATGTATTAAACATTTTTCATATTTATCTTATGTTCTCACATTGAAATGAATATTTTTACATAAAAACAAAAAACAACATAAAATTGAAAAAGGCACGATTTGAATGATTTATCCAGCATTTTAAGTAAGTTAAGTCATTTCAGTAGTGAAGCCATGTCAAAAGAGAAAAAACAAGGCAACGTTAAGCAGAGTAATATCAAAAAAAAAAAAAAATTTATAATAAATAGGGATTATACGTAGGCATGGCCTAACCTTTTTCGTATTCTTTTCCAAAAGAAATCGCTAAAGCAGTAATTTGTAATAGAAATTTGGGGAAGAACAAACTTTCTGAAGGGAAGAACTTTTCTGCGATAAGAGAAAACAGAAAACAGAAAACAGAATACTTCTTAAGTGGGCGTGTCCCTTAACACATTTGGCTAATTTAAATTACAATTTTGACACTAAAAATGCCTAAATTGTTGGCTGTTGGATGGGATGACATTCAAACTGAATCCTTTTGAAAGGCCATGAGTCGCTGAACTGAATTACCATTCTCTCTTCACTAAGTATTTTATATGTAGCAAACAATTTGAACAAACCATCATAACTATTTATCTAGAAAATCAAGTCAATCAATAAAATCTTTGCCAATGGATAAATCTTTTGCTGAAAACAACAAGAGCCAGAGGATGGAAAGTGAGAACATTTCTTCAATATAAAACAACGTGTTTAATGTTATTAACTATAAAAGGGATGCATCATTCAATCGCATACACACAATATTTATATAGATGCATACATAACTACAAATATCGATGAGTATGTCATGTCTCTAATAAATGAAACAACAAGTAGAGATTGTCAGCATAACAAACTGAAGAAAATGCAACAATCAAAATAAGTAGGAAAGAAATGGAAGCGAAAAGGAAAAAAGAAGTGAGCATGTGTAAATAAAGTTGAATAAATGTTGTTGAAACGGACAGACAAACGGATGCATGGCTGGTACGGGTTAGTAGATGATTGGACTTTGGGTAAACAAACTCATTTTTATACCAACAAGAGATTACACATTTCAATTGGTTGCCTAAGTTTTTAAATATGAATGCGTGTGTGTGTGTGTGTGTGTGTGTGTGTGTGTGTGTGTGTGTGTGTGTGGTTGCATGTATTTTCTTATATTTTATATTTAACATCATTAATGCCTCAAGAATTGGAACTTGTTATAGAACAGTCACTATTCAAATAGGAAGAGGGTTCTGTAAATTAAACGAAAAATGTTCAGTGTCAAATTGGACAAACTTCTAATGCTGTCTAAATACTCGTTAAGATGATATTTTGGGCTCTGAAATATTTCATAGAAAAAGTGCCAATATGGAATTTTCACTTTCTTCGAACTTAAACTTAAATCAATTTGAAACATATTTTGAGATTCATGATGCCATCCATCTATTTTTGTCACGATTTCCATTAAAACTCAGTAATTTTTTATTTCAGTTGAAATAAAAACCCTGCTACATGATAATTGGACCCCAATTTATTCTATTTTCTATATGAAACAACAAATGCAAAAGTTATCGATCGTTTCATTTGTGACACTCTTTATATACATATGCATTATGCATGGTATCAATAAATTGAAAAGGGTAATAGCAAAAAAAAAATTGTAGAAAAATGAAAAATGATAAATGAAAATAAAACTAAAATAAAGAAATCATAAAGAAGGATGTGTGTATTAAATAAATGTTAATATAACTATATACACATAAATGTGTGTGTGTATGTGTGTGTGTATGCGCATGATAATACATTTAATGGTATAAGTTTGCGGTAATCAAAGTTCGTCCTCCTCATTAAAAAATCGATTTGATTTTATTAAATGATTCTTTTGATTTCAATTCTTCATATATTTTTTTTGCCCCCTCAGCCCGACCATCTTTTTCCATTTTCATTTTGTTGTTATTCTAATTTAAATTTTTTCAATCTTCACTAGCTTTATATGCATTTGTGTATGCGCAATAAATTGTAAGTGTGTTTGTATGCATGTGGGGAGATCAGTTGATACCTGTTAATACCTAAATAAGAAACTAAGAAAATGAGAAAATGAATAATAGAAACTATAAAGAAATTAAAAGGAAAAGCAAAAAGGAAAAAGGCAAGAAAGATTAAGTGGAAATTATATACCATGTCACAATCATTTTAGGTTCAGAAGCATCATGAATGTTAGAATCGCAGCATTAACAACATGATTACGATCATTTCGATGCTCTTTTTTAATGATTATGATCATTGTGTGCAGTGACGACTCAGGCAAAATCTTGAAGACCCGCCATCCAAAGCGTACAATACTAAACTTTTAATGGAAGTTCCGAATTATCATTGAAAATAAAAGAAAAATAAAAGAGAAGAGTTTAATGTCTTTGAACTTTAAATAAGCGCATTCAATTATTTTCCTCTAATTCATGAATAAACTTTGTAAGACCTTAAAAAATTGTACTTTTCTTACTCTAAGAATTTTAAGAATTTATGGTATAAATCAATTGATAAAATAACTTCTAAATTATATAACAACATTATAATTTTCTTTGAACACTTATAACAAAATCCATAAAAGTTTTATATTTGACGATTTTAAAGATTCTTGTTGGTGTTGCAAGCGTTTCTGATATAACAAATCGATTCACTCATTATCTCATAAAAAATCTCTATAAATAAATATTTTATTGTATTCTACCAACACTTATAGACATCACAAATACTACAAATATCTTATAATAAAATATCTTTGTAACAGGTTTTTTTTTCTGCTTCATTTTCATCATCATGCTTTTTCCGTTTCTTATCTCAGTTGTGCATTGCACAAGAATCTTGAGATAGAGTCACCGATCTCTGTTAGCATAATGAGCGATTCAGATTCACTCTATGAAGTAATTTGAGTTGACATTCCTAATTTGCTTTTTGGTGATTCGAGCGCTTACTCTCCCTATAACATTTCGAGTTTGATACAAAAGCATTATAAGGAACATTTTTAAAAGTGCGCGCGATTTTATGGAAAATTATTAGTTTGGCATACGAAAACTGTATGCACAATTTGGGTCCTTCGCTTTAAACGATTAATGATAAAATTTTACATTTTCCATTCTACCGATTTCTTATTCATTTTATAGATTTCTTTTTATAATGCAACATAATGAATTTAAAAGACAAGCATCAACCCTCGACATGATCGTCATACATTTACGTTCAGTTTATTGTTATAGGTTGGTGCGTTTATTGTAAATTTATTGTACACATTTGAAGTTCATTGTTAATGCATTTAGGTATTAATGTCTTTAACAGCAACAATAACAACGTTAAATGAAATGAAATGTAATGAAAATAAAATGAAAGAACATCAAAACAAAGAAACTCGACTTTTATATAATTTTTTTTATGTTTAATTGAATAATTTTATGATCAAACTCAAGCAAGACAAAATCGCTTTACACTTGACTCTTTTTACTTTATTGATCATAATAAAAAAAAAATAATAATAATAAAAAAAAAGTTCAATAATCTTTGAATGTTAAAGTGTACAAATTAAAAGAAAGGAAGAACTTTTCATAATTAGTAAAAGCAATGCTATTAAAATTTATAAAAAAAAATGAAACTCTGCATATTAAATTTAACGTTCTTAATAAAGTTTAGAATGAAATGTTGAACACAAAAGTCAAAATAATTTGTTTGAAATTTCCTTCTTAATTTCGTCTTCATAATTTTTCATTCTATGATTAAAATGTTAAAATCTAAGATATTTTATACATTGTATATTCCGCAAGTTCGTATCGCCTTTTAAGATCTATGAATCTGTACAAACTGTAGGATTTTGTAATTATCAAGAGTATAATTGGAATGATAGGGGAAAATTTGTAAAATTATCTCAGATCTCTCTAAAGTAAAACAAGTAAGAATTTTATAGTCGGTAAGGACCGATTCTACAATGCTGTACACCAATTCGTTTGATGTGATTAAAGTCAAATAAGATAACAAAAATAAAAAATTTTTAATTTTTTAATTATTTAAAGAGTTTGTTATGTGAAGGGAGTTTCAAATGATGGACCTACCTGGGCCAAATTTGTTACATACATAGTTTCTATGTTAAAATACTGCCAATTTTTCACTAAAATATATTCAAAATGAAAGCTTTTGTTCGTATAATGACTTTTTTTCGAAAAAGGGCGTTTTATGAGAAATGGTTGTAAAAATACTTCAATTCGGACCAAATTTAGTATACATATTTTCTATGTTAAAATAAAACTCAACATTAATTTACGTTAAATTATTTAAAAATTGTAATTTTTTATACATGCAACTTTTTTTAAGAAAGGCGTTATATAAGGCGTAGGCGTAAAAGTTGTTCGATTTTTATCATATTGAATAGGGTTCGTTTCTGAGTCAAAACATTGGCACACATCAAGGCTTAAATCAATTTAGGCAGGTATCCTAAGTCGATCGGTACAATAAAAGATGGATCTATATAATATCGGGCTCGCAGAACCTTTGAAAAACATATACCAGAATCCAATAGAATTAACAAACTTTAAGGGAAAAAAGAAATTTAAGAATTTCCAAGCTGCTACACAAAAGGCCAAGGGCAATCGGCTAAAACGTTTAAATCCAATGTAAAAACTAGACATTTTTTGAAAAATTGATATTTCTTTAGAAAGTGACATTTTTTGAAAAATATTCAGAAAAGTTTGAATATTTTGAATATTTTTCTCAATAAACGTGTAAATTAATTAATTAAAAATTAAAATTGAGTTGTAGTTTGCCATTGTTTATGATTTTCTTCCTTTTTACCAGCGTTTGTTTCTTAGTCATTGTTCATCAAAGTTTCTGAAAAGTTGCTGCTTGAAGCTTTCTCTGCCTGACGTGGTATTTCATTTCATGTTTGTAACTGCAGTTTAATTGAAACTTAGCTTGATATTTGCTTAATTAAAAGTAAGCCTAAACGCAAAGCAAAAATATAAATAAAACAAAAAGTATAGACATTTGGGCAACTAATCTTAAATGTTTTATCTACAAAACCATAAAAGAAAGTCATAAAAATATAAATAACAGAATAAACATACCAGATAAAAATTTTACGTCTGTTTCGAAGTCTGTCCCTTTTGCTTTTCTTTGTTTTTACAATTTTTCTTTTTTTTTTTCTCTTTTATTATTATTCACAAATTCATATATAAAAATTTATATATAAAAATTGTTGTAGATTAAGCGATAAATGGCAAACAAATGAATTCATTCACAATATTTAACGCGTTTTTTTTTATTGTTTTGGTTCATAAACTTTATCTGCCTTATCTCTCAATTCGACAGACAACATGACTCAAAATAACTGATAACTAACTCAATTTATACAAAATTACAAATGTTACGTCGAAGAAATGGAAGAGGAGAAATATACATTGTGATGATGTCTTGACATGTTAATGAATATATTTCAGAAAATATTTGAAAATTTCCAAACATTCTATTAGTTTGTATTAATTTTTATAGCATTTGCTTCAGCAAATGTATTGATATATTTTATATGATTAGAAATTTAAATCAAGGTTGAATTATTGATTGCTTTAAAAAGAGGGGAGCTTTTTTATTTTAATTCATCTTAAGCATCATCTTATTTTATTATCACAATTTTAAGCACCACTGATTCTGAAGATAGATTTCAAAAAAATTATGATCAGAGAAGTAGAGAATTTAGAAATCTAAACAGCTCTAAGCAAAAAAACAAATTTCATAAATTTGAATATTTGTTACATAATTTTTACTTGAAAGTAGTAGGAAAAGTGCTCAAATAAAGAATTTTGAGAAAAAATTTGGTAAATATGGGCCAGTAATAAATATTTAATGTGCAATAGCTCTTACTTTTTGCCACAAATACAAATTGATTTCTAAGTAGCAGATGAATCGATGAAACGATTTAGTTGGGACTTGGAACCGTTTTCTGAATAATCTAAGGTTTTAGTTTTGGAGTTTGCCATTGTATGGATAGCATCATGCCAACCCACTTGATATACGAATGGTACTCGACTTAAGAACTATTTTTAGGATCTTTAAATGATGGATGCTACCATTTCATGATATTTGACCTTCACAAAGCATGAGCACTTGCGATATTGGATTTAAATTCTATGCTTTAATCCATAAAAGTTGAGATCCTTCTCAATATGGATTGTTTTGAAAATGATAATACTAAAATATCTCAAATCAAACTAACTTGAAAATTAATTATTAGAATGTCAGTCAATTTGGCCACGTGTCATTTTAAAAGTTGAGCTTAGCCTAAAAATATGAAGATCTATTAGTATTGCTGTCACTTGAACATTAGATCAAAAACTTATTCAGAGACATACATGTTACATAACGCCTGGTTGCTACCATATAACTTATCTTTCTCCCATTCATTTAAGTACTTACTTATTAAAATTTATTTCAAAGTACTCCATTCTTATAGTTTATATTAGATATTGAATTAAGTACATACACTTGATGGCTCTCTATGGCAACAAAATCTAGAAAAAATATACACACACACATACATACTTGTATACACACGCCTAAATATATAGGGATGTATTTTTGTTTCACTTTTGGTAAAATTCACCATGGTATTTGATGCGGTGTTTAACTATTTTCGGTCATACCCACATTTGATTATTCTAAAAGAAATTGAAGAGAAAGAACAGTGATGATCTTTACAATTATTTACATAAATGCATGCAGAATAAACTTTTAATATGTCATATATGGACACATACACATGCACATGCACGTACATACATACATATATGCACACTTGTAATGTAATGGAATGTATCTAAAAAGTATATAATTGATGTTACAGTAGAATGAAAAGCATATCAACTTAAGAAGCCAAAAGTCATTAGACTCTCCAATCTCAAGTAAATATGAGTCAGTTGCATGAAGAAGACACACTTCATGCAACATGTAATGTACATAATTAATACACTTCACTTATTTTCATATATACAGACAAAGGCACATCAACTAACAAACATTAATGTTAAATTTGTTTAAGAGATGAAATGAAATGAAATAAAATGAAATGAAATCAACTGAACGGTCTATTTTAAGTGCACAAAGCAACAAAATAAATAATTATGTATGTTGATGGGACAAGCTTGTTATTATTGTTGTGGTATAAACTGTCAATTATAATCATTATATCAAATTTTAGTCGTGTGATCTTGTGTGGAAAATTTTCTAAGTACTCTTAAAAAATGTGACAAATCAAAGGCGATTAGAAATATGCCACGCCTTCTTATTATGCTATAAGTTATGCGTAAATTCTCTAAGTACTCTTAAAAAATGTGCCAAATGAAAGGCGCTTTCAATTTGAGGGGCACTCAACAAGAGAACCATGAAAAATTCGACTAGAAATATGCCACGCCTTCTTATTATTCTTATATTTATATAGTATAAATGATAGGAACGTTTAAAGCACTTCATCTTCTTCTTGAAGAGGAAAACTTAATAATTTATTTAGTTGATGAAATAAATGATTTTTGGGAAAGAGAATTCATTGAAGATTCATTGTCTAAGATAGCTGTGGGTGTGTCTACATATAATGACCTCTACGTATTAGTTATTTCAAGCATAAAATGGTCAAATCAAAACTTTTAAAAGAAGAAAGAATAAATAACATAATACAATTGCTGGCTGACATATTAACAGACGGACAGATGGACAAACATGACGTAAAATGTGTCTAATTGAATCATTGTGACATATTGTGACACATGCTCACAATTATACCTTTGTATAATTTATTTCATATGCTACTTCTTATTTGAGTGTTGCAAACGCATTGACAAAATAATTTTACCCAAAAAAATTTATATGACATTTGTGCGATTGTTTCTTTTCTTTTTCTTCTTACTCTTTGTCTTTCGTAACATTTTTTTGTTATTCTATTATTTAGTTTAGTTACTTATTTTTTAGTATAATTACTTTATGTAAATTATTGTGGGCGTTCATAGTTTCTCTATTATTATTATTCTTATTATTATTTTATTTAATTTTCTTTTTCATTCACTTAGTTTTCAATTGTAATCTTAAAGTAAGAAGAAGAAATGTATGAATTAGAAAATATATATTGCACCTATAAAATGCAAACAAGACAAAAAAACTGTTCATATGAAGTAATGAGAATAATAAGTTTTTATTTCTGTTTTGTTAAAAATATTCATTCATTCATTTATTCATTCAATATGAAATATTTTTGCATTATTTCTTAATTAAAATGCGCAAATTAAAAAAAAAACAAAAAAAAAACAAGAAACAGAACAAAACAAGTAAGAATATTTATAATCGAAGTGAGCAATTAAATTTTTTACAAGACTTCATTTCATATGACTAAGAAGTTCTCTAAATTGAGAAAAAATTTTAAAATAACTTTCTATGGAAACTGCTTTACAAAAATGGACCCAATTCGCTTGAAAGTAATCACAAACATTTACACTGTCAAAATAGAATTTGCCTGAGAAATTTCATAAATTTCAAATTTTTTCAAACAACATTTTCTTTATAATAAAAATTAAATTTGTAGGGGAAATAAAACACGAAACTTATTCGGCCTTAGACAATTTCAAAAACGTTCATCTTTGAGACAATGTTGAAATTGTTGTCTAAAAATATTTAAATAGATCGCTAACGCGTATAAACAACTAGACATAAGCAACTAGACATAGCTTTTGGTTCGTCTATCTGTTTGTAAGATTTAAACCAATTTAGAAAATGATTTTTATTATACGAGTTGCGATTTATCGAAAATTTCAACCCACAAACAAAATAAGTTCTGAACTCTAAAAGAGAACATGCCAAAGAAGATCAAGTTAGAAGAATTGTTTTTCTAAATTAAAAATTTCAGATCATTTCTGATGGCAGAAATATTTGAAATTTGGAATTCTCTATTCAAATATTTCGCCTTCAACAAGTGCGAAATGTAGTGCATTTAATGTTCAGCCAGAAACGCTACATGAAATGTATTTACTTAAATTATTTTATTTCTTGTTGCTGTTGTTGTTTTATTAATTTTGTTGTTATTGTTGTGAAACAGCAACAACAACAATAACAATAACAACAACACTAATCGTATTTATCCATTGACATGCAAGTGGCATTTTTTGCACTTACAGAAGGCCAAAACGTCCTAAAAATTTGCCGGAAATAATCAAAAGTGGCAAAAGAGAAAGATAATTATTGCAAAATGTTATAAAAATGTTACATCACTCGAATGTTTTATTGTCCTTATTATTATTATTTTTTTTGATTTTGACATTTTTCATATTTTTATTCTTATTTAATTTAATTTTATTGCTGCGGTTGTTGTTGTTGTTAATTGTTTTAATTAAAACAGTAACAAGGGAACATAAAAAAATAATAATAATAATAATAACAGCAGCAGTAGTAACAACAACAATAACGAATAAAAAAAAATAACATGAAATTTAAAAAAAAAACTCGACATTTATGCATGATATGTTTGTGCGTATGTAAAATTTTATTTATTGATAACACGATTGCTTTGGCCTAAGGATGAATATGATCCATTTAATCTATCGCTAAGGAAAAACAAATAGGACAAACAAAAAACAATGGCATCAGTATTTTCTTTCTCTTTCTGCTACATTCATTCACCACCTGTAGTGAAGGGTATTATGCGTTTGTGGGAATGTATGTAACACCCATGAAAGCCCATGTCTGTCCGTCTGTATGTTGAATTGTTCATATAAATTTATTATCAAAATACAGGGCGCACTTAAATGAAATTTGTTATGTAGTCGTGATTTAGCTCAAATTTCTCCGAGAATAATTATCAATTAAGGTCAGACTATTATTATGACCACGCTACCATGCAATGATCTATTTTGCAAACGATTTTTATTACGCAAAAAATTAACAATTTTGGTGTAGGGTATTTATTAGCCGGTCCCGACCAATTATAGTGGCTGTACTTGTTTTTAAGTTAGTTACTTAGAAATTATGCACATTTTTATTAAATTTCAACTTCATTAAAGAGGCTTAAAAATGTAATCCATTAATATAAGAAATCTGATCAAAACTTTGAAGCCTTGAATCTTGACCAAACTAGATAGTTCCATTAATTAGATCTACTTCGTAATTTAAATTTTTCAAATTTATTGAAAAATGTTCAAAGAAATCAATTTCTTGACTTCTGATTTACTTTTGGATTGATTTCTTAGTCAAATTGGCAAAATTGATTGTAGTCCATTTTGGGAGTAAATATTGGCCAAATGGATTATTTTCACTGGAAAATTTATTGTAAACCATTACAAAATTTGATTATCTTTCGCTTTACGTTGTTATATTCTTTAGAATCTTTACTATATTTCTCAAGAATATAACATATAAATTTCAATTCCATGAAATTTCCTGTTCAAGTTTTTCTTCTTCCATATAAACATTATTGCAAGCAGGGTATATTAATTTCGTTAAAATGCTTGCAACACCCATAAAAAGGTATCGCTGATCGCATAAAGTAAATATATATTTCTGCAGCATAACTATCGATCGATGAATCGGTTCAATTATGCCGGTTTGCTTATTGCAAAGATTCTTCAAAAAATAAAAGTTTTGACCTTAAAAAAAATTAAAGTGAAAAAAATTTGTAACGTTTGCACTCAAAATTTGTGGATATTTACTTGTAATAGTAAATTAAATGTTAATCATGCTCCTGAAGTGTATGAGTATTTCATATTTGCTCCAATAAATCTAATAGCACTAAAAATTTATATTTTTCTTCTTCTTCTTCTATAACGCTTTCTAAGAAGCTTCGTGAACACAATTATCATTCTTCAGAAAGTAAACAAAGCGTATACATTTTGTAATTTTTCAATTTCATTTATTTCGCTTATTTTTCTTTCTTGCCTTTCTTGATTGCTCTCTTCCTTTCTATTTCCATGTCTTTATGCATCTGCCAATATTTCTTTTCCTCTTTGTCTATCTGTCTATCTATCTGCCTGTCTGTCTATCTATCCATCTGTCCGCCTGTCTGTTTATCCATCCATGTTTCTCTTGAATTGAACAAAGATATAATTGAAAACATCCGTTCCGTTTAAATTTCATTTCAAATTGTAATTGCAAATTTCCCACAACTATTTTTTTATACAGGTTTATACATTAATACAAATAATACAAACAAGTGCACATACAAATGCACATTTTTTCATTATTTTTCCGTTATCTTATTTATAAATATCATATCACTTTCTTCAAATCCTGCAATATAATATTATTGTATGGAGAAAGCGTTGAGAGATGTGTGGCAGCTAAATCTAAATATTTAAAAAATGCACATACAACGAAAAAAATATCCATGTGAATCTCGAAAAAAGTTACCACACAAAAACATAGGCCATAAAATAAAGTACGGCAATTGATAAATGGTATATCCCAAAAAAGAAGAAGAAGTATAATAACAAATGTAAAGCTCTAACAATTTAATGAGTTTCAATTTTTTGTTATTAATTTCTGATTGAGTCCTGATTCCTGTTTATGGATTCTCTGACAGATCTCTCCTCTCAATTTGTCATGTAAATTTGTTTCGAGAGAATTGATAATTTCCAAAAAAAGAAAAACATCAATCAAAGAATTTATTTCATCACTTCCAGCTGAAGAAGAAGACAAAAGAAAAAAGTCTAAGAGAGTTATGAAAAATTATGAAAAATCTCAGGCAAAAATTTCTATTGAAAATTTTTATTAATTGATAATTCAAAATAGTTTAAATACTTCTTCCATTCTAGAAAGCGTACGTCTTTTTTTGTTTTTTTGCTTTTTTCTTTACACAAACCCACACGCAAAATCTCTAGTTATTTCGAAAGGAAAAAAATAAGAAGAAGAAAAGAAAGAATTGTAAGGGAAAGGAAATTGTTGGGTGAATTTTGAGTGGGAAATTTTGAGAAATTGCATCACATAAATGTAACAGTTTTCTTTTCTTTGCGGGTTAAACTGTGAACAACAGCAGCAACAACAACAAATGGAAAAGAAAATTTGCCAAAAAAAAAAAAGAGAAAAAGTAGAAGCATAGAAAACAAAATTAAATCAACAATAACAACAATAATAACAACAACAACATGAGAAAGTACTAGAATCAAGAATTTATTTCATCAGAAGTGTAGATTATGTAAACGCTAAATCAATCGTTGCTTTGGCAAAATAAACTTTAACGAAATAATCAATGCAGAAGAAACAAAGTAAAAAGCAACAACAAACAAGAGTAAAAGAATGAAATCAAATGTGTGCGATTATTTTTTTTCTTTATATGCATGTTTTTATGGAATAAAACGGAGAACACGCATACAAGTACAAATAAATATAAATATTTTTTTACAGTACTCGTTTCTTTCTTTTGATTATTTTTTATTGTGCTTTTTTCTTTGTTTCTATCTTTCTTTGATATTCCATATAAACAAATAAATAAAGAAACAAACAAAATTGATAAACAGGAAATGTTCAATATTTAATAGAAAAGCAACAGAGAAAAAACGCACAAACACACACACACACAATATTTTATACGGACCAACAACAACCAACAGAGAGATACAAGCAAATTGCATTCCTGCAAATTTTGGTGTTTCTTGTACACACCACCCAGGGGTTGGCGGTATACTTATTTTATCATTACGTTTGTAACATACGAAAAGAAGCATCAGAGATCATGGGGCATTAATATATTCTTGCTCAATATCAAATTCTGAAATGATTTAGATATAACTAGCTTTCTGTTCGTTCACCAGTGGACAGGCGAACACACACCTCTTAACCTTGTGTGTATTAACACTCTTCTGGTTGTAAAAATGAAGGTATCGAGCTTAAATTTGATAGGAACGTGTAAAATTCTTGCAAATAGATTGATAATGAAAATGGGTAAGATTGGCCAAAGGACACGCCCATTGGGCAAAGTAAGCTGATAACATCTCAATGTTGTTTAAATAAAATTTAATCGGTTTTTACTTATTTTTCTTTGCAAACTGCAAAACATAGGAAGCTGAAAGCTTTGTATAAATTAGTAAAGTCATTTATGGTCTAAAATATCTGTCTAAAAATCATGTAAGTGAGCTACGTCTACACAAAATTATGCAATATCAAATTTTCACTTTTTTATGTTTACGTTTTCTATCGATTACGTTTTTTGAATCGGAATATCACGATCTCTGGATGGTGGGCATTCAAGATTTGGTCCCAACCAAATATAATTTTTTTACTTGCTCTTTTTTTTTTTTTTTTTTTTTGAAATTATAACATATAATGCAAACTTGTAAGAAAATTTGTAGCTGCTAAGTGCTTTATAAGCAAAGTCATAAAATAAGTTTGTAATTTTTCTGTTAAACTAAAAAATGTTATTTTTTCATAACGCAGGAAAAGGAGCAAGTGAAAAGTAAAGAAAATTACATTTCGTTTAATGAGGCCAAAAAAGAGAACAAAAAGCAGGAAACAAAGATTTCAAAATAAACAAATATTTATTTCGTTTTTCTTAATCTTTCACTCTCTGAGTTACATTTGGAAAAAAAACTTGTTTTTTCATGCACTTTATAAAAAAAATTTCTGTAAAAAAAGATAAGCTTTTAGAGTAATTTAAAAAAAATTATGTTTTATTTTAATAAAGGGAAAATTTTTCCCGGTCCTTTTGTTTTTGCTTCTGTAAAGCACTTTCAAAGAAAACATTGTCTAGTTTTTTTTTCTAAATATAAAAATAATGAGAAATAAGTTTCTCCGTTTTAAAAGTGGGAAAATTTTGTACCCTCTATTTTTAATAGTTGCTTCCACAATTCTTAAATACTTAATAGATATTTTTTGAACACAAGTAACTGTTTTTTTTTTTGCTTCTTTTTTAATGAGAAAATGTCAAATATAATTGTTTGGTTATACAATGTCAATTCTTCTTCATGTTATGTGAAATATGGAATTGAAAGAGTTTCTATTAAATTGAAATATTAATGGAATTAATGTATGAATTCGATATATGAATAAATCGATTAAATGGAAGATTTTTATGGATTTCAAATAATGTTTCATCTCTGATAAATAATGACACTTTTGTTCTTCTTCTTCATCTCCTATTTTTTTTAATATGAATTCTCTTTTATTTGACAAGCTCATGAATGGAAGAAAGATTATGTGAATTATGGACAATAAAAACAAAATAAAAACAAAAAATAGAAAACAAAAAAGAGAAAAGAAAAAACAGAAAATTCATAAGCACACATTTTTGTAGATAATTTATACTCTCTTGGTGTAACTTCCATACAAATTTATATATAATTAATACATAAATACGTAAATATTGTACGGAATTGTTATTACATTAAATAAAAATACGACCAATAAAACAATAATAAAAGCAAAATAATTAAAGGGAATAAATTAAAATCAACATTAACATTTATAAAGCAAAAAACACAACAACAACAACAGCAACAACAACAACAACAACAACAACAACAGATAATTGATTTGTTGTTATTGTTGTTGTTGTTTTCATTTTTCTTCTTTAAATTTACAATTTTTCATTTTTCACATTTTGCATTCAGCAAATAATTAATCATATAATCTCATAAAGATAAAAAGAGATGGATATACAAAGTTAGTAAGAGAACTTAAAGATCCAGTTAAAGAGAAGAAGTTAACGATCCAAGAGCGATGGGAAGGGGCCGGGTAAGGGGAAATAATAATAACATGCTTGAATTGATTGGAATGCACATTGAAATTTCCTTTTTCCTTTTTATTTTTTTTTATTTGGTATATTTCATTTTTCATTCTTCTCATTTGTCTCAAGATTCATTTTAATGCATTTTTATATGTGTGCGCGCGAGCGTATTAACATTATTTATATATATAAAAATTACATTGAAAAAATAATGAATATTTATTAGCGCTTAAAGTTGAAAATTTTATGAATTGAAATAAGATACTACAAATGTGTCTATGTATGTATTTGTAAAAATGTATGCATATTATTTGTTATTATTATGAGTCAATATTTATATATGGGCATGTGTTTATGTGTATGTGTGTGTATGTATGTGTTGTGTGTGTGTGTTTAACTATAAACTATAAATTTATAGCATACGCATTATAATTCATACAAAATTCTTGTTGCTAGTTTTGTTAGTTACGAGTTAAATAATGGTGAATCAGATTTGCTCCTGATTTCCTCTTTACATTTTACATTAAGTTAGTTCATTTCACTTGTATATATCTACATACACATTTATTTATATTTTATGGAACATGATATATACAGGAAGATTATGATGATGATGATGAAGAACAAGAAGCAGAAGAGGAAACAAATTTTCACAAATTTGAATCACATTTCATTTTGATTCTGTTGCTTTGAGTCATAAGTTTGCCACATCATACCAGATTCCAGTAATATTTCAAGAAGGCAAAAAGAAAGCAAAAATCTAAAAACTAAAAATGCACCAGTATTTATGTTATAATTATAGATGGTCGAAATTTTGGTTGATTAATGCCATTTTGGTTTATTCAATGCCATGCCATCTTATATGAACAGAAATCAAAATAAAGTTTATTAATTATGGAAAATATCAATTTTTAAAAGTTTTCGTTGCATGTAAAGAGTTCTAGTACATGTATAAAATTATTTGTAACGATCAACGATTTAGCGATTTATTCTAAGAAGTGATAATTCGAGATATTTTCTAAGAATTTTTTTTTTCTATATAACGCGATTATCTTTAGAATAAATGATTTTGTGGCAAGTGATTGTAATAACTTTGATAGCAACTTTTGTCTGTCCCATTGAACAGTCATAAAACGATTCAGTAAATCGATTTTGAATTGACATATCAGATTTATTTAAAAAAGCCTTCTAGATGGGCCAAACATCCAGGCATTTCAAGCCATGTAAAATATTAAAAGGAAGTTGAGGGAAAAAAGGCCAACGCGTGCTTTTCATTATAATTTTCCTAAATGTATATTTAATTTGTTTTTCTTGTTGGTTACGGTTATTGTTTGTTTGTTTTTTCTTTATAAAATTTTCTTCTACTTTTAGTTAGTAAGAATTTTGGGCATGTGTGTGTGTGTGTGTGTGTTTGTATGTTGTATGTAGTTTATTTAAAAAGTAAACAATTTTGTATATTTATTGTTAAAAAGGAAATTTCAATTTAGGAATGCATTTAAAATTGTAAACATGTGAACAGACACATGCACACACACATTTAAACAATATTTACATTAACTCTTTTTTTATTCTCGCTTCGTTTCGTTTTGTTTGATTTAATTTAATTTAATTTATTTATTTATAAAATTTCATGGAGAAAATTCATTGAACATTAAAATAAATTTTCACAATACTTCTCGTGTTGCCCTGTCATATGTTTTTTCATATAATTTTGTTACGTTAATGTGTGTGCGTGTGGATGTGTGAATGTGATGAATATGAGCTATAAATATATTTTTATATATGAATCTGTGAATGAGTCATATTTTCAATTAACTTTATTATTACAAAAAAAAATAAGCGCTCTATTAATTTAAAGTTGTACTCTGTCTATGAAAATTGACGACTTAAGTGTACGATTTTATTATTTGAAAAGAATGTTCAGAGTGCCTGTTTCATATAGAATTATAGCATATACTGAATCCATATCGAGATATTCTCTTCAACTGAGTACTATCAAATAATTAAATTGTTGCCATTTTATGTCCTTCCGTCCGTCTAGATTAGTTAACTTATATCAGCACTTTAAATATTAAAAAGTTGTTTATAATGGTTAAAATGATCCGAGTTATTAGAAGTTATTTGTACTTTGTATAATCCATTCCATTCATCTATTCGCTGATCTTAAATGATCAGCGACATATTAGATAATATAATTACACAAACTTTCAGGAACCTATTTCCAATTAGAATTTAGATTAAGTAAATTTGTAGAAAACGTGAAATTTTTTTTAAGGGACTTAATTTTTATAGTCTACTCATTAACAATTTCTGAACATGCTAAATTAAATTAAATTAAGTTGGCACATTCTCAATTAAGTTGATACTTGCTCCAGAGAGGAGAAGGCAATTCTTCATCCTTTTAGATAGAACTTTACTCCTCAAGAGAAGGCATTTCTCTCAAAATTTTGAAGTTGAAAAGTTATTAAACATAATCCCAGTCAATTGGCAATATCTCTGGTGGTCAAATAAAGTACGCTGTAAAATCTATGGCAGAAAGCGTATGTAGCCTAAGAAATCGCATTATCTTTATGAAGTACAAGCCACTGCATGATGAGGGAAATAAAGAAGACAAATTGAAAGCATTTAGTTTAATGGAAAAAATTGGCATGGCCATGGCAATCTAGCACAGGTTGATCTTCTACTGAAGGTTCTTCTTGTTTAATATTTGATTCTAAGTTTCATCAGTTAGTTCAATTAATCAAATTTGGGCAGGTTTAATATTTTTTGAATTGATAGGGCAAAATTTCGTTTCCATTTTTTACGCTGTCGAAATATTTATGGAACTTTTTTGAAATTTTTTTTTTTGCGCGTACGCAAAAAAACAAACCATTTTTTTTTGCAATTGCTGCTGTTTGTTTTTTCTCGCTGCTGGCTATTCAGAATATTTGTTGAATTGTATTGCATGCAAATTTTGTATAACGGTCATGTGATTTTGTGATGTGGGTGGAATTGGAAATATGATGGTGTATGTAGGTGGCAGTGGTGGTGGTGTTGGGGAGGGGGGGGGGCGGTTATATTAACATGAGTATGTGGATGGCCCATTAACTAAATACAGTTGCAGTCACGTAAACGATTTTATGAATGAATTTCGAACAATCAAATAAAAACAAAAAAAGAAAAATCTTTGAATTGTTATATAAAATAATGTGCTCAATGTACATTGTTCTACTTCATACTTACACACATACGTACATACATACATATGTATGTATGTACGTATGTGTGTATGTATATAATCTAATTATATACGTGCCTCTGCTCTCTCTCTCTCTCTCTCTGTCTTTCTTGGTCTCAGTCTCTCACTGTTTCACTCAAGATGCCTAGCGCTAATTTTAATGAAGCTTATTAATTTTGTACGGAATATGTAACATTCAATAAAATATGAGATGAAGTCACTTTTTATTACAGCTGTCGATGTGAAACTAGTTTCCAAATTGATTGAAATCTATTTACCTGTGTAATATTACTAAGTAAGCCCAAGTAAACTTGGGCTTTTTAGTAATTTTGAATTTTTGAAACTGCCTGAGATCGATCGATCGATCACTTGGCATATAATTTGAAAAAATTGTGTGGCATTATTTAACATTTTCATTTGGGAAATATTATTAATGAAAAATATCCGCAAAAAAATATTATTTGGATGAAAAAGGTATGAAAAAAAAACAATGGAAGGTTCAGGCTAAATGGATTCATTTTTTTTTGTAATTCTTCCAAAAAACGAACTGTTTGAGTTCATCTCTTTTAATTTTGAGATATTTTTTTTGTATCATGTTCGATGCAGGCTATTTAAAAGACGACCTTGGCCAATCATAATGCATTTACTTTTATTTTATTTTTTATTTTTTTAATTCCATTATTAGTTAGTGTTAGTTAGTCAGATCGTTAGTTTATAAATTATAACCATATGTGAATGCATTTGTTTGTAGGCTTGTAAATTATACATGCTACATAATTTATAACCGTGTTATTGTTATTTTTATAATTATTGTGTTGTTGCTGCCATTAAAATAATATTTTAAATGAACTGAAGCATAACATTAATAAGAAAAGAGGGAAAGGGGCAGAGGGTTCATCCTGAAAGGCAGAAAGAAAACAATTCGTTCAAAATTTTATTAATTAAACGTAAAAATGAAAATGAAAAAAAAGAAAAGAAAACAACCAAAATATTTACTCGTAGTAAACCGTAAAATCATCAGATCTAGACATTTCGTAGAGTACTCAAATCAGAAATCATTAAACCAATGCAGATGCGAAAATCTGAATTTGGTGGGATTTGCAAAATATCTAGCATGATTTTTAAACATTTTTAACAAAATCAAATTATATAAGTTCTTATGATTTCATCATCTCTATTTAAGGCGTTTTATGAAATTGAATTAACTAAATTACATTTTAAGAAGAATTTATTTCTTAAAATGTAATTTAAACTTAAAAGAATATTTTATCTGTAAAAAAATATTTGGCTAACAAATCTATTTTTTTTAAATATGCTTATAGCAATTTTATAATGATTATTTCATTTCATTTCATTTCATTTCATCAGTTTCAAAAACTGTTGTAAAAATCAATGTGAATTTATTTCCATTTATTCGATTTTATCTTTAATTATTATTAATAATTAATAGTTTTGTTTTTTCTTTGATGACTTTTTTTTTGTAGAAATATTTGATGTCATTATGATGATTATTACGTAATCGACAAGATTACAATACAATAATATAATAATGGATAAACGGATATAAATTATATCCAATTCTCAATAAAATATCTATAACATTATTTATTATTTGTTGTTGTTACTTCTACTGCTACTACTACTGCTGTTCTTTCAATTTCATTTTGCCATTTCTTTCAATTTATCATATAACTATGCATATATTTACCTATGCATAGACATGTGTGTATACGTCTATGCATTTGTATATGTGTTTGTATGAATATGCATACCACGTTTGTAATAATAGTTGATTATTATAACGTAACATTTATAATTATCATTATGGATAACATAGTTATTTTTGTTGTTGTTGTTATTGTTCTTTTTATTATTATTTTTCAGTGATTTGTTTTTTTTTATATTGTTTGTTTGCACACACTACAACAACAATTTTTTTTCTTTTTTATATATTGTTTTGTTTACAAATTTTTTTTAATTTTTTTTATTTTTGAGCAAAACAAACTTTCAAAATGTGTTAGTGGTGTTCAGTATTACTGTGATTACTATTGAAATTGTAATAAAGGGTTTATCAAAACTGCCCTCTAACATTAGCCATATAACATTTGATTGTGTGAAAATATGTGGCTCACATGGCCATCAATTCTTTAAGTTTTTTATAGTAATTCGTTTTAATTTGTACGAAAGGAAAAGTTTTAAAAAAGAAAGTTGAAAATATAAAATTTCTCTCTTAGAAATTTGATACAGTATTTTATGGCAGAAGATTTATAAACTAAACAAAATTGTTTGGTGGACAAAAAAAAAGATCTATAGTATATCGCCCACAAAATGTTCAAAATTGTACAAATCTTTTTTTGCACAGAACAGTTTTTTCTGGTATTTAAGGAGAAGACTCTTAAAAGAGAAACGATTATCATCAAAAGCTTTCATTATTTATAATCTATAATCATCTGATTCACTTTTTAAGATGTTTTTATTAAATTACCTTTTACAAAAAAAAGAGGAATTTTTACATTACAACAACAACAAATTAGATAAACAAACATCAGATATAGAGAAATAGGTTTAAATGGGTACACAAATTTGTTTGAATGATACGCCTTTCTTAGAAGTTGTGTAGCATAAAAAAAATATTTTGTGGACTGCCTTTTAAATTCGTGTAATCCATAGCGATATGCATTTCATGTAAGTAAATGCAATATTGCGTTGCAATAATGGCCTTTGCTATTGTTTTTCTTTCTTCCTTTTTTTTGTCTCACATTTGAATGAATCAGTAGTAGTAGCAAGTAAAAATAAAGCAATAATAACAAGCAAAAATAAAGCAACAAATCGAATACAACATTATACATTTTGTATACAATTTACATCAAGAAAATGTACGATCATAAGTGACTCATAAATCTATATAAATAGTAAACGTAGAAGGAGATAAAGAGAGAGAGATAGTGGGGAAGAAATACTTAGCACTTATTTTGTCAGAAATGATTTCGTATACATCCTGTATGGCCAATTCAAATTTATGTAACATATTAAAAAGGCTTTAAGAACTATCAACCTATTTTTATTATAACAATATGAATTAAAGGTAGAATGATTTTTGTAATCGCATTATGTTTATAATGCCTAGAAAGAAGCATTAGATGTATATATGTTCTTAATCGGCATCAAATTCTAAATTGATTAAGACATGTCTGGCTGTCCGTCTGTCCGTGATTGTCTAACTATTGCAACCATTTGAGATATAAAGATTAAATTTTTCAGAATCATTGGAAATTCTTGCATGCAGGTTGGCATTGAAATTGGGTAAAATCGATCAAAGTGCAACGTAAACTGAGAACACCTCGATTTTTTTTAGCAAATTTTGGTGGTTTTACGCATTACTTGCTAATGGCAAATTTTAGAAAGCTGCAATTTTGTACAAGTGGAGAGACTTTTAGTGTATAACATTTACCCTAAAATCATGCAAATCGGCCACGCCTACACGAAATTACACAATGCCAAATTATCACATTTTTATGTTTACGTTTTTTGTCCAGTACTGAAAAACTTAAATAGGCTCTGAATCTTAATATTATAGTGTTTAATCGGCGGATATCCAAGATTTGGCCCCAAATAAATATAAACATGATTAAATATAATTTTCTCACTTGTTTTTCTTGAATCAAATAAAACGGAGCAACTGTATAAAATTTCAGTCATATATGGGACATTAGATATTTTGTGGACCTCCCTTCATTGGAAGTTCTTTTTTCTCTACGATAGAATGAGATTTCAACTGGCATTAGAAGTGAATATTTCGATATGCATAATCAAAATTATATCAGAATATTTCACTCTGCTTAATATTTTAAATGGCCAAATTGAAGGCGCTATTATTAGATTTCTCGTATCTTCTTCTGTTCTCTATTTTTTTAATTTAAATTTATTATTAAATTTAATTTTAATTAATAAATTAATGCATATTTCTTATTTAATTTTTTTTTTTGGCTTTTTGGCCTTTTGTTTTAGATGGTTTCACTAGTTTTCGTCAAGCATTTCCCGAATGGTGTGAAGATGATAGCATACAAAATAAAGAAATGGAATCTAGTCGTAATATACAGGCAGATCAATTAATGGGCTTGAGATCTTTAAGAATATCAACACCACATTCCGATTCAGCGTGTAGTAGTTCAGCTGAATCATCTGATTGTGAGGGTACAACACATCCATACCTGAATGAAGCACCCGTCGAAATAATACCTGGCTTATTTTTGGGCAATGTAATGCATAGTTGCGATGCCCGAGCACTACAAAAATATAATATTAAAGTTAGTTGGCATTTATCAGATAAATTCAAATTCAAATTTATCGATTATTATTAAAAGTTTTTTCATCTTATCTATTTTTATTACTTAATTTAGTACATATTAAATGTGACGAAAGATTTGCCGAATGTTTTTGAAGCCAGTGGCAGCATACAATATTTACAAATACCGATTACGGATCATTATTCACAGGATTTGGCCGTACATTTTCCAGCAGCCATACAATTTATTGGTATGAAATAAATTATACTAAATAAATTTACTTATTATTTTGTATAATAAGGTTATATCTTTAATTGTAGTGCTCGTCTTTTTTTTTTAAGAAAATTTTATAATCCATTTAGTCATTTAGGAAATTTTAAATCACAACTAAAGTCTATTAGAATAAAATTATATTGGACATTTTATATTTTTTATATCTAGATAAAAATCTAAAATTTTGAAAACTATATTTGTTTAGTTACATTTCTTTTAAATGTTTATAGTTTATATATTAAAAAATAGTAAATATATTGGTCCTTTTAGAAAACTACATCGATCAATCTCCTCTTTTACGATGTTTCTAATAATAAACTTTTACTTTCAATGTTTCATTTAAAATATGCAAAAACCGAAATGTTGCGATGTGGCGACAAAATAAAATAAAAAAAAAAAACAAACAAAGAGGAGGCACGCTCTAATAATTCAGCCGTTTTAGTGCATTGTTTAGCTGGTGTATCCCGTTCAGTGACAGTTACTTTGGCCTATTTAATGCGCAAATTACATTTAAGTTTAAATGATGCTTTTACTTTGGTACGTGACCGTAAACCGGATGTATCACCCAATTTTCATTTCATGCAACAATTACATTCATTCGAAAAGCAATTGGGCTTACATGGCCGACGGCGTAATAATACAAGTACAAATCTAAATCGTAATAGCTGCAGTAGTAGTAGTAATGAATGTATGATGGATGCCATAATGGATGCAACAATTAGTAGCAGTAGCAATAATGAACTAGAGACTTCAATGATGCCTCTATGCAGTACTACCGTCACCAATGCTAACACAAATACAGATTTAAATTTAAATATGAATGTAAACGTTGTCACCTCATTGCATTGTGCCGCTGCTGCAGCTGCTGTTGCTGCTGCCAGTTCTGCTGCTATATCAGCTTGTAGCACAAAATTTACATGTAATTGTTTAGCTACAGATTGTAAATGTCTAACGGCCACAGATAGTTATTTAACGCAATTGGCTAAAGCAGCCAATAGCGGTATCTCGCCAGATTCTGGTATTGAATTTGATCGTTGGACACCATCGGCATCGGATACAAGTCTTAAATGAGATCAACTATCATTTACAGGCAAAAGTTTTATAATGCCATCTCAACAAGCAGCATCATCATTGGCATCATCATCATCATCGACAAATCTAATGGAATGTGGCGATGACGATCTTGATATTGTTAAAAAATTTACAACATTCACATCTGCCTCAATAAATACAACAGCCACAACATTCACCGTAACATCTACAACTGCAACAGAGCTGGAAGCGATGTCTGTAACTAAAATGTCTTATAATAATATTACAACAACATCAACAACAGCAGCAGAAAACTTGTAATTCAAATATAAATAAAATGTTTAATTAATTCTGAATAATTATGATAAGCAAAACAAACAATAAAAACTACAATATAATATTTTTTTAACCTCCATTTTTGTACAAACTGCAAAAAGAAACAAACGAGATAAAACAGAAACAAAGAAATGCCATGTGAATGGCAAGAATGACACACGCTCGCTCAAGTCTCTGCTAAAAGAAACGTAAGAACCAAAAAAAAAGAAAAAACAATAAGACAAAAAGAGAACTTGTCCAAAATTAGTATTAAAAGAAGAAAAAGAAAAGTAGCAAGAAAACCAACATTTTTTATCTTTTTCCAAATTATTATCTTCATCTTCAGTTGCCAAATGAAAATGAATTTTAAATAATCAAAACTGGAGAATAATTAGTAAGAAATTTTGTATAAAAAGAAAATGGAAAAATTTATACTCGCAGCCATTCAAGAAAAGTTCATTGTTGTAAGATAATTGAATACACAAAAGAAAAATAAAATAAAAAAGAAATATGAAAACAAAAATAAAAACAAAATTAACAAAAAATTAAGGAGAAAATTAAAATAATTTTTGGCAAATTGTGTAGCAGAAATTTTTAAATGAATACATAAGAAATACAACAACATCAAGAAAAACGAAATAAAATTATTTTACTTATAAAAAATTTTTATAGAAAAAATTAAACAAAGCAAAATTAAAATAAACCAAATTCCATAAATTTAATTATTAATAATTAATAAACAAACAAAAAAAGAAACTTACGAAAAGTATATATTTTCTTACTCACTTTCACTTCAATTTAATTCAATTCAATTCAATTCATTTATTTTATATATTGTGTGCATGCGTGTGAAAATTTAGATTTATATGGAAAAAATGCAAATTAAAGAAACCGTAAGAAATAAATTAACTAAAATTATATTAAACTAAATCGTTCTATAATAAATGGATCATGAATTATTTATAAAGCCGATAAACCCTTTAAATCCTCGCCAACTTTTATCACTATCACCTTACGCGCCCGGCTTTCATTTTATTATATTTATATTTTTATTATGTGAAATGGTATTCATTGTAATTATAGTATAAAAAAAGAAATAATCTTTACATGCAAAATCTTGTATAACTTTCGTACAACAAAATAAAGAAGAATAGAAAAATATAATTAAGGAATAAGAAACAAAAAATATACAAAAAAAAACAGGAGAAAAAATATTTTTTAATTCATTCTTATAAGAAAAAGAAATGTTTCAACAAAATGTAAAGAAGAAGTTTTCAAATATAATTAAATTGAATTATAAGGATATAAAATATCCATACAATTTATATAATTAATTATCCAATTTCAACATCATTATTTTTAAAAGAGTAAGCGACTTTTGGAGAAGGTAAATAAAATGTGGTAAGAAAATATTAGTAATAAATGTTAGAGTGAAAACATGTAAACATGTAAAGAATGTAAAAAAAAAGGTCATTTTGTGAAAATTCAATCATTTCTATACTTCAAAGTCCAATAAATTTTTTACTGGACTAAAGGCATAACCATATACCGAAGCAACCTAATTGTTAGAGCTATTAGGGACATTAGAGCCATTGAATTAAAAATATTTCGATATAATTCCCATTTTACAAAACTGCATTAATTTTGTATATTTCCATTCAAATATCAAACATCTTCCCTGCCTGCAACGTCTATTTAGAGATATTAGTGTGTCTACGGTTTTGTATTCACCTTTAGTGCTGCCTTAAACACAAGTTGAAGCCTAAAAAAAGTGTATTCAATTATTCTGACTCGATTACTCAAATTTGGAATCTTTCAAGCACTAAATGAAGTTTTGTTACTTTTTTATAAGTTTTAATAAATTAATTAACATTTTATTGAGCATAAAATATCATAAAATTGCTTGAAATTTCTTTTACATCAATTTGTAATTATTTTCTTTCAAATTTTATCTTCGCTTTTCCGTTTTTTTACTTTTTGATTTTTCTTTTTCTTATTGAAACTTTAAATTGAATGTTATTATTTAATTAAATATTAAATGAGTAAATATTGCTTAAATGAAGCATATAAAGACAGTGAAGAAAATTTATTTTTACTTTTTGTTGCTGTCTACTTAATTTACAATTTATCACTTGCTTCTTATTTGGTAACTTTTTCTCCATGAAAACTACAATAAATTTAGCATCATTTCTTAGTTTTCTTTTCTTTTCTTTTCTTTTCTTTCTTTCTTCCCCCCCTCCCCTCTCTCTCTCACGTTTTCCATGCAATAAATGCTTCTCTTTTTATAACCTCTACCCAAAGGGAAAACCAGGGACCCTACAAATTATATATATTTTTGAAGAACTAGATATTCTGAATCGATTTAGACATGTACATGGGTTGTTAATATTCTCCCGATGGCAAAAAAAAAAAAATTACAACGACTTTAAATTTGGCATTGGAACATTGGAAGTTTATGTACATTAGTTGATACTGAAAATGAGCTAAATCCACAAAAGGTCATCCACATAATCTAATGTAAGCTGAGAGTACTTTCGATTTTTTATCATTTGTCATTCATAAGTTGCAAAGTAAAACCGATAAAAAGCCAAAAGAATCGCTTAAATCGTCTACGTCTATAATTTCCAATTATTTGTCTATAAAATATTAAACAGTGTCTGAAGGGTGGTGAATGCCCATGATTTGGCCCTATCTAAATATAATTTTCTCACTAGTCTTTTTTTTGAATTCTTTTTTATTTTTAGCTCTTCCTAATGAAATTGAATAACATTTTTCTTAATTTTTAATTACACTTACTGATTAAGTTATTGTCATTTTCTATGTGCTTTTAATCATGAATATGTATGTATGAGTGTGTGTGTGTGTAATTTTCATTATTTGAAAATTTATAAGCCCTTATTAAAATAGACCTTTTTGGGTACATTCCCCTTAGTATTTTGTAACATCTCTTCATATAATTTCGGCTCGAAACGTTTTACAACTGATGTATTTAAAGAACTGTTGAAAAAAGATGCAAAAAATTTTATACGATAATACATTTCATACAGAATCGTAAATGCATGTACATAAGTTTGATATGCTACATTTAAAGGGCTATTGATTCCAAGGTTATTATTATTCCAAATTTTTATATTTTTAATCGTTGTAGTTTGGTTCTTTAAAATTGGCCTACTTATATCTCACAAATTATGTCACAATATTTAAAGAAATTTTAGGGTAAATGATTCCATTCAAAAATGATTTCCTTCAAATCATTTATGCAGACACTCTGATTTTTCTTTAGCAAAAGTTATACAAGTTTTAAATGTTTTAAGGCAAAATTCCATTAAAAATCTTCTATCCCTAATGATACGTTTTGCTATTAAACCCCTCTACGTTTTAGACTTTATCCATGTAGCAGACTTTTTCAGAAGCTAATGTTTTTTTTTTTTGATTGACTTTCGTTCACTCCCTTGAACCGCCTAGAAAATGAAAAAGCTATTAGGACGCACATTTCCTTCAGAGAATTTATCAAAATTGTGCTTTTTCGTATTTGTTTCAAGCTTTTGCCTTAACTTAGCGAAACTATCACCATACAAATGAATCACGCCCAAAAATTTACAAATTTTCTTTAGTGTTAAATGACTTAAATCTGAATAATGTAGAGTCGAATGTTTTCAATAAGTCTCCAGACATTTATGATGCAATCGAACTGTTTAGAATTTTATAAACAATTCGATTTCAACTATTTCTATTAATATTAACTCATGTTTTAACGAATTTATACAATCAATTAGTACAAGTATTTGTTTATTTAATAAACAATTCTTACCACATTTGTGGGAACAATGAACATGCTGTCGGTACCATAAATATCAAACTAAAACAAAGTGTATAAATAAAGAAAAGAAGAAAGAAAAATAAATAATAAAATAGAAGTTAAGAGGAGAGAGTATTTTTTAAAAATGTTAACAAAATATTTTGTATAAAGTTAAATTGAAAAACTTACAAACAACCCACCATACATGTTTGTAGTGGTGCATCAATCCATTTGTAACGTTTATATAATGGAAATTTTTCTAATCTTTCCATAACATTAGGTAATATGAGCATGCCTGGTGCACACATTGTGATACGTGATAGAATCACCTGACTAATACCCTTAATGGCAGCAATGCGACTTTTACCTACTTTATTTCCATTCTCATCGCACACCTCAATACCTTTAGTTATCTCTGTTTGACGCATTAATGGTATATTAACACAATTGGCGACAGCCACAGCAGCAAATGGTACAAAACGCTTTACAAAGGAAGAATAGAAAAATAAAAGAAAATTTCAAAATATATAAAAGAACAATTCGCGATAGTTTTGAAAATTTTCCAGTGTGTATAACTCTTTGGCAATACTAACTTGAAAAATAGGTGCAGCCCTTTTCGTCCAATAATTTTTACAACCGATAGCAGCTACTAAAGCAGAAGTTGTTGCTGATATATAGGCCACACCCAATTGTGTAACGGAGGTTGGCGAATTTGCATTACGATTTGTATAATTAACCAAAGCATTAAATGATTGATTTACAAATTGCCAGAAAACAATTTGTGGCACAGTGCGATAAAAAGCTAACATGGCACCAGTTATTAACATGCCACCAGGTACTTGAAAACTCATGCGACCAGCGAAATTTTGCAATTCACCCGTGTCTGGATGAAATGCTGAACTATATAATTTCATGGCATATTTCACTTGATCAGTTGTAGTGTTAGCCGGCTCTTGACCCTTTCTATATTGATCTAATAATTTTTTCGCTTCTAGTAATCGTTCACTGGACAATACACAAGTGCGTGGATCAGTCATCCAGGCAAAATGCCGGAAACGACCCACAAATGTATTGAGATCATATAAAGGTTTATCAACATCTATACGGTTGCTCATTTTCCTTACATGTACTTGTATACGAAAATTGTTCTTTTTTTTTGTCCAAAATTACTCCTTTTATGATTTTTGTGGTGAGATATGTCAAGTTACGTAAGTTTATTTACGGTATTTTATTTGACAATAAACAATAACACACTCCAAATTTGTCATTATTATAATGTACATGAAGAAATGGCCAATGGCAAACTATTAAAGTATTTGCAATTTTCTCATTTATTCAATTGCATTTAATTCCCGGTATTCTTATTTAATCCAAAAATTTTTCAAATGTTAACTAATTTTTGTTTTTCTTTTTATCTATTACAGCAAATTTTGTACTTATTTGGCCCAATGCCAAACATTATTCAACTTATTGTAAGCCAAAAAAAAAAACCAACAACAAACATTTTTTCACACATAATTTTTAAGAGATGAAAAGTGCAATTTATACTGCAATATGAATGTAGAAAATCTAACTGAAGGATTTCTCTTATTTAAATAACAAATGTATGCTTAAATATCAAATACATGTTAAAGTGAAATATTTTAACTTCCCGCCGCAATACACAATTATTTATAAAGAGAGAAATTTAAATTATCACCCACTGTTTTGAATTAATTATAAAAAATTAAAAAATCAGCGAAGTTATCAATGCACAAAACACAATAATAATCAAAATTCTGTGTTCAGCACTGAGAGGGAGTGACAAATGCATAACCAAACAATAAGAGTATATAACCCTTTCCTAAAAATTGACATTAGAAAAATTGTACCTCATATACTTAAATTATATATTTTAATTCCCAATTTTCCTTTTTCATAACTATAATTAAATAAAAGTATATAAAAAAATTCAATAATAATTTAAATTTTGTTTGAATTTCAATTTACGTAATAACATTTATTGCTCACTTCACTTAATAACCAGTATGAGAAGTATGAGTAATTGCCAATTACACCAATTTGAAAATAAAATAAATTTTCTTCTTAATAAGAAGAATTAAAGAAATTAATATAAATATACCAAAAATAAGTGAAATTGGAGGCATATAAAAACGGATAACTCATGGCACAAAATATTGGAAAATAAAATGAATTTTATTTGGGTGGATAGTAGAAACCATTGAAGAAATTAAAAGAAGAAAAATAGGTGATAATATTCAAAAATAATTAAAGCTAGTATAAAAGAAAAGAAAAAAGTTATTGTAATGCCAACAACACGCGGTGTTCCCAAGCGGTCCCCCATCTAAGTACTAACCACGCCCGACGTTGCTTAATTTCGGTGATCGGACGAGAACCGATGTATTCAACGTGGTATGGTCGTTGGCAATTCAAGTATTTCTTATGGAGTATATATACGTATTAATAATTATTTATTAGATTTGTTTTTGGTATTATCTTATATTATTATTGTCTTAATAAGAAGAATTAAAGAAATTAATATAAATTTACCAAAAATAAGTGAAATTGGAGGCATATAAAAACGGATAACTCATGGCACAAAATACTGGAAAATAAAATGAATTTTATTTGGGTGGATAGTAGAAACCATTGAAGAAATTAAAAGAAGAAAAATAGGTGATAATATTCAAAAATAATAAAGCTTGTATAAAAGAAAAGAGAAAAAGTTATTGTAATGCCAACAACACGCGGTGTTCCCAAGCGGTCCCCCATCTAAGTACTAACCACGCCCGACGTTGCTTAATTTCGGTGATCGGACGAGAACCGATGTATTCAACGTGGTATGGTCGTTGGCAATTCAAGCTTTTCTTATGGAGTATATATACGTATTAATAATTATTTATTAGATTTGTTTTTGGTATTATCTTATATTATTATTGTCTTAATAAGAAGAATTAAAGAAATTAATATAAATTTACCAAAAATAAGTGAAATTGGAGGCATATAAAAACGGATAACTCATGGCACAAAATACTGGAAAATAAAATGAATTTTATTTGGGTGGATAGTAGAAACCATTGAAGAAATTAAAAGAAGAAAAATAGGTGATAATATTCAAAAATAATAAAGCTTGTATAAAAGAAAAGAGAAAAAGTTATTGTAATGCCAACAACACGCGGTGTTCCCAAGCGGTCCCCATCTAAGTACTAACCACGCCCGACGTTGCTTAATTTCGGTGATCGGACGAGAACCGATGTATTCAACGTGGTATGGTCGTTGGCAATTCAAGTATTTCTTATGGAGTATATATACGTATTAATAATTATTTATTAGATTTGTTTTTGGTATTATCTTATATTATTATTGTCTTAATAAGAAGAATTAAAGAAATTAATATAAATTTACCAAAAATAAGTGAAATTGGAGGCATATAAAAACGGATAACTCATGGCACAAAATATTGGAAAATAAAATGAATTTTATTTGGGTGGATAGTAGAAACCATTGAAGAAATTAAAAGAAGAAAAATAGGTGATAATATTCAAAAATAATAAAGCTTGTATAAAAGAAAAGAGAAAAAGTTATTGTAATGCCAACAACACGCGGTGTTCCCAAGCGGTCCCCCATCTAAGTACTAACCACGCCCGACGTTGCTTAATTTCGGTGATCGGACGAGAACCGATGTATTCAACGTGGTATGGTCGTTGGCAATTCAAGTATTTCTAATTCAAGTATTTCTTATGGAGTATATATACGTATTAATAATTATTTATTAGATTTGTTTTTGGTATTATCTTATATTATTATTGTCTTAATAAGAAGAATTAAAGAAATTAATATAAATTTACCAAAAATAAGTGAAATTGGAGGCATATAAAAACGGATAACTCATGGCACAAAATATTGGAAAATAAAATGAATTTTATTTGGTGGATAGTAGAAACCATTGAAGAAATTAAAGAGAAATAGGGATAATATTCAAAAAAATAAAGCTTGTAAAAAGAAAGAGAAAAGTTATTGTAATGCCAACAACACGCGGTGTCCAAGCGGTCCCATCTAATACTAACCACGCCACGTTGCTTAATTTCGGTGATCGGACGAGAACGAGTATTCAACGTGGTATGGTCGTGCAATTCAATTTTCTTATGGAGTATATATGTATTAATAATATTATTAGATTTGTTTTTGATTATCTTAATTATATTCTTATAAGAAATTAAAAAATAATATAATTACAAATAGTGAAATTGGAGCATAAAAACGGATAACTCATGACAAATACTGGAAAATAATGAATTTATTTGGTGGATAGAACATGAGAAATAAAAGAAAAAAATAGGTGATAATATTCAAAATAATAAAGCTTGTATAAAAGAAAAGAGAAAAGTTATTGTAATGCCAACAACACGCGGTGTTCCCAAGCGGTCCCCCATCTAAGTACTAACACGCCGACGTTGCTTAATTTCGGTGATCGGACGAGAACGATGTATTCAACGTGTAGTCGTTGCAATTCAAGATTCTTATGGAGTATATATACGTATTAATAATTATTTATTAGATTTGTTTTTGGTATTATCTTATATTATTATGTCTTAATAAGAAGAATTAAAGAAATTAATATAATTTACCAAAAATAAGTGAAATTGGAGGCATATAAAAACGGATAACTCATGGCACAAATATGGAAAATAAAATGAATTTTATTTGGTGGATAGTAGAAACCATTGAAGAAATTAAAAGAAGAAAAATAGGGATAATATTCAAAAATAATAAAGCTTGTATAAAAGAAAAGAGAAAAGTTATTGTAATGCCAACAACACGCGGTGTTCCCAAGCGGTCCCCCATCTAAGTACTAACACGCCCGACGTTGCTTAATTTCGGTGATCGGACGAGAACCGATGATTCAACGTGGTATGGTCGTTGGCAATTCAAGTTTTCTTATGGAGTATATATACGTATTAATAATTATTTATTAGATTTGTTTTTGGTATTATCTTATATTATTATTGTCTTAATAAGAAGAATTAAAGAAATTAATATAAATTACCAAAATAAGTGAAATTGGAGGCATATAAAAACGGATAACTCATGGCACAAAATACTGGAAAATAAAATGAATTTTTTGGGTGGATAGTAGAAACCATTGAAGAAATTAAAAGAAGAAAATAGGTGATAATATTCAAAAATAATAAAGCTTGTATAAAAGAAAAGAAAAAGTTATTGTAATGCCAACAACACGCGGTGTTCCAAGCGGTCCCCATCTAAGTACTAACCACGCCCGACGTTGCTTAATTTCGGTGATCGGACGAGAACCGATGTATTCAACGTGGTATGGTCGTTGGCAATTCAAATATTTCTTATGAGTTATATATACGTATTAATAATTATTTATTAGATTTGTTTTGGATTATCTTATATTATTATTGTCTTAATAAGAAGAATTAAAGAAATTAATATAAATTTACCAAAATAAGTGAAATTGGAGGCATATAAAAACGGATAACTCATGGCACAAAATACTGGAAAATAAAATGAATTTTATTTGGTGGATAGTAGAAACCATTGAAGAAATTAAAGAAGAAAAATAGGTGATAATATTCAAAATAATAAAGCTTGTATAAAAGAAAGAGAAAAAGTTATTGTATGCAACAACACGCGTGTTCCCAAGCGGTCCCCATCTAAGTATAACCACGCCCGACGTTGCTTAATTTCGGTGATCGGACGAGAACGATGTATTCAACGTGGTATGGTCGTTGGCAATTCAAGTATTCTTATGGAGTATATATACGTATTAATAATTATTTATTAGATTTGTTTTTGGTATTATCTTATATTATTATTGTCTTAATAAGAAGAATTAAAGAAATTAATATAAATTACCAAAAATAAGTGAAATTGGAGGCATATAAAACGGATAACTCATGGCACAAAATACTGGAAAATAAAATGAATTTTATTTGGTGGATATAGAAACATTGAAGAATAAAAAGAAAAATAGGTGATAATATTCAAAAATAATAAAGCTTGTATAAAAGAAAAGAGAAAAGTTATTGTATGCCAACAACACGCGGTGTTCCCAAGCGGTCCCCATCTAAGTACTAACCACGCCGACGTTGCTATTTCGGTGATCGACGAGAACCGATGTATTCAACGTGGTATGGTCGTTGGCAATTCAAGTATTTTTATGGAGTATATATACGTATTAATAATTATTTATTAGATTTGTTTTGGATTACTTATATTATTATTGTCTTAATAAGAAGAATTAAAGAAATTAATATAAATTTACCAAAATAAGTGAAATTGGAGGCATATAAAACGATATCATGGCACAAAATATGGAAAATAAAATGAATTTTATTTGGTGGATAGTAGAACCATGAAGAATTAAAAGAAGAAAAATAGGGATATATTCAAAAATAATAAAGCTTGTATAAAAAAAGAGAAAAAGTTATTGTAATGCAACAACACGCGGTGTTCCCAAGCGGTCCCCATCTAAGTATAACCACGCCGACGTGCTAATTTCGGTGATCGGACGAGAACGATGATTCAACGTGGTATGGTCGTTGCAATTCAAGTATTTCTTATGAGTATATATACGTATTAATAATTATTTATTAGATTTGTTTTTGGATTATCTTATATTATTATTGTCTTAATAAGAAGAATTAAAGAATTAATATAAATTTACCAAATAAGTGAAATTGGAGGCATATAAAAGGATAACTCATGGCACAAAATACTGGAATAAATGAATTTTATTTGGTGGATAGTAGAAACATTGAAGAAATTAAAAGAAGAAAAATAGGGATAATATTCAAAAATAATAAAGCTTGTATAAAGAAAGAGAAAGTTATTGTATGCACAACAGCGGTGTTCCAGCGGTCCCATCTAAGTACTAACACGCCCGTTGCTAATTTCGGTGATCGACGAGAACGATGTATTCAAGTGGTATGGTCGTGCAATTCAAGATTTATGAGTATATACGTATTAATAATTTTATTGATTGTTTTGGTATTATCTTATATTATTATTGTCTTATAGAAGATTAAAGAAATTAATTAAATTTACCAAAAATAAGTGAAATGGAGCATATAAAACGGTAAATGCCAATATGGAATAAATGATTTATTTGGTGGATAGTAGAACATGAAGAATAAAAGAGAAAATAGGTGATATATTCAAAATAATAGTTAAAAAAAAAGAGAAAGTATTGTAGCAAACAGGTGTTCCAGCGGCCCATTATACTACCGCCGACGTTGCTATGGTGATCGAGAACCGTGTATTCAATGGTATGCGTGCAATAGTATTTATGGATATATCGTATATATATTTTAATTGTTTTGTTATTTATTATTATTCTAATAGAGAATAAGAAATATAAAATTTACAAATAGGAATGGCTAAAACGGATTCAGCAATGGAAAAAATGATTTTATTGGGATAGTAGAACATTGAAGAATTAAAGAAGAAAAGGTGATAATATTCAAAAATAATAAAGCTTGTATAAAAGAAAAGAGAAAAAGTTATTGTAATGCCAACAACACGCGGTGTTCCCAAGCGGTCCCCCATCTAAGTACTAACCACGCCCGACGTTGCTTAATTTTCGGTGATCGGACGAGAACCGATGTATTCAACGTGGTATGGTCGTTGGCAATTCAAGTATTTCTTATGGAGTATATATACGTATTAATAATTATTTATTAGATTTGTTTTTGGTATTATCTTTATTATTATTGTCTTAATAAGAAGAATTAAAGAAATTAATATAAATTTACCAAAAATAAGTGAAATTGGAGGCATATAAAAACGGATAACTCATGGCACAAAATACTGGAAAATAAAATGAATTTTATTTGGGTGGATAGTAGAAACCATTGAAGAAATAAAAGAAGAAAAATAGGTGATAATATTCAAAAATAATAAAGCTTGTATAAAAGAAAAGAGAAAAAGTTATTGTAATGCCAACAACACGCGGTGTTCCCAAGCGGTCCCCCATCTAAGTACTAACCACGCCCGACGTTGCTTAATTTCGGTGATCGGACGAGAACCGATGTATTCAACGTGGTATGGTCGTTGGCAATTCAAAGTATTTCTTATGGAGTATATATACGTATTAATAATTATTTATTAGATTTGTTTTTGGTATTATCTTATATTATTATTGTCTTAATAAGAAGAATTAAAGAAATTAATATAAATTTACCAAAAATAAGTGAAATTGGAGGCATATAAAAACGGATAACTCATGGCACAAAATATCTGGAAAATAAAATGAATTTTATTTGGGTGGATAGTAGAAACCATTGAAGAAATTAAAAGAAGAAAAATAGGTGATAATATTCAAAAATAATAAAGCTTGTATAAAAGAAAAGAGAAAAGTTATTGTAATGCCAACAACACGCGGTGTTCCCAAGCGGTCCCCCATCTAAGTACTAACCACGCCCGACGTTGCTTAATTTCGGTGATCGGACGAGAACCGATGTATTCAACGTGGTATGGTCGTTGGCAATTCAAGTATTTCTTATGGAGTATATATACGTATTAATAATTATTTATTAGATTTGTTTTTGGTATTATCTTATATTATTATTGTCTTAATAAGAAGAATTAAAGAAATTAATATAAATTTACCAAAAATAAGTGAAATTGGAGGCATATAAAAACGGATAACTCATGGCACAAAATACTGGAAAATAAAATGAATTTTATTTGGGTGGATAGTAGAAACCATTGAAGAAATTAAAAGAAGAAAAATAGGTGATAATATTCAAAAATAATAAGCTTGTATAAAAGAAAAGAGAAAAAGTTATTGTAATGCCAACAACACGCGGTGTTCCCAAGCGGTCCCCCATCTAAGTACTAACCACGCCCGACGTTGCTTAATTTCGGTGATCGGACGAGAACCGATGTATTCAACGTGGTATGGTCGTTGGCAATTCAAGTATTTCTTATGGAGTATATATACGTATTAATAATTATTTATTAGATTTGTTTTTGGTATTATCTTATATTATTATTGTCTTAATAAGAAGAATTAAAGAAATTAATATAAATTTACCAAAAATAAGTGAAATTGGAGGCATATAAAAACGGATAACTCATGGCACAAAATACTGGAAAATAAAATGAATTTTATTTGGGTGGATAGTAGAAACCATTGAAGAAATTAAAAGAAGAAAAATAGGTGATAATATTCAAAAATAATAAAGCTTGTATAAAAGAAAAGAGAAAAAGTTATTGTAATGCCAACAACACGCGGTGTTCCCAAGCGGTCCCCCATCTAAGTACTAACCACGCCCGACGTTGCTTAATTTCGGTGATCGGACGAGAACCGATGTATTCAACGTGGTATGGTCGTTGGCAATTCAAGTATTTCTTATGGAGTATATATACGTATTAATAATTATTTATTAGATTTGTTTTTGGTATTATCTTATATTATTATTGTCTTAATAAGAAGAATTAAAGAAATTAATATAAATTTACCAAAAATAAGTGAAATTGGAGGCATATAAAAACGGATAACTCATGGCACAAAATACTGGAAAATAAAATGAATTTTATTTCGGTGGATAGTAGAAACCATTGAAGAAATTAAAAGAAGAAAAATAGGTGATAATATTCAAAAATAATAAAGCTTGTATAAAAGAAAAGAGAAAAAGTTATTGTAATGCCAACAACACGCGGTGTTCCCAAGCGGTCCCCCATCTAAGTACTAACCACGCCCGACGTTGCTTAATTTCGGTGATCGGACGAGAACCGATGTATTCAACGTGGTATGGTCGTTGGCAATTCAAGTATTTCTTATGGAGTATATATACGTATTAATAATTATTTATTAGATTTGTTTTTGGTATTATCTTATATTATTATTGTCTTAATAAGAAGAATTAAAGAAATTAATATAAATTTACCAAAAATAAGTGAAATTGGAGGCATATAAAAACGGATAACTCATGGCACAAATATGGAAAATAAAATGAATTTTATTTGCGGTGGATAGTAGAAACCATTGAAGAAATTAAAAGAAGAAAAATAGGTGATAATATTCAAAAATAATAAAGCTTGTATAAAAGAAAAGAGAAAAAGTTATTGTAATGCCAACAACACGCGGTGTTCCCAAGCGGTCCCCCATCTAAGTACTAACCACGCCCGACGTTGCTTAATTTCGGTGATCGGACGAGAACCGATGTATTCAACGTGGTATGGTCGTTGGCAATTCAAGTATTTCTTATGGAGTATATATACGTATTAATAATTATTTATTAGATTTGTTTTTGGTATTATCTTATATTATTATTGTCTTAATAAGAAGAATTAAAGAAATTAATATAAATTTACCAAAATAAGTGAAATTGGAGGCATATAAAAACGGATAACTCATGGCACAAAATACTGGAAAATAAAATGAATTTTATTTCGGTGGATAGTAGAAACCATTGAAGAAATTAAAAGAAGAAAAATAGGTGATAATATTCAAAAATAATAAAGCTTGTATAAAAGAAAAGAGAAAAAGTTATTGTAATGCCAACAACACGCGGTGTTCCCAAGCGGTCCCCCATCTAAGTACTAACCACGCCCGACGTTGCTTAATTTCGGTGATCGGACGAGAACCGATGTATTCAACGTGGTATGGTCGTTGGCAATTCAAGTATTTCTTATGGAGTATATATACGTATTAATAATTATTTATTAGATTTGTTTTTGGTATTATCTTATATTATTATTGTCTTAATAAGAAGAATTAAAGAAATTAATATAAATTTACCAAAAATAAGTGAAATTGGAGGCATATAAAAACGGATAACTCATGGCACAAAATACTGGAAAATAAAATGAATTTTATTTCGGTGGATAGTAGAAACCATTGAAGAAATTAAAGAAGAAAAATAGGTGATAATATTCAAAATAATAAAGCTTGTATAAAAGAAAAGAGAAAAAGTTATTGTAATGCCAACAACACGCGGTGTTCCCAAGCGGTCCCCATCTAAGTACTAACCACGCCCGACGTTGCTTAATTTCGGTGATCGGACGAGAACCGATGTATTCAACGTGGTATGGTCGTTGGCAATTCAAGTATTTCTTATGGAGTATATATACGTATTAATAATTATTTATTAGATTTGTTTTTGGTATTATCTTATATTATTATTGTCTTAATAAGAAGAATTAAAGAAATTAATATAAATTTACCAAAAATAAGTGAAATTGGAGGCATATAAAAACGGATAACTCATGGCACAAAATACTGGAAAATAAAATGAATTTTATTTGGGTGGATAGTAGAAACCATTGAAGAAATTAAAAGAAGAAAAATAGGTGATAATATTCAAAAATAATAAAGCTTGTATAAAAGAAAAGAGAAAAAGTTATTGTAATGCCAACAACACGCGGTGTTCCCAAGCGGTCCCCCATCTAAGTACTAACCACGCCCGACGTTGCTTAATTTCGGTGATCGGACGAGAACCGATGTATTCAACGTGGTATGGTCGTTGGCAATTCAAGTATTTCTTATGGAGTATATATACGTATTAATAATTATTTATTAGATTTGTTTTTGGTATTATCTTATATTATTATTGTCTTAATAAGAAGAATTAAAGAAATTAATATAAATTTACCAAAAATAAGTGAAATTGGAGGCATATAAAAACGGATAACTCATGGCACAAAATACTGGAAAATAAAATGAATTTTATTTCGGTGGATAGTAGAAACCATTGAAGAAATTAAAAGAAGAAAAATAGGTGATAATATTCAAAAATAATAAAGCTTGTATAAAAGAAAAGAGAAAAAGTTATTGTAATGCCAACAACACGCGGTGTTCCCAAGCGGTCCCCCATCTAAGTACTAACCACGCCCGACGTTGCTTGATTTCGGTGATCGGACGAGAACCGATGCATTCAACGTGGTATGGTCGTTGACAATTGAAATGTTTCTTATGGAGTATATATACGTATTAATAATTATTTATTAGATTTGTTTTTGGCATTATCTTATATTATTATTGTCTTAATAAGAAGAATTAAAGAAATTAATATAAATTTACCAAAAATAAGTGAAATTGGAGGCATATAAAAACGGATAACTCATGGCACAAAATACTGGAAAATAAAATGAATTTTATTTCGGGTGGATAGTAGAAACCATTGAAGAAATTAAAAGAAGAAAAATAGGTGATAATATTCAAAAATAATAAAGCTTGTATAAAAGAAAAGAGAAAAAGTTATTGTAATGCCAACAACACGCGGTGTTCCCAAGCGGTCCCCCATCTAAGTACTAACCACGCCCGACGTTGCTTAATTTCGGTGATCGGACGAGAACCGATGTATTCAACGTGGTATGGTCGTTGGCAATTCAAGTATTTCTTATGGAGTATATATACGTATTAATAATTATTTATTAGATTTGTTTTTGGTATTATCTTATATTATTATTGTCTTAATAAGAAGAATTAAAGAAATTAATATAAATTTACCAAAAATAAGTGAAATTGGAGGCATATAAAAACGGATAACTCATGGCACAAAATACTGGAAAATAAAATGAATTTTATTTCGGTGGATAGTAGAAACCATTGAAGAAATTAAAAGAAGAAAAATAGGCGATAATATTCAAAAATAATAAAGCTTGTATAAAAGAAAAGAGAAAAAGTTATTGTAATGCCAACAACACGCGGTGTTCCCAAGCGGTCCCCCATCTAAGTACTAACCACGCCCGACGTTGCTTGAATTTCGGTGATCGGACGAGAACCGATGCATTCAACGTGGTATGGTCGTTGACAATTGAAATGTTTCTTATGGAGTATATATACGTATTAATAATTATTTATTAGATTTGTTTTTGGCATTATCTTATATTATTATTGTCTTAATAAGAAGAATTAAAGAAATTAATATAAATTTACCAAAAATAAGTGAAATTGGAGGCATATAAAAACGGATAACTCATGGCACAAAATATTGGAAAATAAAATGAATTTTATTTCGGTGGATAGTAGAAACCATTGAAGAAATTGAAAGAAGAAAAATAGGCGATAATATTCAAAAATAATAAAGCTTGTATAAAAGAAAAGAGAAAAAGTTATTGTATTGCCAACAACACGCGGTGTTCCCAAGCGGTCCCCCATCTAAGTACTAACCACGCCCGACGTTGCTTGATTTCGGTGATCGGACGAGAACCGATGCATTCAACGTGGTATGGTCGTTGACAATTGAAATGTTTCTTATGGAGTATATATACGTATTAATAATTATTTATTAGATTTGTTTTTGGCATTATCTTATATTATTATTGTCTTAATAAGAAGAATTAAAGAAATTAATATAAATATACCAAAAATAAGTGAAATTGGAGGCATATAAAAACGGATAACTCATGGCACGAAATTTTGGAAAATAAAATGAATTTTATTTGGGTGGATAGTAGAAACCATTGAAGAAATTAAAAGAAGAAAAATAGGTGATAATATTCAAAAATATTAAAGCTTGTATAAAAGAAAAGAGAAAAAGTTATTGTAATGCCAACAACACGCGGTGCTCCCAAGCGGTCCCCATCTAAGTACTAACCACGCCCGACGTTGCTTAATTTTGGTGATCGGACGATGACCGATGTATTTAAAGTGATACGGCCGTTGGAAATCTAGTTATTATAAAACACATACGTATATCATTAACTATCTATTAGATTTACTTCCGAATTATATTTAAATCATGGGCACATTGTTACACAAAAAATGCTCTTGTTATTATAATTCATGTTGATTAACATTCCGATTATAAAATACAATGAAACTACATACAATGCAAAAAAATGTTGTAAAGTTGTTTGTATTTTACTAAACAGTTCTCTAAGAATATACTGAACAATAAATAAGTGAAAATTATTTTTTTTAAAGGTATTTTTAGGCACACAGATAATTTAGTATCCATTGTTTATTACATTATTGAAATTTGAATTGGTTAATTTCTTTGTGCACGTAGCAATTTGAAAGTATGATGACGCCCCTTAATTTATGTGTATATAAAATTTAGTTGAATGGAAATGACCTTCAATTTGCAAAACGCGAAATAAATCGATTTAATAAGTATAAAAATGATGAAATAAGAAGTTTCTGTCAGCGAATGTAATGTATTTATAGATCAAGTAAACTTATCTAAATTTTATTATATAAACTTAAATAAATATAGCAAATACTTTACAATTTCTATAGTTCTCTTTACTCATCTTTCACCGTTTAGTGAATAAATGTTATTATGAAAATTTAAGATATTGTGACGAAATTTGAAATTTAGTGTGCAGATCAATGATGATTCGTAAGTTCTGAAAATAGTTGAGGTTCAATTGCTTATTGTGGAAAAGGAGTCGTTATATGAGAAAATTAACAATTGGTGATGATTTTCTTAACTACGTGTAAAAATTTTGGCCTAGGCTAATCTATTTATTGAATCTTATTCTATAAAGCAGATTTTTCACATATTTTAATTCGAAAATTCATATTCTTTTGTTTGGTTTTTTTAACTTTTCCTTAAATAAATTAAAGAAGTGTGGAGTATTTAATAGTTAAACCGTTTGTTGTTGTTTTTGGTTTTTTTTTGCTTTTTGTACAAATAATGTATGTATTGATATTGACTTAATGAACTATTACTTAATGCTACACTTGTATATCAATTAATCGATTATCATTATTTAAATTAGTAAGCAGAGTATTCGATAATTCTTTTCGAGCTTTTCGTACAACCCAGCACATTAATGCTATACCACAAATTACCTGTACGTATGCCCATTACATTGGAGCCGTAAAGGTATAACAAAAAAAAAAATAAAATAAAATAAATTTATTAGATAAACGACTAAACAAGCAGCATTTATATACTGCTTGTTTAATACTGTAAATTAATTACCTCAATGGCAAAACTAATGTAACCGGTTAAGGCAGTACCTTGATTATTTAGTACTTCATGCATAGATCTTAATGTTGAACCTAAATAAATGTTTATGATTTGAGCTGGCAACAAACCCAGAAATGTGGCTACATGATACAAACGAGTATTAATGGAGCTGATCCCAAATATAGTATTTTGCAAACCAAATGGTATTGGAGTGAGACGTGTAAATAAAACAACACGAAATGCTCTCGGTCCAGATATAACACGTAATATAGCACGACCAGTCTCATTTTTGATTATTCTGAAATAAATGCGTATACCTTTATAAATAAAAATTAAGTTTATTTATTTTACATTAATTTATAATTTAGAAAATTACAAAAATTAATCTAAATAATAATAATAATTAAAAGAGGCAATTTCGAATGAATATTTCTATTTTGATTTGATAATGCTAATTGTTAATTTTAAATTAAACTTATGAAAAATATATCAATTGGATTAATTGTTTCATAATGCAGAAATAACTAACTGAATCAATAAATAAACAGATAATTACATTTCATTAAAAATGATAACAAATCATTATGAATATAAATCGCCTGCTGGTTAATTAGTCAAAGCATCAAAGATATTTTATTGAAATTTGTTAGATAGATATGTTGAGTTCCATTGTCGTTTGGAATTAAGAATTTATGTTATAGCACAATTTTCATGAATGCTTCTCATGTTAATGCCCAGTTTTTTAATAGATTATTTGCAAAGAAAAACTTACAATTTTGAATATGCTTTAAATTTTTGTTGTAATTCCCCATGTAATGCTCTATTTTATTTTATTTTATAATTTAATGTATGAAAGAAGTGTAAAATTTTAATACATTTTTTAATGAACGTCGGGGGATATTCTGCGTTTAAAAGAATGTATTTATTATTACATTGTACTCACTTTTGTATTGGTATACGATGACGTATATTACGTAATGTTAAATGCGCTATAAAAATGCCTAGATTAGCACCCAATATCACAGTTATTAAGCCTTTTGTGAAGCCAAATAAATAGCCGGCTGTTATCATTAATACAAAATAGCCGACAACAATTGGAAAACTAACGATTATGAAGAGTATCATAAACATAAAAAATATGATCCAATGATTTTGTAATTCAATCCAATACAATAAACGTTTAGCATAATCACGAGTTAAATATGCTATAAACATTAAACCAATCAGTAAAAAAAATGGCACTAAATAATTTAAATATAAATTATATTGTGCTATAAAATCGTGTAAACGATAACAGATGGCATAACGTTGAGATTTTTTATTATTACGATTATTATCGTTATTACGATGAACGCGATTATAGCGACGATTATTGATATTAAATAGAGATATTGTTGTTGCTGCTGCTGCTGTTGCTGCTGCTGCTGTTGCTGCTGATGATGCTATATTTGTTGTTTGTGCTTCTATCGTTGTTGTTGTTGTTGTTTGTTGTTGTTGTTGTTGTTGTGGCCGTTGCTTCCGATGATGATATTTTTGTTGCACCAGGAATTGCTAATTCCGCGATAACAGAATTTACAGCATTATCATTATTCGTTTCATGAATTTCGTGATAATTTAAAAATGTTTCATGCTCTTCCTCAGATGTTGCTACAACATTATCATACTTATTTACTATGGGCAATTGCCTTGTACAAAAAGCAGGCATTGAGATACTTGCTTTTGGCAATACAATTATATCATAATCATTAAATCCATCATTATCATCGTCATTGTAATGGATACTTGTATTGAAACGATCATCGTATTCATTCTGCTTAATAATTGTCATTTTCGGTTTAAACATAATGCCATCATTATAACTATTACTTTTATGCATTAATAGACCCATATTACTATGGATATTTGCATTTATTATTGTTTCAGATCGTGTTGTAGCTGCTATCCTGTTGACCTTGCTATTGCTATTGCTCTTGGTATTGGTATTGCTATTGCCGACTATATTTTTCTTTAATAATAAAGTCTCCTCTACTAATGTTAGACAATTGTCGCTTTTACCATTGTGTGCAAATAAATCTGTTTCTGTATTTGGTAGATTTTGTGGGAAATGATAATATGTTGCTGATGTTATAATATTCTTGTTCTTCTTATTTTTTGTATTAATAATTTTATTATTATTGTTATTCACATACAAATTCACATTATCATTGATATATATATTGTTAGCGCTATTGCTATAAAGCAAAGATATTGCTGGTATAATTGTATCAATTGATTTTCCATTGTTCATGTTCAAATATTCAATATTTCTCTGCTTTTTTTTCTTTATATTGAGTATTTATTGTCTATTTTCTTTTTGAAATATTCTTTAGAAAAGTATTACTGCTTTTCGACTTTTTTTTTGTTCAATATTTTCTCATCGTAGTTAAATGATTTGCCTAAAGAAAACGGCAGTAAAAATTAAATAAATAATTGATTAAAATATGATTTTATTTATTATATCAAACATAATTTATGGTACTACAGGGTATTATACCGACCGACTCAGAAGAATCTCTTGATTCGATTTAAGCTTGTCCAGTCGTTTGTTCTTTTGTCTGGTCGTTTGTCCTTTTGATGTCTGGCCATGTACATTTGTTATCAAGCTACATGTCACAATTTTTGAAATATTAATTCGCGCGAAACTTGGCAAATGAGTGTTCATTAGTCCAGAAAGGAACCCTGTTGAATATGCTTAATAATGAATCACTTTTACGACCATGCCCACGACCATATGGAAAAAAATTATAATTTTAAATATATTTTAATATAAATTGACACTGAATTGTATTTTAGAATAGAAAACATATATGCCAAATTTAGTCCAATTTTGAGTATATTTTAGTGAAAGTTGTCCCTGCCTTGGGTTTTGACATGAAAAATGTGGGCACCAAATTTGGACCAAATGAACCTTCTTTCAAATAACGAACTTTTTAAATAATCGAAAAATTACCAATTTTATCGCATAAAATAATTCTAAAGCGATTAAGCTCATAAAAAACCCATTCGCTTGAAATTTTGTTCATTATTACAAAAATCTTATCATGTGTTAAAGAAAAACCCAAAACAGTTGTAAGGTGATAATTCTTCTTTTCTAAAATCGTAATATCGAAATAGACGTTCTGCCAGTTTTACCGTTAGTAATTAAAATTAATAATTTCATTTCATTAAATATTTAATTATCCACTTTTTGGTTGCTATTATTACAGTAACAATAATTGTTTAATTGTTTCTTCTATTTTTTTTTGAAACATTTTTCCTTAAAACAAATTCTTACAAATTGCATATTTGAGTTGATCATTTCCATTGCAATTGCACAAATTGATATTTTCTAACAGCGATAATCAATGTAAGCGTAATTATTTAAAAACATCGTTCAACATGAATGTTTTTGATGTTACAAAAATAAAAAGAAATTGTAGGCAAGTGAGTGAGCATTTCACTCTTCTACACGACGTAAATGCATTCTATTTATAGTCATACAAATATAGATATTTAAGGTTATTGATAAAATTATAATTAAGTGAAAGTTCGTGTACGTTTTATTGTTAGCATTGTTATTATTACTATTATTTTCTACGGTATTCTTTTTTATCCTCATCCAAATACTGTGAATACAATCGTTTTGTTAAAACGTTTGCATAACGCTAGAAGGAAACTTTGGCGATAGCTGCAAAAGATCTTCCCGATCAACATTAAAAACTGAATAAATCCAGTAAGGTCCAACTATTAGTGGGTGCGCATAGCGTTAACGTAAAGAATAAGATTTGATTCGTACCAATTGTACGATTTGAAATTCCAATTGCCTCATGTTGAGCAGGATGAACCTTAATGATAACAGTACATGCCCACCCACTGCACCTTTATGTTTTCATTGTTCATTTTACAGAGCATTGCATATCTGCCCATACTTGTATTGTCATACCAAAAGTAGCAAGTAGCTTGTAACTTGCTCGATGTATCAATATTTTGTGTATATATTTTAAGTGTAACCGTATGCTGGCTCTCCTAATAAAATCTTTTTACCCAGGCTCGAATGCATTAATGTACAATACAATGTCGGAGTGGTGAGTGTTCAAGGTTTGAACTCACCTATATAATTTCCTTATCGTGCTTGTTTTTAATTTACTTTTTGCAAATGTTGTTTGCTGGTTTTGCACCGTTTTCTTTATGTCTAGCTTTAATTAATATTTTTATTATATATATTTTTTTAATTGATAATTATTTAGTTGTATTTTATTTTATAAATTCATTAATTTCACTGCAGATTATTAAACTTTTTAAATAAATTTTCTGCTTATTTCCATAAAAAAAATTTTGAAATAATACTTGACCTTTTCTTTTGACGTATTTGACAATTTTTGTTGTTTTATACTATTTTATATTTTCTTGATTTATTTTCTATATTTCTCATAAAAATTTACAAATAATGCCATTGTCTCAAATTATTAACTTAACATATAATTCAAGAAGAGAAAGAAGTAAAAAAGAAGAAACTAAGAAAAACAAAAGTAAGGAAAATATTACAATTTATTATAAATAATTTTACTTTTTTGTTATTCCTTTTACTTTCTTCTTGTGTATAAGCAGAGCGTTTGTGTAAAAAAATCAGCTGACAGAGAGAGTCGCCATATAAGCAAACTTTACAAATATTAGTAATTTATGTTATGCATATTCTTTCAAATTTATTAATATTTTTTAATCATATTAAGTTAAATTAAATTAAATTAAAATTTAATATATATCAATTCTCCGAAAATTATTGTATGTCTGCAATTATTTCATTATTATTTATATTAATGTTCAGAACGATGAAAGATATAACATGTGAATAAATGTGCCATGTGCTTCATTATTGTTTCTTTTGTAGTTGTTGATATTGTTCGTAATAAACATATGTAAATATTTTATGAAAGAATAAATAAATAAGTAAAAAAATGCTGGAAAAATTTCAACCATTGCTTAAAATATATCTGAATAAAACTAGAATGAACTATTTACGGTATTTTAATAAAATGTTCATTAGTACTAAGTTCATACATTCTAATACTTTTAAAATGAAAATGAATTTTGGGTCTTTTTCCATGGAAGATGTAAATAAAATTTTAAACACTATCAATAATAGTGATTTAAATCAATTACTAAGGTAAATAAAGTAAATGTTATTTGCTTGTGTTTTTTAATAAGAACAATATAATTTAATTGTACTGTCTTTAGTTACGATATAGCCAAAATGCGTGCTAATAAGTTATTATCATGGAGGATGCATAACGGTTTACTTAAAGATTTAGATCAGATATTATCCATTGAAAGTTTCAATGTAAAATTTGCCAATAAATTTTTTGACAGCATTTTACATGGACATAAAGACACTAAAATAATTACCCAAAATAAAAGAAAGTCAAAAAAAAGACGTCAATTACCATATATAATACCAACATTAGGAACTGTGCAACGGTTTAATATAAAATCTTGCGCTTCAGTGAATATTGGAGTGAACAGTATAAGTTGGTCACGTTTACAATTGCCAGAACATCAAGCAAGTGAAAGTGAGTGTAATAGTGAAAATGTTAATGAACCTTATAATGTTTTGTTAACTCATTGGAAGCATCATCAAATAACTGAGGAGTTAAATAAATTACATTTGAGTGAATTAGTTCAAAGATGTTTATGCATAATTTCGAATGTACCAACGGCAGATTGTTATGTTTTGGAAAATCCACGGGTAGTTCAACCAAATCGAACTAATGCGAATGCTGTTGAGCAAACGATTAATATGCAAAAAGCTCAAATGGAAGCAATGGTGGTATTATGGTTAACATCAAGAGATCCACTTTTTAAAAATGATGTGAAGACTTCTGAATTGCCTGCCAAAGATGAATCCGTAATCTTTTATATGCGTCGCAATATAACACCCCGCCTTTTTAAATATTTAATTGGTATGGAACGTGTCTCCTCACAAAAAAATGTCCATCATATGTTACATAGAACATTGAAATTGCCAGATCTTATGGATAAACATATGGATGCGGAATGTGAGCCTCGTGGACGTATAGAATTTCCAAAAGAAATGAAAAATTTTTTTTCCAATGCTTCGCCTCTCTACACGAGAATGTTTAAGTCAAGCTTTACTTTTAAATTTAGCTTTTGTCCGTTTAATTTTACTGGAAGATCCATACAGTTTAAATGTATTGAATAACCCAAATGCTGCATAATCCATGGCAGTTAAATAAATTTGTTAGATTTCGCAAAAACATTGCTTTTGTTTTCGTTTTTTAAACCTTCATTGATAAGAGCATGTGGAAAACCGTGCATCTTAATAAGTAATATGCACACAACACATAAAAAATCTTATAGGAAACGTTAAATTCCAATTTGTTATTTCAAATAACGTACAGTTTGTTATTTTCATTTTCATATAAATGTTAGTAAAGAAACAACACGTCAAAGATCAATAGAATGTTAATATAGAAAAAGAAATTCGAAATTACATTTTTCCACATTATAGATTACGTTTAATAAAAAATAAATTAAAAAAAATAAAAAACAAAAAAGCAAAATAATTTGTAATAATTAAATGTTTAATGATCAATCGTTGATTCTTGCGATTTGCATTTAAAAAGTATTTTTCACAGAAGAAGAGAAAAAATAACCATTAATTAATCAATTAATTAATTAATTGAAAGATTTTTTTTGAGTTGCTTAAGATAATGGCCAATATTTCAAATGGACCAACAAAAGAGGAAATCGAAGCTGTATTTTCTCGTTTAAGGATACAGCCAGCTAACAAGGCTTGTTTTGATTGTGGTGCCAAAACACCAACATGGTCATCAGTTACATATGGTGTATTCATATGTATTGATTGCTCAGCTGTACATCGTAGTTTGGGTGTCCATTTAACATTTGTACGTTCCACAAATCTTGATACGAATTGGACATGGTTGCAATTGAGGCAAATGCAATTGGGTGGCAATGCCAATGCAGCACAATATTTTCGACAACATAATTGTACAACAACAGATGCCCAACAAAAATATAATTCACGTGCTGCTCAATTATATCGTGACAAACTGGCAGTGCAGTCTCAACAAGCTATGAAAATATATGGCACAAAGGTAAAGGAAAATTGCAAGTTGAAGTATAGAAACATTCATACAATACTAAGATGGAAATTTTTGCGTGGGCTTAACTAACTTAAAATCGATATTATTATAAGTTGTTATCTAAATTAATTTCTTCATCTTTATAGTCCATCTTTACATTCGTCTATCTGGCAAATTCTGGCAAAGTCAAAGTCGGAAAAATTAATTAAAAAGTTTTACATTACAAATTATTATTCTACAAAGATGTCCATAGTTAAGTAATATTCTTAATAAAACCTTACAACTTGTACTTTATGTAAATTTCAAAATATACAAGTGGAATCACTCTGCCATAATTTCTTGTACCATTGACTTCTGACTGATTTTCTATTTATTTATCGAAATATGAGAAAAAAAATTCTTCATCTGGATGATTTGCATTTACATTTACATTTGACCATAGTTAAATGTAAATGTAATTTTTTATATTTATTTGCTTATAAATGCATATGCAGACTTTTTTATGTTAACACCTTAAAGTTTTATAATTAACACTCGCAATTGTATAATTCGGAAACGATTTGTTCACACGCCAAAAATTAAAATATATATTTTTGATAAAAAGTGGCCTTTGTGAAGGCCACTTACCATGGCACATTGGAACAGAAAATATTCATCGAAAATATTGATCATTCATAATATCTTATTATATATGTCTACATTCTAAAAGAGTCTCGACATTTCCATGTCTTTTGACATGAAAAATATGTGCACCAAATTTGATTAAATTTTGATGGAAATTTAATTTTGCCAACTTTGTAGGCAAAGTTGTGTAGGGTATTTAAAATTCGGCTCCGACCGATTAAAGTTTTTGTTAAATATTAGAGCTATACAATATTGTATTCTGAATTGTGTGACTGAGTGTGTAGAGTCTTCAATACTCGGTTCCCGCTGACTCTAAAGTAATTTCTTGTTTATTTATTTTAATTTGTTATGTCAATAGACTTAATTTGATTTGCTTTTATTTTGTTTTTTGTGCTTTATTATACCCACCACCCAGAGATTGAAAGTATATGCATTTTGTCATTATGTTTGTAACAGACCTTCCAAAATATATAGATTCATGATACCACCATTTGGCCTCAGCCAAATATAAATTTCTTACTTGTTATATTCGTTTGGTTTTATCGTTGCCTAAAATTTAATTTAAAATTGCGTTGTTTTCGTTTGCTGTTATATAAATAAATATTTAATGGTATGTAGCTCTTTTTCGATAATCACAATGATAAATTCGAGGATAATGATAATGCCAAAGATGGAGTATCTGAGGAGGATTTTTTTGCAGAATGTCACAATATCGATAGCAATAAGCAGTTTAATTTTGACAATAACAATGCTGGCAAAATTGAGGTATGTTGTACTTATGTGTACTTGTTTCGATTGGTTTGTGTTTTTTCTTAAAAAAAAGCATGTTTTGTTGAGTTGACTTTTCTTTTTTTTTTTTTTAAGTTTCATTATAAATTGTTGTCTTTATTATGGATTATTTAAATTTATTGTGTTTTAGTTGGATGTGCCGCTAAAAGCGTTAAATATTGCACACAGTTTTGCATCATCAGCAGTGTCATCAGTAGAAAAAACGAAATCAGATTTAGTTATAGATGGACCCAGCGTTAACTTGTCGAATTCTAATGTAGCAACAAGTGGTAGTTTAGTGTCCAGCATGGGTGCACGGAAAATACAACCAAAAAAAAATACTGTAATTCAATTTGCTATTTGTTGTGTGCCTCTGTTGACTGCAATAAACTGAAAATACTAATTCTTAGTTATTTTTGAAAATTCTAGTTAGGCGCCCGTAAAATTGGTGGCTTGGGCGCAACAAAAGTTAAAACGAATTTTGCTGAAATTGAACAACGTGCCAATATGGCTAATCAATTAAAGGATGGCATTAGTGGTACTTCATCTGTCACAAATAAGACAATGACGGCTGGAGAAGAATTAGAAACTGTAGCTAACATGCGTTTAGCATATGAGGATTTATCATTGGAGAAGAATCGTGAAGAAGCTAAATTAAAAAGTATTGATCCAGTTAAGGCTAAACAAATGGAACGTTTGGGTATGGGTTTCAATTTAAAAAGAAGTGATGTTTCACATTCAGTGTTGAGCGATATGGAAACTATACAACAAGCACCCGCTAAAGCAGCTAATAATAATAGTAATTCATCAAAGCTTGCCGCATTTGATTGTGATAGTTTTTTTCAAGGGAAATATTCCACAAGCATGTATTCCGAGAGGGGAAATGGTAATAATAATAGTAATGGTAATGATAATTCCCATGGCAGCAATAACAACAATAATAAAATAGATAAATTTCAATTCATGGATACAATGGGTTTTGAGGCAATTGAACCTATAGAATCGACACATGGTAATGTAAAATCAATGTTTAGTGGTGGAGGTGGAGGTGACCTTATTAATATGGATAAAGCGAAATTGTCTTCCACAAGTGCAAGAACCAAATCATCATTAACTAATGACTTCTATATGCGCAAGATGAATTCAAATAAATGTGGCAATACAGATGATGATAATTTGGCCCAACGTAAATTCGGTAGTGCGAAAGGCTTCAGTTCAGAGCAATTTTTTGGTAATGAAGAGCAAACATCGGATGATGCTAGCTTGAAATTGTCACGTTTTCAAGGATCCAATGCAATCTCTTCTGCTGATTATTTCGGTGATGAGCAGACCTCATCAACAAGTAGTCGCAGTACAAGAGGTTATAGTACCGGAGTAAATTTTCAAGCACCTGATTTAGAAGATGTTAAAGAAAGTGTGCGCCATGGTGTTCATAAAGTAGCCGGTCGTTTAAGTTCATTGGCTAGTGATATGATGTCTTCGTTACAAGATAAATATGGTTACTGATACTCTGGATAATTTTCTTATTCAACTATTTGTTTAAGAATATAAGAGAAAAAACTAAAAAAAAGCAATGTTCAGTTTTTTTATGTATAATTCTAATCTCTTTTCTCTATCTCTCGTTTATATTTTCCATCATTTTCTTTCTCTCAAACCTTTTTTGGAGCACCCTCTCTCACAATACTTCTATCAATCTGTTCTTTTCTCTCCAATTTCCACTTCTTGAACTATTTTTGTTGCGCTATTTCTTTCTCTGCAAATCTTTTTTTTATTTCTTTCGTTTCTTCTAATAGTTTTTTTTTATTGGAATAAATTATTGGGAAAGTTTCTACTTTAATTAAACATTTAAATATGTAAATTTATGTGGCAAACTATTTATTGTTTGCAAATTTTTTTGTTTCTGAGATGAAGATGGAGTTTTGTAATTAATCTTATTCCATATAACTTACGGTCACACATTATCCATTTATAAATTCCAAAAACAGAGTAAAATATTAATTTAATAGACGTTAAAAACAAATAACATCACTTTCAAATTCATTTATAAAAATAAGGTAAATGAACAAGTAATAATTTCATGTAAAATTCCCAAGATAATTCAAACAATGTTTTAATCTGATCTTAGTTTTCCGTTGTAATAATGTTCAAAAAGAAATTTAAAAAAAACTCGCCAGTACTTTTTGTATGAACACTTATTTTAAAATAAATCAATGACTTTATTATGACCATTTCCAATAACCTATTTCCTTGCACTTAAGTTCTTTTTAAATGTTATAAAAATATTTCAAAACTTCCAATTTGTAAATTGTATATTTGTAAATTGGAAATGAATAGCTGATTGCTTAAAAATGAATCTAAAAAATATTTGGTACGACGACTACGCTCACGGTAAACTATATGTCGTATGCTCAAATTTATTAGACCCTTTACTATAAGCTTACTACAAGTAATGCATTATATAAAACTTTCTGATTATTCCATTGTTAATACAAAGCTTACTTTTCGTGGAGAGAATTAAATATATAAATATATTATAGGTAATTACCATAAAGATTATGAATTGCATAACAATTGGATTTTTATTACAATTTATTTTTGTGAATGAGTTTTCTTGTTATATATATAAATAAATAATAACAAATTACGGAAATGTGCTTAATGTGAGTTCGTATATACCAATAATAATAGCATTAGTGGTAATCTAATAAAATGATTGTAGTAATCACAATTCTTTATAATATATATGAATATGTATAAATAAAAATTATAAATAACTGTTTGAAATGGATAAAAGTAAAAAGTGCCGTTATGTAAAATTTTGAGACATTAAGTAAAGAGAAAAAAAAGAAATTAAGTTGAAATCTTCTGGATGTTTTCTTTAACATTATTACATCCTTATTCGAATATTTTTTTTTAAAGCGTTAACATTTCAAGTATCAAGTGGAATGATATTGTAAAAATATGGTAAAAGGCGATGCTTCTTTAAATAGAAGCTATTCTAGTGGAAACTTTTAGAGAATGTATTTTCATTGGAATAAGCGTTTACTGCTGAATCAGATATCTAACTATTAAACTTCTACAGATATGTCTGAGAATTGAAAAGGTAGAAATAAAAAAAAAGTTGAGGAAAAGTTTAAAGGGTGCTCGTTGAATTTGAATAGTATTAAAAAAGCATAAAAAAGTTTCTGCAATTCCAACAACACGCGGTGTTCCCAAGCGGTCCCCTATCTAAGTACTAACCACGCCCGACGTTGCTTAATTTCGGTGATCGGACGAGAACCGATGTATTCAACGTGGTATGGTCGTTGGCAATTCAAGCATTTCTTATGGAGTATATATACGTATTAATAATTATTTATTAGATTTGTTTTTGGTATTACCTTATATTATTATTGTCTTAATAAGAAGAATTAAAGAAATTAATATAAATTTACCAAAAATAAGTGAAATTGGAGGCATATAAAAACGGATAACTCATGGCACAAATATTGGAAAATAAAATGAATTTTATTTGGGTGGATAGTAGAAACCATTGAAGAAATTAAAAGAAGAAAAATAGGTGATAATATTCAAAAATAATAAAGCTTGTATAAAAGAAAAGAGAAAAAGTTATTGTAATGCCAACAACACGCGGTGTTCCCAAGCGGTCCCCCATCTAAGTACTAACCACGCCCGACGTTGCTTAATTTCGGTGATCGGACGAGAACCGATGTATTCAACGTGGTATGGTCGTTGGCAATTCAAGTATTTCTTATGGAGTATATATACGTATTAATAATTATTTATTAGATTTGTTTTTGGTATTATCTTATATTATTATTGTCTTAATAAGAAGAATTAAAGAAATTAATATAAATTTACCAAAAATAAGTGAAATTGGAGGCATATAAAAACGGATAACTCATGGCACAAAATATTGGAAAATAAAATGAATTTTATTTCGGTGGATAGTAGAAACCATTGAAGAAATTAAAAGAAGAAAAATAGGTGATAATATTCAAAAATAATAAAGCTTGTATAAAAGAAAAGAGAAAAAGTTATTGTAATGCCAACAACACGCGGTGTTCCCAAGCGGTCCCCCATCTAAGTACTAACCACGCCCGACGTTGCTTAATTTCGGTGATCGGACGAGAACCGATGTATTCAACGTGGTATGGTCGTTGGCAATTCAAGATTTCTTATGGAGTATATATACGTATTAATAATTATTTATTAGATTTGTTTTTGGTATTATCTTATATTATTATTGTCTTAATAAGAAGAATTAAAGAAATTAATATAAATTATACCAAAAATAAGTGAAATTGGAGGCATATAAAAACGGATAACTCATGGCACAAAATATTGGAAAATAAAATGAATTTTATTTGGGTGGATAGTAGAAACCATTGAAGAAATTAAAAGAAGAAAAATAGGTGATAATATTCAAAAATAATAAAGCTTGTATAAAAGAAAAGAGAAAAAGTTATTGTAATGCCAACAACACGCGGTGTTCCCAAGCGGTCCCCCATCTAAGTACTAACCACGCCCGACGTTGCTTAATTTCGGTGATCGGACGAGAACCGATGTATTCAACGTGGTATGGTCGTTGGCAATTCAAGTATTTCTTATGGAGTATATATACGTATTAATAATTATTTATTAGATTTGTTTTTGGTATTATCTTATATTATTATTGTCTTAATAAGAAGAATTAAAGAAATTAATATAAATTTACCAAAAATAAGTGAAATTGGAGGCATATAAAAACGGATAACTCATGGCACAAAATATTGGAAAATAAAATGAATTTTATTTGGGTGGATAGTAGAAACCATTGAAGAAATTAAAAGAAGAAAAATAGGTGATAATATTCAAAAATAATAAAGCTTGTATAAAAGAAAAGAGAAAAAGTTATTGTAATGCCAACAACACGCGGTGTTCCCAAGCGGTCCCCCATCTAAGTACTAACCACGCCCGACGTTGCTTAATTTCGGTGATCGGACGAGAACCGATGTATTCAACGTGGTATGGTCGTTGGCAATTCAAGTATTTCTTATGGAGTATATATACGTATTAATAATTATTTATTAGATTTGTTTTTGGTATTATCTTATATTATTATTGTCTTAATAAGAAGAATTAAAGAAATTAATATAAATTTACCAAAAATAAGTGAAATTGGAGGCATATAAAAACGGATAACTCATGGCACAAAATATTGGAAAATAAAATGAATTTTATTTGGGTGGATAGTAGAAACCATTGAAGAAATTAAAAGAAGAAAAATAGGTGATAATATTCAAAAATAATAAAGCTTGTATAAAAGAAAAGAGAAAAAGTTATTGTAATGCCAACAACACGCGGTGTTCCCAAGCGGTCCCCCATCTAAGTACTAACCACGCCCGACGTTGCTTAATTTCGGTGATCGGACGAGAACCGATGTATTCAACGTGGTATGGTCGTTGGCAATTCAAGTATTTCTTATGGAGTATATATACGTATTAATAATTATTTATTAGATTTGTTTTTGGTATTATCTTATATTATTATTGTCTTAATAAGAAGAATTAAAGAAATTAATATAAATTTACCAAAAATAAGTGAAATTGGAGGCATATAAAAACGGATAACTCATGGCACAAAATATTGGAAAATAAAATGAATTTTATTTGGGTGGATAGTAGAAACCATTGAAGAAATTAAAAGAAGAAAAATAGGTGATAATATTCAAAAATAATAAAGCTTGTATAAAAGAAAAGAGAAAAAGTTATTGTAATGCCAACAACACGCGGTGTTCCCAAGCGGTCCCCCATCTAAGTACTAACCACGCCCGACGTTGCTTAATTTCGGTGATCGGACGAGAACCGATGTATTCAACGTGGTATGGTCGTTGGCAATTCAAGTATTTCTTATGGAGTATATATACGTATTAATAATTATTTATTAGATTTGTTTTTGGTATTATCTTATATTATTATTGTCTTAATAAGAAGAATTAAAGAAATTAATATAAATTACCAAAAATAAGTGAAATTGGAGGCATATAAAAACGGATAACTCATGGCACAAAATATTGGAAAATAAAATGAATTTTATTTGGGTGGATAGTAGAAACCATTGAAGAAATTAAAAGAAGAAAAATAGGTGATAATATTCAAAAATAATAAAGCTTGTATAAAAGAAAAGAGAAAAAGTTATTGTAATGCCAACAACACGCGGTGTTCCCAAGCGGTCCCCCATCTAAGTACTAACCACGCCCGACGTTGCTTAATTTCGGTGATCGGACGAGAACCGATGTATTCAACGTGGTATGGTCGTTGACAATCGAAATATTTCTTATGGAGTATATATAGTAATAATTATGTATTAGATTTGTTTATATACAAGTACTTTTTAGTATATAGTGAATGTACATAAAAAAAAATAAAATAAAGGCAATTAGAACTGTTTACCATTACTGAAGTGAATTATTTCGAGTAATGCTCTTTATTTCATCGATTAAATGAAGTAAGTTTTAGACTTTCTAGATTTTAATTGCATTAAATGTAATTATTGTCACGTTACCTACAATCTTTCCTCAATTTTTAAATGAAGTAAATTTTAACGTATTATTTTGTTTTTATATTTTCATTCACATTACTTTTAGTTTAATTGCACTAATCTATCATGAAATGTATGAAACGAAACAAAACGTTCGGTTTTAGCGGTTAGTTATTTAACAAAATGATTATATAAAAATTAAATAGTTTGAAGCATTTATATATTTGTATGCGGACTATAATGATAACTTTAACATATCACTATTTTTTAATGTAGTGTACTTGGTCGAGCATGAAGACGTGAACGAATAGCATCAGGTGTTCCATAAGCAATGGCATGACTGCTGGCAGTACCACTTTCACCTGTACTATATGAATTTGCGATGGCTATGGCGCCGCCACCAGTGCCGCCAAATTCAACGGGGAAAAATGAGCCACTGTTTGGTGGAGTAGGTCGGCTAGGTTTGGCATCTTGATTAGCCTTAATTGTTTTTCTAGAAACTTGTTGTTTACGAGTTGTTTGGTGATTTGTCTTTTTGGTAATAATTGGTACATGAACTATACCTAATTCTTCTTCTTCTTCGTCTATTTCCTCACCCTTTTCCGCTTCATCATCATCATTATTATCATCACTAAAATCGTTATCTGTATCTATATCGCTTTCTATTGGATACTCTTTCACATTCACTTTGGTTATGGCTGGTGCCTGTAGGTCTCTTTCAATGTCATGTTTGGAATCTAATTCTACGAACACTTTCTTTTTAGCGACTCTCCTTGAACTAGGCATTGATTTACTATTATTTGTTGCAGTTTTGTCATTTTCTTCATTTTTAGTTGTGTCATCTGATTTAAGATTAATTTTATTTTTTGCAGGTAAATAAGTTTCTTGAGGTGCGGACACTGGTTGTTGTTGAAATGGTATGGTGCCTATTTTCGAAGGCAAAGTAAAGCCATCATCATTATCATACTTAGTTGCAATCGAATCTGGTTCAGCGTTTATATTTGTCTCTGAAGATGATGAAGTTGTTTTAGAATCATTTATAAATCCTCGATCATTAGTTTTAGTTGTAGTTTCTAATGTTGATAACTGAGTATCGATTAAGGCCTCTTGGGAAGTTGTTTGTGCAACATTAGTTGTCTGTTCATACGATTTTGTTGCAGGATTGACATTTGATTCTTTTACATAGGTGTGCTCTAAATTATAATCATGAGGTACTTTCTTCGATTCCTCTTCAACTTCATATACTGATACTTCGTTTTCTTCAGGTACAACATCAACATCTGAAGGTATACCACCAACTAAAGATATATTCCTAGCTGGATAAGCTTCTGCTATTGATTGAGTAGAATTATAAACATCAAATGATGAATCTCTAACGCTATTTTCGTAATATGGCGGTGATTCAATCATTGGATTATTAGAAATTTTAGCAGGACCAGCGACAGCAGCTATATCGGTTTCTATATGATCACAATCTTTATTTGTATAAGTCAAATTTCAACGTGGAATATATGCATAATATTAATGTAATAATGAGTTAAGGATTTAGAGTAATATTGTACCTTTTAGATAAGTACCTGTAGCCACCCTTTCCCCGGCTACCATAGCCTCAGCTGCTTGTATTGAACGACCAAACACACTTGATGGTTGTACATATTGTATGTACATCATACGCTGTGGTCCATTATAAAAAGGCATTGGTTGCTGGTAATAAATCATTCCTGACACCCAGAAAGACACAATCAAGTGAGAGGTCGTACAAAAAAAACACCAACATTTTAGAAAATATTATAGAAAAGCTTGAAAAAGCTTCTTCCATTTTATCATATTTCTAAATATACAAATTGATTAACATTTTGCCTTAAACAGCAATATATGAAAGATGTGAGATCCTATTTCTAGTTTTATAAATCGAATCACAACTGCTGACAAATTGTTGCTTAAATTGTTATATAATGAAATTTTCACTTTAATTTTTTTTTAAGGATTTTTTTTTAAGAATGCTAAATAGAAATCTTTATTTACATACGTTTTGTGGCTGGCATTGCACTACCGTTTTCTATAAGGCTCCATGTAAGTGTTATTATAAATGTAATGCTCTCACTTAAATTCATTTTAATTTGTTTTACGTTATGTTACGTTACGTTGTTGCCAAAAAGGACTTTATGAATTATAAGTATGAAATAAATACAAATGCCGTACTCAATTTTTGATTTGCAACTTAACACTTAAGTCTTCGCCAAAGAAGTGATGATTTTACCTTGAATGCTATGAGATTTATATATATCTATATACAGCAGTTGAATAATTATTTAATTCACTCCACATATATGCAAAATATATATTGTATAATATCATCATTAGTATTTTAATGGCAAGTTATTCTCACCTACAAAACTCATTCACTTATTCATTCAGGCATTAACTCTTATAACTCTATGAATAAAAAATCCTACACGGCAATTTATATTATCATGAAAAAAATGATAAGCACACATTGATCGTTGCTAAATAACAGATTATATTTTATAATACTTTTCCATATTATTTAACATTCATACAGTGCGTTCTTGATCATTTCATGTCAGACAATTGTTTCATTTCAATTTCAATGGCCTCACGTAAATTTTCATGTTTCATTTTTTTTCTTATAATAGAGTTTTATTTGATTGGAATTTGTTATTGTTGTTACTATTACTATTAATACTATTCTTCTACTTCTACTTCTTCTTCTAGACTTGGTGCTTTTGTTAGTTGATTAATGCCTGTTTTTTCTGGCCATATGTCTGACTTTCTGTCCATTCGCCTTTTATATCCAACTATTTAGCTTCATTTCATTTCATCCTTCCGCATGCGAAATTTCATAATTGCCAGACATTCAGTAATTTTCGTTGACAACCTCTATTTATTTGAGAAATTTCATAAAAATATAAAAAGAGTAAAATGACGTCAGAGATATATAGATTCGCAATCTATAAATGACGTTATGAATAGAAATGATTCATAAAAAATTGTCCTTATCATCTAAGACGTGTCTGATATTTCTGATATGTTTACGTTTCTGACGTCATTGGAATGATTCATTGATATTGCTTGACTTTACTATAATAAATTTTTCTATGTTTATGCACTCAGGCGCTGCAGAGAATGATGATGTATAACCATGAAGCCATTGATAATGAATTAAAAACATTTTGTTTCTCGCAAAGTTTGTGTGCTAGTCAAAAGCAAGATTCTTATTCTAAGCATCAAGTATCTTCCAAGATATCCAATGATTAGGGCCTACAATTGAAGTATCTTCAATTAAGTCTGAAATAGCTGCTCTATAATCTGCTGCTTCTCAACAGCAACAACAACATGTGCTAGCTTCAATTGGAATTGTTTCATTTGAGCAACGTTAATCTAAGTAATGAAAATAATACTCCTCCAGCTAATACCAGTAGCACTGATGATAATAAATTATGGTTTATATGTGAAGTTAAAAATTGTGGTCTAAAATTTAAATATAAATCACGTTTAGAGCAACATCATGAGATGCATAATGAAGAAAAACATTTCTTATGCGAAATATGTAGCGCTAGTTTTAAATATATCAGCAATTTCGCAAAATGTCAAAATAAGTAGCATGCACCTAAGAGAACCAATCATCTCTAATAATATCGAAAAGGCTTTTGAGATCAACCCAAACCCAAACCCAAAACCAAACGTAAAATACGATTGTAAGACTTAAATTATTGTTAAAATATCTTTAGCAGTATCTCAATTATAATCATTATCATCATTGTCATCATCTTCATCAGCAACGGATACATAGATCTATGTTTGTATGTAAGCATCAGGAAAATTTACAATTATGAAGAAATTCAAACAGTTCTATTAGGTCTTTCCAAATCTCTGCTTTTTTTATATATGGAAATTCTCGAGAAAAATTTCATTGTAATATAAAACTCTTTAATTGATATTTCTAATAAAAAAAAAGGTCTTTGTCACATCGATTTTTTTTTGAAAGAAATCTTTAAAAATATTTTTCCACATGGTCAATATGAAGCATGTACGCATGCATGTGCATGTATGTACGCGTGTGCGTTTAATAAAATTAAATATCAGCATGTTGCACCTGCAACATGTTGAGTAAACCATAAATTAATGGGCGATATAATTTTAATTTGAAAATATTTTATTTAATTATTATTATTATCATTATTTTGAATGTTATGTTTTGTTATGTTTTATGTAAAGTAAATGTGATTATTAACACACATACATGTACACACATTAAATAAGATTCAATGATAACACTTCTGTTAAACATAAACGGTTGCCATTCAATTTATTTATGTTTGGCCAGAATTTCAATTAGTTTATTTGAAACAATTTACCGACAATGATTTAATTTTAACATTTAATATTTATTTTTGCTATTTTTGTTGTTGTAATGTATTGAACGGAATAACTTCCAGAAATATATGTTAATTTGTTTGTTAATTTTATTAATTAGTGCACAAAATTTTGTTTGCCTTTGTTTGAAACAATTTTTATAAGAAAGAAGGCAATTAAATAAAAAGTAGGCATAAAATTTATATTCATGATAATTAAGCAAAAAATTGTCATGTTTTGTAATCTTTGGCTTGATCCATTTGTGGATTTCCCAACAATTTTACGTATTTATTATGGCATTTTACTTTTAGTTGTGCCTTTTTGAAATTTTCTCTACTTGAAATCATGTCCAAGACCATAATTTCGAAATTTTAATCTTTACATTATGAATTTAAGCTTTCTTCTAATAATGATAAATCAATCTTAAGAAAGTTGACATTTCTAACTCTAAATTGCTGCTAATAAAGAAAAATCCCATGAAATCGCTTATTTCGTTGATGATTTGTAGGTTTTACAATTTGTTTGTAAAAGTAATTCTTTGAAAAAGTTTGTAGACTATTCAAAATTTCATAAGAGACAATTATTTTTAGTTGTTTTCAATTTTAAATTACTTATTCATATCATTTAATTTCAATAAAATTGCCAACCACAATAAATATTGTAAATTTGTAGTTTATTTATTTTTTATTTTTTTTTTATTTTTTATTTTTTTGTGGTTTTTTAACGAAGGTTGGTCTTGGTAAAGTTCAACATTTTTTGTTGTTTCTTTCATACCTTAAAACTCTAATGAGTAGAATTATAATGATGAATGGTTTATTTTTATTTATTTTTGTTTATTTTGTAGAATAAACAAGAGCAAAAAAAAAATCTTAAAATGGAGGATATAACAAAGTTTAGAGATTTTAGTGCGAAATAATGCATGTTAAAAGTTATGTAAGCACTTTGAAAGTCAAGCGCATAAGTATAAAATATTTTATAATTTCTATTCCCTCGTATATTTTTGTAATTGATCAAGATTGATCTATGGTTTTATAGATTCATCCTTTCAATGGATGCATATTTTTTATTATACCGAACGATTTAATAAAAGTTAATAAAATTATTTAAATTATTTAGCGAAAATCTCCACTACGAAGTCTCTTTGACAAACAGATGGATAAGGAAGTTTTTTACAAAATTGTCAAATTTTTGAACTGATTGCCAAATCAAATTACAATTGAAAAATTTTATATATGAAATAAAGCAGTGTAGTGTATACAGAAAATCGATCTCGATCATTTATAAAAATTGTGATTTTCCTTACTTTAATCATATATATTTTATCGATCTCTGATATAAACTTATAACAACTTTGAACAGTCCATAAGCAACTTTCATATATCTTATCTCTCTGGCCGGCGACAATATGTGTATTGTTAACAATACCTGCTTTAAACTCCTTCACGTAACAAGAGAGATATCGCAAGGCCCTATTCTTCTTCGCGGCTTGGGAAAGAACTTACGTAATTTTATTTATTGTGGGGTCCCTTACAGATCACTTTGCACTTTTTCCTTGTCTTTGTTTACATTATTATTTCCATATTTTTTATTATTCATGTTCAATCTACTAATCAAAATAATCATTAATGTATTTAAACACCTGTTTTCTTCCTTATTCTTCAAAGAATGTTTGTACGAATCTCTATGTAGAATGCCTCCTAAAATAAGTCTAGAGCTGATGTGATATGGGAGACAATTAAATAAGTAAAATAAATAAATAAAATAAATTTCATGTTAAATAATGTATTTAATGTTTATTTCGAATGTTTAATGCTTCTATTTCATTTTATTAAAATTATTTACTTTGATAAGATACAATGAACCCATTAAATATGCGTAACTTGTTTAGTTAGTTAAATTGAATATCGTTGCTCATTTTACTAATTAGTGCACTTTTGTAACTTTTTCATTTCCTATGTCAAGTATATTCAAGCACTAAATTTGTTTCAATTGTCCCAAACACTTAGCCAATAATGGTGCTGTTAATACATCTTAGTAAAATTAACAGGTCGATTGTACATTTGCCAGTTTTTGGTTTTTGAAAAATCTTACATAAAATAATAAGAGCATGTATGTTTGAAATCACATTTTGAATATCCAACAAGCATATAGGTGTTGTACAAAGTGGGCGTAATTGTATTTCTGATTTTGGCCACTTTCTTTTAACAAATATGAGGTAAGATTCTTCAGACTGCAAAAACTAGCAAATTTAGAATCGACCTGCTAATTTGAATAGAAATAGGTTCTAGGGTTCTGGATAAGTGAACAGATATGATTAACTTGGCAAATTTAGTCTTTGCTTTTTTTATAAAAATCCTGTTGTTTTTTTGTTAAAAGAAGAGCCAAATATGAAGGGCCATTATTTGCCATTTGGGTGTTTCAAGCACCTTGACAAAATGGATATACCCCGAATATATTTGTGTGGTAGGTATAAAAAAAAATACATTCTCAACATAGCATTCATACTATTGCATTCAAGAAGTACCTATACACTCGACTTTCTCGTTTATAACTAGAACCTTTAAATCTATTTTCTATAAAAATATATAACAAGAAAGTAACTTATTTTTGAATGGAGCCAAATCTTGGATACTCACCATCAAGACACACTATTTAGTAGCCGTAGTCGATTTGCACGTATACAGAATTTGCAGAATAATGATCTTAATATTTATACAAAATTCCAGAATTCTATCTATTTTAGTTTCCAAGTTATGAATGAAAAGGTATAAATTTTATGCTAAGAAGAAAAGAGGTGTTTTCAGTTTACATTGCACTGTGGACGCAACCTAGAATCTATTATGCGTGAAAGAACTTCTAATGATTCTGCTAAATTTGAGCTTGATTTGATCAGAAAAATGCTTTAAACAGACAGACACACAGACGGACAAATGGATAGATGGGCAGACACATCTACATCGCTTGAGAGTTTCATGCTGATGAAGAATATTTATACTTTATGGGGTCTCTGATGTTTCTTTTTCAATGTTGCAAATGTAACGACATAATAAATATACCTCCAGCTTCTGGCTGTATATAACTATATATATATATATATATATGTAGGTAGTGTTTAAAATCATTTTATCTTGTAAAAGACCTCTTTGCAGTACAATATTATATTTACTGTTACTGTTACTGTGGCAGGAGTTAGAGAAAGAGTGGTTATGTCCATGAATGCGTATATCGATAGCGTACATAGACATTATGCAAAATTGATTAGATATTGTTTGCAATGCTCTTGAAAATATCTACAAATATAAATGTGAATTAGCAATATATTTAATTGGCGATAGATTGCATCAATTTATGTTTGTGTGCGTACTTATGAATGTATATATTTGACATAGAGAGTATTCAAGAACTTTAAATACTCTTAATAAATTTATATATACCTGATTTTATGCTTTTTAAAGTTCAAATTATTCAACTAAGAAAAAAAATGTAAATTGAATGAAAATCTTTTGAATAAAATGGGCCCATAAATCTCTACAAAGTACTTGACAAGGTATTGAGACTTTCTCTAAATGTTTCAATATTTTATGACTGAAAATATTTTGATTCAATTTAGGTAGATAAAACCCAGACCTGGATAATTTTATTTTGGCAGAAAACTGACTTCAAGTAAAGTTGATGTAAAAGGTGACACGAAGTGACTATAGGTCAGATTTTGTGTGATACATTAATATGCGGCGTATTTCGTTTGAAAAAGCTCTAGTTTTGGGATTAAGTGTGAATAATGGAAAAATATGTGTTCATAAATGTTGTGCAAATCAAGTTGATAGAGGTTTTTTCTTAAAATAGAAAAAAATTGAATGAAAATCTTCTTCACTTAACTGAAACCTTCTTAAAAGATTTTCGCAATTTTCTTTTTAGCTTTAGTAAAAACTTTAGTTTTTCTTGATTTTGCAATTTTCACTTTTTAATTGATTTTGGGCATGTAGCACTTTAAGAAAGGCTGTTACTGTTACTGATTATTGTGCTAATTAGATTTATAAGAATTTTTCAACAATTTATTTTAGCCATTTGAGAGTGTACATTTCTCCTTTATGCTTCTCTTCTATTCTTTTGCCGTGTTGAAAGTATCTAAGGCTATTAAATTGTTGTTGTTAGTATTAAATCCTCATAAAAATTCATTTTATTCACATTTATATACATTTTTATTGTTGTTATTTGGGTGGGTTAAAATTACAATTACATGTTTCGTATAACTTTAGTGTTTTTATAATTATTGTGTAAACAAACAATTCTATGTGTATACTTTTAAATAAATAATCTAAAAGCAAATCTTAAGAGATTTATGCGGTCCAACCGAAAAAAGAATAAGAAAACGAAAAAGAAAATTAGTCTTAACCAAAAATTACATTTTAATGGAAATAGTAATAATTATAAAGAGTGCAATAATGAGAAAGAGAAAAAGTTAAAGTAGAAATATTCTATATTTTTTAAATAAAATCTTACGTTAAGTGTTTGGAACATCTCCTTATGATGATTGCACACTTTTTAAGATTGTGACCACGATTATACTTAAGTTTTCTTCTTTCAATTAAGAAAGAACAGAAGTTTCTGTTATGCCAGAATTTCCAGCGATTTATTAGATTATCAGATTATTAGTTAGAGAGAGTTAACTATTTAGAGAAGTTCGCAAATAAAGCGCATGTTTTTAAGGCTTCAAAAATGCCTGATAGGACCCTTCTCAGAAAAATAAAACCAGTTGAAAAAGCTGATAAAGCCAATTTGTCATATAAAGCCACTTATTACAATCCTTCAAATTAGTGATTTGATTATTACAGTGACTAATATTTACGGCCTTCCGCAAGGTCTGTATTTTTTTTTAGATATGAAAAGTTTGGGTCTTACCGACTCGCATGAACTCCGACGTATATAAGTATCTCTAATACTAATTCGCTTGGACTTCGAAGTATAAGAATTAACACTTTATAAAACCAGAGGAAATAAATTATCGTAATCGAAGGAAGAGTTGAGAATTGTGCTAAGAGTTGAGCTAAGAGAGTTCGAGAGTTCAGTGAGTTCGAGAGAAATTTCAGTTACAAAATTTCCCATTATAAGTTGCCTTTTTTTTGCAATTTCATTTTGTGCACTTAATTTTTGGATCACCAAAGATAAAGTAGATGAAAAAGTGAAACCATAACAAAAATAATAATAAATAATGGAGTAAAGAAGGAAAAGGGCAACAATACTCTAGAGATATATTACATAATCAAAACTCTATAAATATATTTATACAACAATGTAATAAAAAGCTATAAAAAATGTCGAATAGATAGTTCTTAGTAAAGTAGTACAGAGTCATTTAAATTGTGATTGTGTTGTGTGAGATGGTAACATCTTGAAGATTTACATCTAACAATAGTTAACATTACATTACATTACATTACATCACACGTTCTATCATGTAACCAATTGTGAATTATAATCAAAATTAGAAAATAAACAAAAGAGAAGAACAAGAAGAAAATAAAAAGTAAGTATGAATTTAGTTAAAAGGTTATGGTCAAATTTTGAATACGAACTTTTCAAATCTATTTCCACATATGATACTCATTTGGAATGTACTGAGCCGTAGAGGACCCTTAAATAAGGAGATAAGAAAAGAGAACGAAGTTCTATGTTTTATTAATTGTAAGTGGGCGGGGCCATTATTTATTGGGTTTTGTGATCGGTTTTTTTTCTTTGATTTACAAGTGATTTCTGAATAAATTTCTAAGCATGCGTCTTAACCCGGATGTCAAATCAAAATTTTAATATCTTTTCTTTATGAATTTAAAAATCAATATGTTAACTATTCCTTCAGGCAATACGTTTAACTTAAACAGCCGGATTAAGAGAAAATACGTCCATTTATAGGCAGAGATAAATTCGGAAATTTTTCAGTTAAATGATGCAGTCTTTCTTCTTCTTCTTCTCTCTTTTTTTTTTAAGTTGATCATTTCTACATAAAAAGTCTATTCAATCCTTTTTTAGAGTGGTCACAGACAAAGAAAGACCAACAACAGCAAAGCTAGCAACAAATGAAATTATAGTAAAACTTTTGTAACAGGAAGTGTATTAAAAAGTTGCTTCTTCTTTGTCTTAGAAATTCTATGACATTATATAACAATAAAAAAGAGCCCATAACAATAAAATCAAAGAAAATAAACACACACACAAAAACCGATAGAGGAAAGTTCAACAAAGAAAACAAAAAAAAAACACGGCACACAATTAGAGTTTAAATGTTATTATTTTATTATTGTTACTGTTGCTGTTGTTGTTGTTGTTGCTACTGCTGCTGTTGTTATTGTAATTGTTTAAAAATGAACTGAAAGAAAATTTATGTAAATATGTTGAAAAGGAAGTGCAACAGCAACAGCAACAGCAACAGCAACAGCAACATCTGGTTAGAATATGTTGTTGTGCAGACCTAGCTTTAATGGCCGTAAATGTCAACAGTAAAAGTAAATATCAGTGGCAACAATAATAATATTAACAACAACAACAATAATAATGAAAACAACAATAACAATAATGCAAACATAAGCGACATTTAACGTCACCCTCGTAGAATTAGACTTAAGAATACTTTTAATTTTTATTCATATTTTCATAGTAAGATTTCTAGTAATTTCGTTGTGCGTGTGTGTGTAGAGATGAAGTTCTGATGATACATGATTATACAACATGTATACAACTGTTGCCTGCAGTCATTTAACTAAACTTATTGTACTACAATAAACAACAAAACAACACAACAACAAATTTGTATGCTACCATTTGAAAAAGAATTTGTGGGGAACAATAAAAAAAAAGAAAAATGAAAAAAAAGAGCAAAAGACAAGGTCCACAAAAAGAGAGAAAAGAGCATTATGGATAAAAAAGTACAATCTTTTACAATTGTTAGACGTTTATAATACCAAAGAAAGTAACAAAAACAGTAGCAATAACATCAACACCAACAGCAACAACAACAGCAACACCAACAGCAACATATATTATTATTGAAGGCGTCATTAGTGGGAAGTTTAAAAGATTAAAAAAAGACAATGGGAAAAAATTTATGAAAATAAATTGTGGAATAGAGAAAGGGAACAGAGAAAGAGATAATGAAAGAGAGAGTCTAATGAAATTGTTGCCATTTTGACAAAGTCTGGCAAAAATGTGCTTAATTTCAAAGGACTTCTCTTCGATAAAATTTTTCTACTGCAACTCTGTGAAGGATATTTTCCAAGTGTTATTTGTCTCTTTATTATTATTCCTATTATTATTTTAAAGTAATGGTGTCATATAACAAACAACAACTGGAGTGCAATACTTAATCACTGTAATGCCAAACACACTTGTTTTCATATAATAGGAAAAGTCATGTAATGTGAGGAGAACAGATCCAGCAGCAACAATAACAACATTAGACTACTGTAAGAGCATATTATGGGGGCGTGTTTGCTATATTCTCTAAAGCAATTGAAGCCACTTTAATATCATAACAAGAAAATGCTTACACAAATAGGAAAGAAGACAAAGGAGGCGGAAAATTTCTCAAAAAAAAAAAAAAAAACTGAAAGAATGTGTAATGTTTTATAATTTACGCATATGAAGAAAATAAAGAGCCCGGTGTTATTTTGTATTTTTTTTATTATTAAATAAATAAATAAATAAAAAAAATTAAATTTTTTCTCAATAGATTGTTTTCTAAAATTAATGAAAGATTCCGAAATTACAAAATAGAAATTCTACTGCTTGAAAAATAGATTTAAACGAGCAAAAAAGTTCTAAAAGTATTTTATTCCATTGAAACAATTACTTAAAAATTTAGCATTTCTCGCATAAAGCATAACTTTTTTGATGAATTTAAATTAGTCAAATAAGCATTATTTATAAAAACAAATTCATTCTAAGGAGCTCTGTGGTCAAAATAGTAGACCATTAGTTAAAATCTAGTGGAGCCCTATTTTAAAAGAAAGTGCAAATACTTTTAGTAAAAAAGTACATTGAACAAAGAAATTAAAATTGTTTGACAAAGAGATTTGAATTAAAACAATTAAAATCTTTATAGTCGCTCGGGATCGACTTTAAAAATACCCTACACCACTTCGCTTAAAATCAAAGTGATTAAAGTCAAATAGAAGAAGTATAAGTCAATAATATTGAAAAAATTGTAATTTTTTAATTGTTGCAAAAGTTCATTATATGAGAAGCGGCTCAAAGAAACTGGCCGATCTGGATCTATTTTGATATACATATTTTTTATGTCAAAACATAAAACAGTGCAAATTTCCGCTAAAATATTTTCAAAATTGAAGCTTTTGTCCGTATAATAACTTTTTTTTGAAAAAGGCATTATATGGGAAGTGGCGGCAAAAGTGGATCGAATGTAGTCCAAATTTGCTATTCATTTCTTTATGGTAAAATACAATTAAGCGCTAATTAACTTTAAAATATATGTAAAATTGTAATTTTTTTCCTATTTTTTTAAAAGACATCTTATGAAGCGTTTCGTCTTTGGACCAAAATGCACTCATGTACCAAATTTTACTAAAATATCTCAAAAATTCTTGTTCTGTAATTGGATAACAAAGTTACATGGACAGACAGTATTAAATCGAATTAGGAAGTGAATCTAAATCGATCGATATAATAAAAGCTGGGTTTTGGATATTAAGCAAACTTATAATACCATGTAGCGCAAAATGTGTAGGGCACAACAATTTCCGTTCAAACAGTTCGTTTAGTTTTTTCCGAACAATTATCGATTAGTATATCTTTACTGATCTATTTTATCCTTATGCCGTATAATCATATATTTTGATATAGTAAATTCTGCTTAAAAAATATTTCGATGAATTTTTTTCAGTAAGTTTACAAGTTTAAGTTTAAAAGTTTATACTTTAAAAAATTAAAATTGTTCTGAGATCGAATTGTATTGCAGATGAATCTTTAGATCTATTAGACTTATATGTAAGTTGAAATCTTCAATATTTCTAACAAAATAGATCTCTTTGTTTATTTTGATGAGGCAATTTCAATATTGACTATGAAATCATGTTTGCAAAAGACTACTTAGAATTGAAGAGGTGATAGGTCGATTCTAAATAGGCCTCGGTTTCTTACATAGAGCATAAAAACTGCTCAAAATGATCGAATTTACTAATCTCTAAAACGCTGCAGAATAAAAATTGTGATTTTATGGAACATTTTCATTATTACACATCTGACTATTCCATGTTTCACAACCTAAATTCAATAAAGCGAAATGAATGCAAACAGCACAATTTTTGTAATGAGAGAGAGTTGAGTTAAAGTGTTGACCTAATACTTGGCAAAATATCAAATATATTGGTGAAATATTTTGATATCTAATATGTTCGAGTGCGTGTGTGTATGTGTGCATATAGAACCATACATTTTCTTTAAATGACATTTTAATAGGATATGAATTTAAAGCAGAAGTAGTCAAGAGAATAATTTTATTATCATTTTGTCACATGTGTGCCCAATAAATGGAAAAGTAAACGCAATTAAACGCAAAAATATTTCAACATTTGTCTCATGTTAATTTTGTGTTATTCACATGAAATGAATTGATCAATTAGCCAATCATTTTAATACAATCAATTGAAACTTCTATTTTATGTCTTATTAGTTTTATTTTTTTTTATGTTAATAAATGTCTGACACAATGACCATTTATCATGTTATAGACATAAAAATTCTATGGACAATTTTGATTAAAAAAACTGCCATTTAGAAAAAAAGTATAATAAATTTTTGTACAAAAATATATTAACAATTCAAAATGTATTTTACAATAATAAATTAAACATTTTACTTACACACTCTCTCTTTTTTTCTTTTTCTATCCCTCTCTCTCTCTCTCTAACTATCTCTCTCTCACATGCTCTATCTTTTTTTCCTTTACGATTTTTTATTATGAATTTTTGAATTTTTAGTAATTTGTCTTTGATTGAATTATGAGTTCGTGGCATTAAACAATTTCATTTTCGTCCATAAAATTTTACGCTTTCTATTTTAATGTTGCATTTGTGATTTAATAACAGCAATAACACAATAACATAATTATATTATTTTTCATATTCATAAAAAGTGAACGTAAAAATATACGAAACAAATAACTACAAAAACTAAGGAATTAAAAAAAAGAAGTGGTAAAAATTTGAAAGCAAAAAAAGTTTCGCACTGGGTCATTTTTGATGGCTGCACTAAAGTTTAAACGCCATGTCACACCTTAACCTATGAAATTGTGGATTAATATAAAAGATTTTACAAAGAAATTAAAAAGAAATTCTAGAGTCCAGATAATTCTGTTGTTATGTTATTATAATATATGTAACCATCCGATTGTGTGTGGTGGAAAGTCAAGGGATTTCAATCATACTGCTTCAATTGAAAATAACTACAAATTTAGCTTAAAATGTTTCCTTTTGTTTATTATGCTTGTTACTTTTAGGTTTGGGGTCGCGGACGCTACGGCTCATGTACGAAAATTTCATAATTTCCTATTAACAAAGAGGGTGCTATTTTTAAAAAAAATTTCGATATAGAGTCTAATAAGCTAGTAAAAAGTTTTGATACAAAATCTTAACAAATGGGCCAAGTACCATGACATATAGGTGGGTCTTTATAGGTGTTTAAATCTGATATCAGTTTATATGGTAATTTAAGTTTCCCTTGACTTAAAATGATACTTAAAAATTAAAGTGGCCACATATTTTATAGCTTGAGATTAAAATCGTAGGAAGTGATTCTTCAGGTGTACAAACTTTACGAAACAATTTTAATTATAATTTTTTTTAATGAATACATTTTTCCTTAAGGTCAATGGCCGATGTCACTAAAATACCCAAATTGTGGAAACGTTAAATGTCAACGTATTGCTTTGTTTTGGGAATCGATCAATTTCAAAGTAAATTAAGTTCTATACTTAAACAGTTCCAAATTTAAGCAACTTGAATGAAAAAAAAGAAAACACCTCAAAATTAAAAGGGCAATAAAAGCAGAAACAATTGCTTTAGATTTTTAAACAATATTGAAATTTGTTATACTTTATTTTATTGAGAATCCCTTACCCTAGATTTACCATAGACTAATTCTCATGTGACAGTGCTACTTTATCTGAGTGACATTAAAATACATCTACGGTTAAAAATGTGTTGCGGCAAAGTTTTCATTTTTATGTTTGTTCACATTTTCAAGTTAAGCATTCAATTGGAATCAACTTAAGAATATACCTCAATAGTTTTATTTGATAAAATATCTAAACAAACTGGTTTAGATCGAAATTACTTGTTTCTACATAAAGCTTTTAAAACGTTATAGACATTTTTCAATGTTGTTTTATTGCTATTAGATATTTATGTTTGTAGATTATTTTAAAGCTAAAGGTGGTTAGGAATGTTGCATTTAATGGCCAAAGCCTTACAATATATATAACGGATTATTGTGTGCTAAATAAAAAATTAAATAGAGGATTAATCGTAAGTGGTTGGCTAGAATTTAGATACCAACTTCCGATAAACATATTTGTACGATATCTATACAAAATTTTAACTATGCATGTACCAAACATTTGCAAAACATTCTTAAAGTTTAGATTAAAATTTATATGAATTTGCTATAATTTAGGCTCAAATTCTTAAGCAATAATTTAGAAGAATTCTAAAGTAAGTAAGATTTATAAATAATTCTCAAATGGGTTGAAACAAGCCTTTAGATAATCTGAGAGATTTAATAAAAGAAAGTTCGGCTTTCTTGAATAAAAGAAAAGCGTTTTACAAAGTTATTTATTCCCAATTTACGTTAAAATTTTTGAAAAAATTTGTATTATGGGCATGACGATAACTTTTTAAATGTACCACGCATCTTTAAAATCCTTTTGATATTTATGGTTACGTCTTGTCATCTTTTTACTTTGGCAAATTGTTTCAACATTGAGGGGAGCAATTAAAAATAGAATGAAACACAAATTGGTATGTAAAACTTATTTATTTGTATGACATTATCTCAATTGCTTTTGCATGCCATGAACATGTACAAAAAATTTAAAACAACAAAAATGTAAAATAAAAGCAAAACAAAAAGAAAAAAAAACCATAATCAGGCAAGTAAGAAAATTATATTTGGCTGAGGCCAAATCTTAGATACCCACCAGAAGACGCCGTAATATTTTTATTCAAAGTTTTCAGCGCAAAAAATAAAACAATGAAATTTGATATTGTATGATTTTGCGCAGGCATACCCGATTTGCATAACTTTTGGACAGACATTGTAGACAAATCGCCTTTATACTGATGCAAGTCTTCTATGTTTTGCAGTTTACAAATGATGAGCAAAAAAGGGACCAAATTTTGCTATAAAAAATTGAGATGTTCTCAACTTCCAACGATTCTGTTAAATTTTAGCTCGACATTCCAAAATTTACGGAGAATCTTTATAACAAAAAGATACATAAATATACAGACGAACGGATGAGCGGACATGTCTCGAACGTTTCATTTTAAGCGTTGCAAACATAATGATAAAATGAATATACCCCCAAACTCTGGGTGGTGGATATAAAAAGGAATTGGGGTAGACTAATTGAGAAAAAAAAAACAGAAAACTATAATAACAATAGCAACAATAATAACTGCAACTGCAATAATAGTTCTAAAAGTCTTTTTACATGCTTAAGTAAATAATTAATTTGTTATTAGTTTAGTTTAGTTTGGTTTCAGTTATGTAAGTGAAATGAATTTTTTGTAAACTCAATGAAATCAAATTGTTTAGATGATTTTTACAAATGAAACATCAAGAAAAAGGAAAAGGCAGAGTAGCAAATTAAAATTAAGCTTAGAAGTAACTACTTTAGCTTAAATAACAAGAAGAAGAAGAAGAAGAAGAAGCTGAATAAATAGAAAAAGTCAAATGTTGAAACTAGAAGATCTCCAAAAACTATTTAAAACAGTACGAAGTAAAAATGAAAGGCAATCAAAAAAAAGAGGAAGGAGTGTTAGTGATTCTTAGTTTCTTTTGTTACTTTTCTTTGACGTTTTTCATTCTAGCCATGTCCTTTTACTGTGGTTGAGATTTCATTTTGCTTTTTCATCTCTCTTCTTTTATTTAAAAAAATATTTGTTTTATTTACATTTTGTGACCCTTTGAATTGAAAACATTACTTACGGAAGGCGACCAGCAATTAAAGTGAATGCTGTCACATGTAATTATTGCCATCATTATTAACAATAAAATATAGAAAAAGAGAGAGAGAGAGAGAGAGAGAGAGAGGTGTGTGTGTGTGTGTGTGTGTGTGTGTGTATAACAGGTAATTACTTGCTATATTTTAGAGATGAATTTTATTTTATTCATTCGGACTTTCATTCATTGATTCATTTACAAGCGCTCGTGATTAAATTGATGGCTTTAACCATAATACTTTTAAAAGTGAAATTAAAAAATAAAAATAAATAAGGGGTAAAAATAAAAAGTAACGGAAACAATAACAATAAACATCAAGTGCCAATTATCAAAGAAAATGCATACAAAAATGCTTCTTTTCCTCTTTACGTTTTTATACGCTTTTTGTAAAAACTTTAATGATGTAAGAAAATTTGTTGAAGCATCTTAACGTTTCTCTCTTTTTTAAAAAAATTCCTTAAACATAATTCTTGAACTCATTTTACACTTTTCTATACATTTATATTTCATGTACTAAAGAAGAATCCTTCATACAGAATGCCAAAGAAAAAAAGGAAAATTATAATTTGAGAGTTGTTGTAGAAGTTTTTCCTTTCCAACAATTTTTAGGTCACTTAAATTGCAGCATTACGTATAATTTGTGTAGCGACTAAGACGGCTTGACATAACTATAGTTATCAGTTGGTAAGGACCTGTCCATACATCCGTCTTTATGATGTTTACCTTTGAATTTTTATTAATAAGTCTAGCAATTTTTTAGAAATTCTAATGAAATTTGATATGTTTAGTTCAGGAAGAATAATATTAATAATATCAGGCTGGAGTCTTTTTGAATCATCCTGACAAGAAGACTCTATTCAATGGGTTTTGTGAAAAGTGCTACCATATTTGGGGTTTTTTTGTGATAAACGGTATGAAATTGTACGCGTCTCGTTAGTGGATTTATTTCTTGGATATCTTTTCCTGTAAATTTATTATGAAAATTTATATTTGCCGCTTTCTTGATTTGATATTTGCCTTATTATTAAGCGAAGTTACTTAGGATATTTAAAACAGTCGAACTTGACAATTTTGCTTTGCTATAATCTTTTTTAAAGATTATCTAAGACTCCAGATGTATGTATAGGTATCATTACTTTAGTTAAATTAAAAGATTTTTAAATCTAGTTAATAAATAAAAATCTTAGGACTGTTTTTTTAAAGTTGTGTACCTTTTAAAGTGAACCTTCTTAAATCTTAGAAAGTTTACCATGACTTTTATAAAGAATTCTTTTATTCCAGTTGAAGAGAAATATTTATTGAATTATTGAACATTTTTTTTTTGTTAAATATCTAAAAGTGTGTACTTTTGTCGATTAAATTAATTTTGAAGCAAGGAATCAGGGTTAATTGGAATTTGGTACTTGTAACAATGATTTCTTTAAAGAAGGCTTGTTCAGTTTTGTTTATTTTTCTTTTTCCTATCCATAAAAAAAAAACTCTTAGCGAGAAATGCTCACGGAGATTCAAGTTTATTCAAATACCATTTCTAAAAGATTCCTCAAAGCGAACAGTAAATTTTTATTAAACTATTCTAATATTAGGTTACCTTCTAAAAATCTAACTGGAAAGAATCTTAAACCAAACCAAAGAAAATTTTTACATACAGACTTAACTTACAATTTAAGAGTCTCATACTTAAGTGCATCAAAAAGTATCTTTTTTTATAAGTGCACACATTTCAAAGCCATTAAATTCAATAAGAATTTGGGTTGAAGGAATTTTCTAATCATCCTGATATATCAATTAAGTTGACAATAATCATTTTTGAGTTAATATTCTAGAATGTCAAGTGTAACGCATAAAAAGTTCTATTTAAACTTGAAACTTTTAAAAAGCGTTTCCTTCTTTCATTCTTATTGAAAGTTATATTGTGTCCTTTATTTTATCCTTGTTACTTCGTTTAAGAATATTTGTAGCCTTGGCTACATGCATCCAAGTAGATTAAAGCAAAACACAAAAGTAGAGGAAGAAGCGGTGTGATGAAAATGTAAAATGAAGTTTTAACGTTTAGTTAGTGAGGCCTGTCTTTGCCATATTTATACTTTGGCATTAACCATCTAAACCCATTTACACTTTTATTTTTGATATTGATTGTATCTAAATATGTGTATTATTATTGCACAAGGACCATATGACATCCGTTTCCGCTTCCTTTTATCTGACCCTTTGTGCAGTTAATTGTAGTTGCTTGTTAGACATTTCCCCCAAAAGTTGGCCATTATGCTTATTTTCTCAAAGTGTTTGCACAAATTAAAACTGATCGATTATATTTTGAAATAAGTTTTTGCCATAAAAGGTTAATATTTTTAATTGCAAGATTCGATTTTAAACTGTTGTAATTACAAGTTGAAATTATTTACTTTTGTTGGTTGTTTCCACAAAGTTATATGGAATTACTCAAGGCAGTTAAGCAAATTGATTTCTTATCTTTCGTTGGCTGTTCCAAAATCAAGTTCGAATCATATGAGATGAAATGGTGTAGCATGTTGAAGAATTGCATTCAATCAATCAAATAATTTTCATTTTTTATTTACTTGATATTTCTTTATTCTTTTCTTTTTGTTGAGAAATTTTATTGCCAAATTTCTCAACAAAAAATCAATTCATTTGCCATAAAAGTGTTATTGGGCTCCATTGAATTTTCTCTAAATTACAACAATTTACGAAAAGAAAGTAAAATAAAACACGCATAAAGCAAACTAAAAAAAACACGAGAGCATAAAAAAGAAAGGGCGGAAAACCAATTTACACTTCACTGTTTTGCATTTTACTTTTTACTTTGAGTATTTTGTCTTGCGATTGTATTCATGGAAATTCCCTTGCGCCATTTTATCTCTCCATTATCATTTAAATTTATTAATTGTGTAATATAAAGATACAAGATCTTTTCAAATGGTAAACGTTTTATTTAATATATAAATATAAAATGTAAGTCAAGAAAAAAAAGAAGAAAATTATTGCTCAGAACAAGAATTTTAAAAGTACATTTATTAAAAGCTTAGGGCCGCTGACAAACGAAATTTACTTTTTATGAATTTACTTTTTTTTTACAACAAAATCACAACAAATGTGTTTTATAATATTCGAGTAATTATCAACTGGAAGTTGGCGAAATTTTTCACATGCATGAATTTGAACAATTGAATAAATTATCCTTGTAAGTTTAAATTTATTTTATGCAGAGCGAAGTATTCGACTAAATTCAATTCAATTAATTGCAAATCCATTTAATAAAATTATTAAAATTTTGAAAATTTCACTTTTTAATACTTTTTTTTTTGTTTTTGGAAAATCTGAATTTTTGAAAAATTTGAAATCTATAAATCTGAATTTCCTATAAAAATGGACAAAGTCTTTTCTTTTAAGTTACATTTTGTCTTATTTCCATAAACTTCGTATCGTTTATTTTTTGAGACTTTAAAGTCCCGGCCCAAAAAGGTTCATGATCATAATTCTTTATTGTTAACCTTAATTTGTTGTTGTTGCATGTAATAACAGTTAAATACAATGTATCTCTAATTCTTTTCGATTCATATGCAAATTTCTCCATCACTATTAGCCTTAATAGCAACATTAGCCATAACCTTTATCATCATCATAAACATCATCATCTGGATTAGAATGGCCATCAAAATGATTGACGTGCAACATTTTTATTTTGTATGCTTTTTGGAAGTAGATATAACAATTTGTTGGCATATTCTCTTCTTTCATCATTTTCATCAGTATTATAATTATCTTCAAGGATCATTAATAAGATAATCTAAATAATCTGTATAAATGTCATTGAAATTTACAAAGGCGAGTTTTGTAACTTCAAAGGTCTGTACAAATTTCGCCATTTTTATATTGATTTAAATTTGTGAAAAATTCCGTAGCAGTTTCAACAGTTTTTTACAAAGAGAAAACACAATTGATAATTTAAAGATTTATTGATAATAATTAAGACCAAGGTAAATGGATCAGTGTAATCATTTTATTTCTACTACCATCCAAAGGTTAAGGGTATACTCATTTTATCGTTACGTTTGTAAGGCTTAAAAGGAAGCATCTCAGACCCTATAAAGTGAGTATATATATTCTCAAGCAGCATTCAATTTTGAATCGATTTAGACATGTATATCTGTCTGTCCATCTATGGTGAACATTTTCTTTCATGTGTATTGCTTGGTGTAAAAAATTTGGCCAAATTGGTCAAAGTCATACCACCAGTGCAATGTAATACCACCAATGTCACAGGGTTTGAATGCTGAGTATCCACGATTTGGTACCAGCTAAATACAATTTTCTTACTTCTTTCGTTTGCTTCCATTTTTGCTAATCACTGTGCATTGGAAATTTATGTTGTAACAATTGTTGGATATGCTGCCTTAAAATATATAAGTACAAAGTTCTTTTCAATTATGGTTTTGAATACAATTTTCTTGGACATTTGGGAATTGTAAATTTTACATTTATTTAGGAGAATTAACTTTTTTTCAATTTTATTTATATTTTTTTCAAGTTAAATGTTAATCAACTGATTGACTTTAAAATGATAAAGGTAAAAAAGTTTTTAAAGCCATAGAAGAAATTTTTATCAAAAATTTTCACACCTCCTATATTGAAAATCAAATAGTAAAACAAAATGATTAAGGAAGAAGAAAATGAATTTTATATATATGTGTCTATAAAACTAATAACAAATAATAATAAATATTCTTTATGCAATATTTTTTGCTTCTTTCAATCTTTATAATTTAAAGTCAATTTGTTCGTATCAAAAGCTTAATCTCATTCATCATTTTATAATAAAAGTCATTCTAATATAAAGCGTATTTCTTTATGCAAGAGCTCACATATACATATATAGATACATAGATACACATGCACTTGCATAGATACATCAATAAAGCCATTGAGATAGATCTAAGTAAATTGAAATTCTCGCTGAGACCTTTTTAAATGTAATAAATTGATTTTTCCTTCGTACTTATTTTCGTTGATTATATTCACAACTTTTATTATTATCTTTAGCATTAACATCATTATGATTATTATTATTATTGTGATTATCATATTTGTTGTTAATATAAGCTATTGATGTTGGTGTTGAAATAATGCTCATTATTGCAAATTTTAACACTTAATAAATCTTGTAGTAAGAGAAGAACATACTTCCGTCCGTCTTTTGGTGAATGATATTCTAATTGAAAATGAAAGTAACTAAATCATTATTATTATGATTATGGTTATCATTATCATAATCATCATTATAGCAGTAATCATTCATATAAAAAACAGAGTCAGCCCCATCATATGAAAAATATTATGTGAAATTTCAGCTAAACGGTATGTTTTATTCTCTAGAGTTTAACGAAACGATTGTGTGCTAACTTATCATTCCTTTGCCTTTCTTTTTTATTCTCAACACTATCACTATCTCAAATAGTGTTTTGCTTCTTTTTTGTAAAACTGAACGTTAGATGTACAGAGAACGCATCTAAAAATTTATGAGTTTTCTTGTTATTTTTTTTGGGTCCTTTTATATAAATTCTCGTTCTCTACTGAAAGAAAAATGCTAACGAAATTTGGTCTTTATATATATATATAAAAATTTTCAACAATGCTATAACATTTTTATACAATAATGAAGGTATATTAACTATGTTATTGCATATGTAACGTATAAATATATAAATATATAAAAGAAAGTATAACGAAGTAAAACTTTTGATTTTCAAATTCTAAAAAAGAATTTTAAACCTGAAAACATGATGAAGAGATAAAATTTCGTATTAAAAGTAGAATCGATTATTAAATTTTGTACACTACTACGCTAATTTGATTAATAAGCTTAAAGATCTCGTTACTTTATTATAGAGCTTATAGCAAAAATATCAATAACAATGAAAAGTGAAAATTGTTGAAAAGTTAAAGAAAAATATTTTGTATTGTAGATGGTTCAAAATATGCGACGAAAACGATGCAAAATCCCGTCGAAAAATAGGAATAATAGATTTTATTTTAAATACAAAAATACATATTCACATTTTCAATGGGCGGACGGACAGCTACATACATAATTTTAAAACGCTTCAACATTCAAAATAATTTTGAATTCATTCTTAATCTATGCAGAATAAAAAAATCAAATATTTAAATAAGACTGCAATTTATGGTGCATTATTTGAACTCATTTTATATATGAATGTTAAATTTTTTTCTTTTTGGAATTTCAGAAAGTTTAGAAAAAGTTATTTCTATAAATAGTGACTACTTAAGGCTTCAAGACAAAAGGCTCAGTTATAAAAAATCTGATGAGAATCAAGTGGAATATTGCAATTTCATAAGTAGCTGAAGAATGTACAAGGAGATTATTGATATTAGTATAATTAAAAATGAGAGAATTCAAAGAAAGTGAAATAAATTTTCATCTTATTATATTTATTCTTGCAATTTAAAAGATTGCTTTTTAAAGCGATTAAAGAAAAATGCCTTCATTGAAACTCTTCGATTTAATGCGCCCAGAAATCTAAAGGTGAGTGATCAATTGACATGCAATGCTTTCCTATTTTTTTTACTTTTTTGTTTAACCGATTTCTCGTTCGTTTTCAGTAATTTTTTTTGTGCGCTTTTGTTGTCGTTAATTTATTCATTTCATTTCATTTTTTTATATTACTTTTTTCGTTTTTTTACTTTTTTTTACGTTTTTACTAGGAAAATTTACACAATTGCACAGCAATACATTAAATATGCGGCTTTGAGTTTAGGGGAATATTATACGATATTTAGATGAATGTATTTAAAAATAAAAAAATAAAAAATAAAAAAAAACACGAACGTATGAAAGAGTGGCAGAGAGAGAGAGTGAGAGAGAGAGAGAGAGGATAGAGAGAGAGATAGCGAGATTAAATTGTAGATATTGTTAGTAAATGTGTATGAAAGAAAGGTGTAAGAAATTTCAATGATGTTAATGCGGATGCTGATGATGAAGAATGCTGCATATTATTTAATCTTTAATTTTTATTTTTATTTGAATTTTAATTTTTTAATTTTTAATATATAATCTCACTTTTGATGGGTACAGTTACATTTCCAATTATTTGTTTTAAATTTCACGTTAAAGTTTTATAGTTAACAAAATTGCTGAAATTTTCAACTTGTGGCTCTCGGCAAAAAAAGGTTTAAATAAACTTCGTTGCAAAATTAGCGATACGTAATAATTTTTACAATTATTTTATGCTTTTAGTGTGCGTGAATTTGTTGGGAACTTTGAAGGAGCTTGGTACAATTTCCGACATAGAACAAGTAAGAATTTTATAGTAGTCGTGACCGGTTCTTATATATCCTACATTACTTTGCTTAATGTGATTAAAGTTAAATAAGAGAGAGAAGCCAACAAAATTGAAAGAAATTTTTAAATTATTTGAAAAAAGTTTGTTATATGAGAGAACTATCAAAAAATGGACCGATACGGACTAAATTTGGTACACATATTTTTAATGTTAAAATACAAGGCAGTGCTAATTTCCGCTAAAATATATTCAAAATAAAAACTTTTGTTCAAATAACAACTTTTTTCAAAAAAAGCGGAAGTATGGGAACTAATCATAAAAATGGACCGAATATAGACCAAAGTTTGTAGACGTGTTTTTTAAGTTCAAATCCAACTAAGCGCCAATTTGCTTTAAAATATACGTAAAATTGTAATTTTTTTTTCATATAACGATATTTTTGAGAATGGTTTTATATGAGGCGGGATCGTTAGAAAGGTCCGATTTTAATTATTTGCAATTATTTTTTTCGCGCTTGGAACAAAATACATCCATGTATCAAGTTACATTATAATATCTCTAAAATTATGCACTGTAGCTTACAAATAGTTGGACAGACAGATGGACATACTTAAATCGAATCAGAAAATCGTAATATATAATAAGACACAAAGGTTGGAGGGTTTGATTTTTGAGGGTTATAATTGTATAAATATATCAATAGATGTTATTTCTAAGGGTTTTCATTAGCGTCTCAACGTTTCATTAAGTAAAATATCTTTTCGAAGTGTATAGTCTGTACATTTCTTTTTAAATCATTGAAGACAAAACAAAAAGACATTCTTGGCTTTTATGCTTTGATTGACTTGTCAGCTATTTAACTTGGAGATTTATCGTATCACTTATTTAACTACTTATTCATAATTTTTTTGAAGAAATTAATTTTAACAAATATGGAACATTTTTACGCAAATTGCTTAATTAAAGAATTAAACTTTAAACTTTATCTAAAGAGAATAGAAAGTTGTTCTTCAAAATTGAATTTTTTTGATTAATAATCTTGTTGAAGTTTTAATTATTTTATTATTTTCAGAGAAATTATTTGTTTGCATGTACATCGAGAAAAAAACTTGTAAAATTGAGCATCAAATATTGCGAACAATAAAAAAAGGCCCATCTCTTTTTAAGTTCGGTTTTTGTTTTTGTTTTTATTAAACCATTTAAACTATTCTAGCATAAAGTTAAGTTTAGCCGAATGAGTAAAGTTTAAGTTTGTAAAAGCCACTTGACGGTTTTAAATATTTCGTTATATCGTACGATTTTTATGGTTAACCACAATTATACATTTATCCATTCGCTCTAACTGCCCAAACGTTCAAACGCCCAATCAACGATTCACTCAACCATTCACATAGATTTATCCCAAAAGAGAAAAACCAAAAAAAAAAAAAAAAAATACGAAAACAAAGAAGAAGAAGCAATGAATCTCAAGTCTAATAGAATAACTTTTATTGTAAATGTTAAACAAGTAGAAAGGGAAGCAAAGTGAGACATAGACAAAATGAGATGGAGTGAGGTAAATAGATTTTTTGTTCATGTATTTAACTAACAAACAAAATAACTTTAAATTGGACTTTCATTTTGTGTACTGAAAGGATTATTGAAGGGGACCCTTGTTTTCTTTTTATTTATTCCTTCTATTTTTTCTTTTTCTTTTGTTGTTTGTTTTTTTTTTTTTGTTGGTTGATTTAGTTTTATGCATACAAAATTGTGTGCACTTGAAATTTCCATCGCTTAACCTGACTTGGTGTTCAACAATAACAGCCTTAAGCTGTTTAACACTAAAGTTATTATTGTTGTTGTTATTATATCAGTATGTAACGTTAACTAAGATAACAAATAGTTCAATAAAAAAAAAAAGGAGACGACAAAACAAAAGTTGTGCGATCTCTTTAAAGCATAGAATAACAAATATACTTTATGTGTGTGTGTGTGTGTGTGTGTGTGTGTGTGCATTTTTTAATATATTTATATATATGAATGTTTGTATGTGAGTGTGTACATATGTATATAAAAGTGTAATATTAGTTGTATTTAATTGTGGTGGGTGTGTGTGACAATATTTTGGGAGACGATGATAATTGTTAGTTGACATGCAAAAATCTTTTTATTCAATTATATTCATTATCATTATGTATGTATGTATGTATTTGTGTACGTGCATGTGTGTATATATATATATATATATATATATATATAATTTAATTATTTACAATGCACATTCATTCATTCATTTTATTCGTGCTATTTCAAAAAGTACACTGACTATAACAAAAATAATAACAACAACAATAATAATAATAATAATAATAATAATAATAATAATAAAATAATAACAATAATAACATTTCATACATGGACTCATAAATTTTTCCATTGACAAATGGGTTACACAATTTTTGTTTGTTTAACTAACACGCTGTGGCGAAATGTACAACAAAAAAGAGAGTAAAAACAGGAGAAAAACAAATAAGTAAAATAAAAGAAAATTTAAATAACAATTTAATAATAAACAAGAAGAAGAATTAGAAGAAGAGGGGATAGAAGAAAATTCCTTTTTTTTTTAAATACCAAAGAACTTTTATGCATAACTTTGTGAAACTAACTTTTCCTTCTTTCTCTTTCTCTCTCTTGCCTTTTTTCTACTAAAAAAACCGGCGAAAGGAAGAAAAAACAGAACAACAAAAATAGTAAACGTTGATAATAAAAATTACAATAATAATAATAATATTATAGCAATATTAATAAATAAATGTAGCAGCAAGAAGCAAAACAACACAAATAGAAAACCAAAAAATAAAACGAAAACAAAACAAAAACAACATGAAATAAAAAGTAAGGCAAGACAAATGAAAACAAAAAATTGAGTAAGCATTGATTGAAAACAGAAAAATCATCATGTCAGTCAATAAGTCTTTGGCTTCTTTTATGTTTTGTTTTCTTTTAACATCTGATGGCTTATTTTGTATTGAGATGCCTGGATGATAAATGAAAGTAATTTAATGATTGCTTCGATTGACAAATTGCAAGTGGAGTGAACTTTTTTGGAACTTATTGTAGATTTCTGGATGTTTAACCGATTCAAAGCCATCACGAATTATACACAAAACAGTCACTCAAACAGAATTTGCCACCAAATAATTCAACAATTGTATGATTTGGGAAAAAGGCTGGGAATTCATTTATAATAAGCAACATGCGGTTATATGGAGATAAAATTGGGTAAACACGGATAAAAAAATTTAACTGAAATTTATCTAAAATATATTGAATGTAAAAATGCGACATTTTGGTAGAAATTTGTATTAAAATGGATTAAAAAATTACTAATTTGCTATATTTTTATTTTGATATAGCATCGAATGCTTTTACCCGTAAAATTGAAATTATCCGTTTGTGGTGCATGCTTATCGTTTATAAGAATTTCGAAATGTTAATTATTATAAAAGGCTGAAGATGTGAGTGGTAATAAATTTCCGTGAACTAACTGAAATTGTTGCCTCCCTTTCCGATGTTTTTATTGGTAAATGTGAGCACATTTTATGACAGAAATAGAGAATGGGTAGGGTTAACTTGCTTGACGGATAATAATTGGTCGGCCAAAGTAATGAAAGATTTGACATTCGGAATGGTAAACGGAAAAAATTGCATAATTTATATTTACTTCGGACTAAGTACGGAGCACGAGGCGTGGAGCACAGAGCATGAAGCACAGAACACGAAGCACGAAACACGGAGTTTGGAGAACGGGGCATGGAGCATGGAACACGGAGCACGGAACGTGGAGTATGGAGCACGGAACACGAAACACGGATCATGGTGTAATAGTATTGAATGGACGACTGAAGTGACTGGTTTTTTGTGAAATATTTAAAATGATAAAAAGACTTTAATCTTGATTAAAGTCTTTTTATCAGAGTCTTTTTACCAGACACAGGCAAACATATTTAAATCGATTCAGAATTTGGTGTTGATCAGGAATATGCATACTTTATAGAGTCTCTGATGTTTTCTTTTTGGCTTTATAAATATAATAACATATTGAGTATGCCTTTAACCTCTAGTTGGTGAGTATAATATGCGCATTTTATAACCGTTTATCTAGGCCTTTGCAAACGCATAATAAAAACGCATAAAATAAGATTTACACTTATTAATAATATCACTGCTTCATCTACGTATGTATGTGATATACATTGGTATGTATAATATGTCGCAATGGTGTATTCCAATTTTTATCTATATAAAGCTGCTTAATAAAACTCTTATGAATGGCTCTGTGGATAATATTTAAGACTATACAATATAATTTCATTAAGTAAATGGTTTGTATTGATAGCGCTTTTAAACATATTTTTTTTTACATTTTACAATGTAAAATATAACTTGTTTAAAGTAACCATCATTTTATATGAAAATTTTGCTAATAAAGACAATTCAATGCTATTGAAAGCAGCCATTGAATACTACTGCTTCAGAACTCTTAAACATTTTCAATGAACATTATAAATTAGCGTTTTATATTATGGCCTACAATATTATTAAGAAGAAATAACCAATTATAAGAGTTGAGGCAGAAATAACAACAACAATAATAGAATCAATAGAAACGGAATAAAGAAAAATTGAAAAAAAATTGCATGAAAAACAAATCGTTAATATATTTCTGAAGCATCTATCAATTGCACAAATGTGGCTATGGAAAGAGAGTATGAAAAAGCCAAGCAGTGGCTGTAAATATAGCTCGGTAAGCTCAATTGAGCTTAAAATTATCATTAATATTCCTGTGTATATGAACAATAACGCACAAGAATCTAATGAAATTGTATCGCCCACTTCCCAACTATTTCTGGTTAAACATTCTACATAGAGTTTAAGTTAAAACCTTAATAATTATTATCATTTTAATTGCAACAATACAATATCATCGTACATGATTTTTTTCTTGTTCCTTTTGAGTGGTATAATAACAAGAATTATGATTAAAAATGCATTTAAATGGCAAGTGTTTGGTTGTTTGATTGTTATACTATTTAAATGAAACTCTCTCATCATTTATTGTTTTTATTATCATTATTTTTTTTTTTATTATTATTATTATGAATTATATGTTTCTTCCGATTATAACATAATGTTTAAAAAGTTTCCATTAATTTCAAAAATTCGGTGAAAAAAAGTTGATGGTACAAATGATAATATCGCCTCGGAATCATAATTGAGCAATAGATATTTTTTAAGTATAATTAACCAGCGTGTAAAATGAAACTTTTGTTAAAATATATTTTAACAAATTTTTGAATATGATAATGATAGACATTGCTACAAATATATCACAGAAATCTGTGATATAGTTAATTCATTCTAAAATGTTTATTTTAAGTAAAAAATTTAGCATTAAAATTTAATTGTAGTCATAACATTATGAGAAATTATATGATTTGGAGTGCAGACAAATTTTGTAAGGACTATGAAAAAAGGTACATGAACATTTTTACTGTATTCGACCTTGTATCTTCGTGTATTCGTGTTCGAGTTTAAAGCAAAAGTTCAGATATTATTTGCAAATATCACTAGAACTTCTCTCATGTAAATTTCTTGTTTAAAATGATAAAAATCCTCATAGCGACACGCCCATTCTAATATCTAAAAAGAATGGACATTTCATGTTAAAATAAAAGTTAGCAATTTTCAATTTAAATTTCTTAAACGATTTAATGGCCACGCCAACAAATTACAAGGTAACTTGTTGGCGTGTAATGACGATTTTACAAGATTTTTTATTCGGGTTTTACTCAAAACAATTGATTTTTTTTTAAGTAATTCAAAGTGAAAGTATTTTTCTTGTTTATTCTCTTTTGTCGCTTTAACTTCCTTTTCTATTTTAATGCTTATATGTATAAAAAAATATTCAAATGAATTTTTTCCTTCCTTACCAATTGCTCTGTTTTCCATATAAATTTCTTTTGCGCGTTTGTACTTAATTCAAATATCAGTGTCGCGTGTTTCTCAAAGGCTTTGCTTCAAATGTGTGAAAGATTTTTGTAAATCTTTCATTTCGATATTTACTTTTGGGTATAATTTGCATAATTTTTTCGCATTCGTTTTTTCTCTCTCAATAAATTTTCCCTCTAAGCTGATTGTTAAAGTGTAAATAATGCTGATAATAATGACAAGTAACATAATGATCATGAACATTCTAGAAGTGTAACATACTTAGTCTAGTTCAAGTCGATTGATTTATGGGTACTCTATCAATTGAAATGACATTTCCAAGCGTAAAACTGAAAATTTTGGTACAAAATGCTTAGAAGATGATCTATAAGAAAATTATTGATACGAAATAATATTTAAGGCGTTATACCTGAAATGTCTTATGTGATATTGATCAAGTCTACCCAGAGTAGAAGATTTTCTTCTCTCTTTGATACCGGCCCAAATTTTAATTAAAGTTTGATTTTACTTTTCATATGATATAAAGTGTAAAAACATTCTGTAAGGCAACATCAAAAGACTTGGTATGGATTGATGTTTGCATTAATTTTATCTATATATTTTTTTGCCTTAACTGTAGATCGCTTAGGGGATTTTAATGGTACTTGGTGCCACAGGATATTCTGGTGTAAAAACGTATGATTTTCCATATGAGGCAACATGATATTTTGATAAGAAAGACAGAACCCTCCTTTAAACAATTTAGGATTTTCAAGGCAAATTGTTTCACAATAATGTTTAACTTTAATAAAATTTTAAATTAGATTAGTCCATTTGTGTGAATCTTTTCTCATATAAAATTTTTGGATTATTCATATATATTTTTCTTAAACATAACTTTGCCATCACTTCTTCAACTCTTACTTCACTTTCTTTCTTTTCAGTCATATTTGATAGAGCAGTGTAGAACACAAAATAATCGACTATAATTGAACTCATGGATTCTACTCGTTATTTTATTGTACGATTTTCAATTGAAAATTCTCTTGTCTTTCTGTTGCATTTAAATATTTTATTATCATACACATTCCATTTAAATATGTACATAAATTAATAAATGTAAACGTATTGTGCACGTATATATGCATATATACATATATATATATAATATATATATATATATATATATATATATATATATATTTACATATTTACATATATACACATTCTATTTATACTATGTAAAATGTTACTGGTTTGAATATTTACATATAAAAAACAGGAAAATTAAAAATAATATTAAGAAATATTTTAAAATTTGTTTGAGATGAAGCAAAATTTAATAACACTTTTAAAACATTAAATGGTTAAAAACAATTTCAATAAATGAGGGTGGAAAGAGAGACACCAGAAGACAGAGAGGCATATACAAGAAGAGTCCGAGAGATAGAGAAGGTGTTATAGTGAGAGAGAGAGAGATAGAAAGAAATAGTAAGAGAGATGATAGAGAGAGAATTAAATAATTTAACAATAACAATTTAATTTTTTTTAAAATAAGCGGTTGTGTTAAAAAAGTGCCAATTGTTGCATAGTTTTTGGCGTTATTTTAATACTATAAAATATTTAAAAAACCATGTGGCCAGTTATGCTGAGATTTTCCCATACAAATTATGTATTAAACTAATTTGGTGTGTATATACTAATAGAATTAAACAAAATTTTTTTTGTTTTTGGTCTTTTTATTATTCAATATTAAATTCAATAGGTTTATTAAGGTTTTCATGCCCTACATATTTTTGTGGTGTTTGTAACATTCAGAAAAGCTTGAAATGGACTTAGCATTTTATTATAACGCTCGTGTAAAAATTAAAATAAATTATTTCATTTTTTCATTCCGTTCTATTATTGAATTTTTATATTTTTAAATTCGATCATCAGTACTACAACAGACTGATCAATTATAATGAGTCAACTTGGCTGGTTTATTATGTGATATAATATTTTAAGGAATTCACTATTCGTAGTTTTATACCGGTGAAAATAATCCATGAAATAATGATCTAAAATTAGCTTTTCTGCGCTGGGGCTCATGTCATAAGTTGCCATGCTTAGGGTGATTTCGAAAAGTGGTGAGACCTAGTGAAACTCTTAAATTCAACTCTGAATTGAAAATTGTAATATTTACATTTGTTGTCATTCTTGATAATTGTGATATACGTGATAATATTTAAATAAATTACTTCATGTAAAGCATTTCAAAATTATATTGATTGAAACTTTTGTAAATATTTTGCCATTCAATTCAATTAATTTTTGTAAAATATTATTTCACCAAAAATATTTCGATTATTTTATATTTCCGAAGGCCAAAGGATCTCTCTCATAATAATTTTATGATAAAACATTTGAAAATATTGTCATGCAAGTTTATGGCATAATAAATAATCGATTTAAAGTAGAAAAAAAAGTAAAAAATATATAAAAAACATATGAGTAAAATAGAAAGAAAAATAAAAAAAGCTAAAGGGAAGAATTTATATAATAAAATATTTATATTTATGAATTTTTGAGGAAAATTTATTATGAATGCAACATGTTTGTTATGCACATTGGAGAAGGCCAATGTACATTAATATCAATATAATTTTAGGCATATTGATACAAGGATTTAATAAACAAATTCTTAATATATTTTTTTTATATTATTATTTTAACAAAATATTTATTATATAGAATTTTATTTATTATCAATATCAATATTATGAAATTTGGTTCGCTTGTCTAATTCTCTTAAAATTATGACACTTTTATTTACATTTTTATTTACACTTATGTAAATAACTAACAATAACACTTAAAATATACTGCCAGTGCCCTACTTTAGTATTGGTTATATTAAGTTTCTTTGGCAGCATGTAACATATAAAAGAAATTTAAATAAGATCCATGAGTTGCAATAGCGTTTGATTCAAAATCTTATCAAACTTAACTGTTTGACATTTCCTCTTTTCAAAGAGTTAAATTTACAAAATGAAATTTCAGTGTCTTTTTGCTTTTCTAATAATTAAATGAAGGAATTAATGTGAGGAAAGAGTTCGATCAATTTTCTGATTTGAATACTTTGAAATTTATTTCTTCGTCTGACTTTCTTATCAATTTGATTTTGGTCAATCATATTGAGTAAGACTTAAAGAACTCTTATACAGCAAGGAAAAGCATTGTGGAAATTTTTTTTAATTTTAAACATATTTTCAATGGTTTATTTTTCTCATATAAAGCTCTATTATTTTTTGAATAAAAATTCAACTCTATAACGATAAAGGCAGATAATTAAAAAGTCCATAATTTAGAGATTTTTAATATAGATTTGTGGAAAATAGTGTAGAAAATTTTCTTTTAGAAAAATCATATTTTTTAAAATGTTTTCAAATGAAAGGAAAATTTTTAAAGCATTTTTCTGGCATTTCATTTCATTAAAAATAATTTGATTAAATTTAAATGAATATTTTGTAAAAACGCTTTTTTTTTGTAAAAAAGTTTTATATTCTGAATTATGAAATTTTGTATAAAGTAGAGGTTAAATTTGTCGTCCGTTAAAGACTCTTAAGATTTTAGCTGATATTTTACATTTTTCTTCATCTTTCTTCCTTCTTACTTTTTATTGCTTCGCTTCGTTTTCCATTTCAGTGCTATTGTGAACGATTTTTGATTACAATTTCAATTTAATGCTTCACTGCAATGCAGGCAGCAGTCAAGAAAAAAAAATACAAAAAAAAAAAAACAAAACAAGAGAAAAGTGAGGTAAAACAGAAACCTTCTGGTTTGATATTCTTTACGTAAATGCTACTGCTTAGTTGGTTGCTCCCCTGCAATTTATTTATCACTTATCATAAACATATCTCGCACTCTGCTGTTTCATACTTTTATGTAGCTTTTTTAATATATTTTTTTAATGTATTTTTTTCTTGTTATTATTACTACAATTTTAATGGCAAATATTACCATCATTATCATTAACATTAACATTATTATGCACCAACCACCATAAGCATTACTTTGCCATTCACCTACAGGCCTTTTTTCATAACCACATTTATATAGAGTTTCATTTGATAAGCTATTACTTATAAATTCATTGAATATTCTAATAAAAAAGGCAAAAATCTTTGATACATAGTTTCTCTACCCATCAGTTAAATAAAAGTAAAATAAAATAAAGTAAAATGAAACAAAGCAAAGTAAAATGACGTAAAATGATGTAACATGAAATATGAAATTTTAATTACTTTCATCTTGTGTGCGGCTTTCTGGCTTTTTAATTAAAGCTGATTACGCTTTTCTCAATAATTATACACAAAAAAAAAAACCATTGACTCATATACATATATATATATATATATATATATATATATATATATCTATATGTGTATGTGTAAATTTTTTTGTTGGCGATTTGAAAAGTGAGCACTTTATTTGGCATTGTCTTTTTTGTTTAAGTTTCCTAACATTTCCTTAAATTGCCGGTAACTATTGATAAATGAGCTGTAGTATGAGCAAAATTGTATGAGGGTAAAGAAAAGATTTCCAAACTAGAGGATTCTATAGTCCTTTTGTTGAAGGAAAATCAACTCTCTATGTATAAAAATCATTTCGAATTTTTTGTATAAATCAAAGCGAAAAATCTGTTAATTGTTTTTTTTTAAGTGTTAGTTTTAATTTAGAAAGTTGCCCTATCCACTTTGAAATAAGAATAAATTTGACGTTACCCTTGCAATACTGAAAAAGAAAAGTTCGAAGATCTTATGGAAAATGAACATCAATTTGGACAGTTTTGTAACTCTGCCGTTTATCTCACGCTTGCCAATTTGTTACAAGGCTAATTTGTTATTTTGTTCTTTATATCAATAGAATTGACCCTTGAAAATTCAAATTGCGTGAAACTTTCTTTAAGTCCTTACGATAATATTTTCAGATTTTCAACACAATTTTCATGACAGTTTAAGAATTTGATGAATTGCATTGTTATTATAAATAACAAAGATGTAAAATACTTACGCTGTCCGTCAGTCTGTCTATCTACCTTTCTATTGAAATCATTTAATTCTAACAAATGATTATAAATGTATACAATGAAGCATAATAAAATGAGCAAAGATCAAGTGATATCTAAACTAAAGAAGGAGTAACAAAACAGAAAAGAAAAGAAACAATAATACAAAAAAAAAAAATAGATTCATTTAGTCAATTGAATTTTTTTTATATATTTTTTCTATTGATAATGCGTATAGAGAATTTTGCTTGTTTTCACGTCCACTATTTGAATTTGAATTAAAATCTTATTTGGTATGCAAAACATTATTTTATTTAGTTACTTTAGCTATGTGATGTTAAATGTTTGTGTGAATACCTAATGCCTTGGACTGGATTGTTTGAATATTTCGCTATATGACTGAAACTGAGACTGACTGAATCACTAAACAAATTTGCCTTTTGTTATGGTTGATTCACTTAATGAAAGTTAACAAAAAGGCTTTTCATGGATTGCAACAAAGAATTCAATTGAATTGAATTGAATAATGTTATAATGAATGTGAAGGTAAAATGAGTGAATGGGCAGCGATAGATGTGATGAATTTCGGCATATGTTTTTTCATCGTTGAAATCATATATTATTTTATATTTATGTGTCTGCCCGTATATGCAATTGTATGATTATGACGAAGCGTTTGTGATGAGAGCAAGTGGGTGACAAGCAGTCTGTTGTTACTTTTGATAAATTGTTAATAATGATAACAGCAATGTGTCAACTTGTTCCAGTCATTCACTCCATCTGCCTTTCACGACTTTTTTCATAACTATTTCTTATACGACTACAATTGCTGCTATAGCTTTCCATGGTACTTAAAAGAAGAGAACAAAAATTTATATTTATAAAAAGAAATTCAAATAAGGAGGATTCACCAGTAAGCTGGCAAGCAATTTTTCAATCAAAGTAATATGTTTGAAACTTCTTGTAAGGATCGATTTATAATCATTTTTCAAATTGATTTGAGCCTGCCTGTTCACTCATTTGACTAAAGAAAATCTAAGACTTATTGTTATAAAAGTAGAAACCCTAAATTTAAAAGACTTTGATAAATGTTATATACTTTGTCAAAAATTGAGTCGGATAATCATCAGGACTACAACTTTTGCTATTTCATAACAAAAACTGGCATGAAAAAGTTTCAATCAAAAATGTATGGAGAATTCTCAAATTTCTTGATTTTGATTTTGAATATTTAATTTTGAATTAACTTCTTTTTTAACTTTCCGATTCTAACAATTTTCAATGGGGTCCGTCTTCATACCAGAGAATTCCTAAGCACTAAATTTCATTGATAAATAATATGCTTAAATTGAATCAATAAGTGATGCTGATTGAAGGTGGATCTTTCTCAACTCCTTACGGATGTTACCTACATCTGCACTGGTACATTATACCCTGGGCCATTTTAATCATTAGTATAAAAATTTATCGCTATTTTTATAAATTATCTTGGATATATATCAATGACATTACATATTTAAAAATCTCCTGCCTAGATCAAAATTTATTGCAATAATCTACAATAATTATTGCTATTCTTTCTTCTTCTTAATTATGATTTTCAATTAGTACTTTAAATTAAATTAGTACTTTAAATTAAAAGTTAGATTGCTTTAACAATTTATTTGGTTTACACCATCTACTTGAATCGTGTAAATTCAAATTAGTCTCATGTCCAATTTGCCATGTCCATGCAAAAATTTCAATTTTATAAGAATAATCTTTATATTCTATCGCTTCTTAGCGCAGACTCTAATTTGCCTTATTTATATTTTGTCTATGCAGAGCTTATTATGAAAAATTATCCAAAAAATTATAATACGAGAATAACAATAATAGCAACAAAAGCACAATGAAATAAATTTTTACACTTAAAAAAATTATAAAAAATATTTCATGTAAAATGAAATAAATTTGATAAATTAACAAGTGTTTGTTAAATCAGTTCAAAATCAATTTACTTCATTCTACTCTTCCGTTATCTATTTAATTTTGTAGCGCGAAAATATTTCAAAATATGGTTACAGCGAGTGAGGGATTCTAAAAGTCATCCAAGATCATACGAATATACAAATAGACGGTTGTACTGTATATCACAACAGTAATACTGGTCGATTAGTTGAATTATCGAATAGTGGCGTATTGTCGAACATTCATGTGTAGAGCGATCATCCTGGCGTATAGTTCTGCTATTAGATTTTTGAAAATATGCCTGAATCGAATCGTTAGAACAAAAATTTTTTTTTAGATATTTTCAAGTGGTTAAATATTTATAACAAATTGATGGCGGATTTTACAACTAACTTTTCAAGTCTCTTGATAATTACAATTTTTTATTATCTGAACGTGCGAGTCATTTTCTTCTTCTTCTTAATTGGATATTTAAGAAACTCTCCCCAATCGATTATGGTGCTTTTTTTTTTAATTATTATTATTATTATTATTATTATTAGATATTTTTTGGAGTGTCTAAAAAATCAGTGCATATTAGATGTGTAACTGTATTGTCTAATAAATAATGTGCATAAATGTGCTATCTGTTTATAATCCTTAATTGAAAATAAACATAACATTTTGCTAATTCAAACAAAACATGTGTTGCGGAAAAATTTATCACAAAATTTGCACTCCATTCTTATATAATAAATTATTTATGCATATGTATTAAATGTACTTTTATAGATATATATATTAGTGATTTTATACAATGACATTTTAATAAGAACTTGTCTAAGGATAAATATTCTGCATGGTAATGAAACGAGATAGACCGAGGTAAAGTATAAGAGAATGTAAAAATAGTTTTTTAAAAACTAAATATAAAGCTTGTAATCAAGATTTATCTAAACAATGCGAGTGCATATACCAAAGCATTCAGTTATTGAGCTAACTTTCTGACCAACTATCCAGCAAATATTTAGATATGAACTAAAAGGATGCATGTGAAAATAATTGTAACGGAAAATGAAAACGAATATCACACGTAATAGTTGCACAATTCAAAACTCCTAATGAAGGAAAATAATAGAAAAGAAAATTGCTTAACGTGGCTTGTTCAAACTTATCCATTTTTAGATTTTACAAAATGAATAAATGTTCTGTTTAATCTGACTTTCGTGCTATTTATCGTAACACCAACAGATAATTAAAGCGTAAAGGATTTTCCGCCCAGACATGGACGGAAAATCCCCTTCACAATTTTTCAAGTATGTTGTGAAGAATAAACCTGGATCTTTATATTTCAAATTTTCCAAATTTTTACATTGTTGGGAAATATTTCAATGCTACAGAAACATTTTGTCCAATCTAACTCTTAATTTGGAGCGCTTGACCTCAAATGCCCAATTTAAGTATTACTTTTTAATATTGCAGTAATCTGAAATTCGGAATAGTTAAATTGGTATCGGAAAATATGTCGTTTAGCAAAAATTTTCTTTTTAGATTACATTATTTGAAATTATTTCTGGTAGATGGAAAATTAATTAATAAGTTTTAGGGCACGCCTATTTTTAGAAAATTTTCTTTAATATAATATCTGAAATTTTTCGTTATGATAAGTTGCTTTTTGTTAAATAAAATTGGTAAAATGATTTTCTTGCCATGCTTTTCGAGTAGTTTGCATTCTCAGTGCAAATAAGTATTTTAAAGGTTCTTCAAGAAATAAATATTTCTAGAAAATATTTATCAAACTGATGATTTTGCCAAATTGATGGATTTAAAAACAGATTATTTTCGGTTTTACAACTTTTTCGTGCCATTATTTTTCTATTTCCTTCTATTCCTTCTTTTACTTTTTTCTTAGGGCTTTATTCAATGTTTTCATGCGTACCATAGTTTTTATAGCTTTCTATCTATTTATGTATATATTTGTGTAAATATGTATATATTTTTTCTATTTTATAAATCAAATTCCTTGTTGTTATCCTGGGAATTTTACTTTTGGTGATTACCCAAAGTTATTCATTGTGTTGTGTTTATTTAACATTTGTCTACGTGGCATGAAATGGAAAGCTATTTACAAGTGTTTTGCCATAATATATACATATATATATATATATATATATATATATATATATATATATATATAAGAGGAAAAAAGGCAACAAAATATTATAATGTTACAATCAAGCGAAGAACATGTTGAATGGATATATTTAGTTAGATTGATATTGAAAGGACATAGAGGAAAATATATAGAAAAAAAGAGGTAGTAAAGGAATGATTTTTAGTTTTAGTTTTAAGTTGCAAATCGCCATTAACTTTTATAATTTAAATAAGTTACAAATTCTCAAAGTTTAATGTAAGAAAAATCGGAATCTTGAAATCATAAATCACAAATTCAAAGATAATTCAAAAAAAGACTCCTAACTAAATTTCTTCCACGTCTAACGGAATATTTAAAACTGAAAATGAGTTTTCTTCAACTCTAGAATTCTCATGATGTATGTATCTCATGATGAAACAATTCCATTGATATTTTTTGGGAATTTAGTACATTTGCCATACAACATAACTTCAAGCCAGTAAATGGACAATTTTTTGGAACATTCTTAAATTTTATTGTAGAACTCCTAACTAACTTAAAATTTAAACTTGAATTTGTACATTGCCTTTTCCTTTATCTTCTTTTTCTTAAATATTTCCATCTTAACTAATGCAAAGTAAATTGTTGTTGTTATATGTTGAACAAATAAAACCTATATAAGAAGATGAATTGATATAAAGCGAGTGTAAAGTAAAAGAAACGATATCTAAAAATGATAATGAAAAGGCCACAAACTAAAGAGATATTGAAAGGGTATAAAGGACATAACAAAAATTGTGTCAACTAAACAACTAAAATTCAAATTGTGTTCAAGTGTTTCTGTTCTCTTATTAACACCAACAATATCAATACCAATAGTAATAATAAAATAAATAACAACAACAAGGCCTCATTATTGCTGAGGAAAAAAGTATTTATGCGTAGACAAGCAAAATAAAACAGTTCAAAGATTTATTGGCTGAATAAACAGATTTGACAATACATGAGCAACTTATACAACAAGTTTTTCTTTCACATTACTTATATTGTACATATATTTAATATAATATATATATAAATATATGTGTGTACGCATAAATGATGAATTTAACAAAGTTTTTAAAGTCTGTGAAACTTTAGCAGAAACGAAAAGATTTTGTTTCCCTTTTAAATATACTGCAATAAAAAATACATTACAACAATATTTTATCAATATTTTTATAAATTTATATGTATTCTTGGATTTTGTAGGTCTGCCGTCTTATGTGTTATTAATATTCTTGTTGGAAAGAATTTTTATGGCAAATTGATTTCAAATAGTCTTTGGCCTTGTAGAATAATTAATCATTATGTGAGCCATTCGTTGAATACCGTATCGTAAACTTGAGTCAATTTAACAATACTATCACCACTAATAACTTTCTCTCCGAATACATGTACCCGTTTTTCAGTTCTATTACTCTGTGACTCCACTTTTTCGATCCTATTATTCCGTGACAAAGACGGAGTGCATATTAATTAATTAATATTTCCGATTTAAAATTTTGAATGTCATACCTTCCGTTACTTTGGTTACCGATTTTGTAAATGTTTCAATAAAGAAGAAGGAGCCTCTTCAGTTACTTCTGGATAAGTTAATTTCTCCCAACTTCCTTCTCTGGTGTCAAACTTATATACATTTCTAGGCTCAATGCAATAAATAACATTGCCTGGAGCTCCGCATCTTTGTCTATTGAAACGCCATTGATCCATTTAATTGCTTCCAAATTATTAATAACTACTTTTTTAAAAGACATTTCCCTGAAATAACCATCATAAGCAAAAATTGAATCACCATTGACACAAGTACTAAAATTGTACTTGTGCACTGAGCATTTCCTCTACATATGATCTCGAGTGTGGGAGCCAATTGAAAATTGGCCCAATTGTACATTTGAAAACCATCTTCATTTGGAATAAAGGATAATTTTTAAAATTCCGATATCTTGTTCTTTAAACTTCCGAAATCATACTCAGGGTACTTAGGATAGAGTTGTCATTGTATTACAGCATTAAGTTCTGAATCGATTTAAACATGTCTGTCCGTCTGCCCATCTGTCGTATGCTGTTTGGCCCTCCTGGTAACAAAAAAAAAAGCAATCGACTTCAAATTTACTAAAAAACATTTGGCATTCATGTGCATTTCTTGGTATTGAACTCCAGCCAAATCGGTAAAAGGTCACAGTGCAACATAAAGTGAGCACATCTCAACCAAAAATTAATAGTTTTGCACTCTTAACTTGAAAATTAGATGAGACAAAAACCTGAGATTTTCTCCAAATATTTAACACTTTATTTAGGACATTTTCGTAACACGTGAAATGAAAAGAAATAACGATTAATACGTAAATCAAATAAAATTATTCGCATATTTGTAGATTGTTTAAATAAAATCAAACGCGCTTATTTGTCACCTGAAATTCCTTTCTGTTTTCATTCATCTTTCAAAAAATAATTATAAAATAAATACGTGGCACAATAATAAAGACAACAATAGCAACAGTAGCAATAGAAAAGTAATTGTATTAGGAGCAATGAACAATGAGCAAAAATATTTGTAGAGCGACATATGTAAATGTCCTTCTCATCAAATTTGTTGTAATTTATGAACCATGTTCATTACATATGTAATATATTTTTATATTTACAAAGCAATTTTGCGTATGCAATGGATTCGTAACAAATGCATTCATTTACATCTAAATATTAGAAAAACCAAAATTGAGTCAATTCCCGAAATATCACAATAAAATTTAAAAATTGTATGATAAATTGTTAAGTTATTGTATGTAGTACAATCCATGTTTTTGATAAACTGATTATTTCAATATTCGATAATCGATATGTTGTACTTATTATTGTTCTAGCTGTATAAATAAATGGCTACTCCGAGCAACTTACTTTGGAGTAATTGTTATTACAAAAATTATTTATGTGGACAAAAGGAGTATGCATAAGCATTCCATGCATATGTGTATATGTATGTATATATGTATGTGTAAGCATTCAACCATATAACGACAGTTAACTGAACTTTTAACTTTTGAACATTAACCTGGCCGAGTGAAAATGTATGACCAAAGTGTCACGTTGATATTTTTTATCCTAACGGTGTCAATTTTTTAACGTCAAACAAATAAATTCATAGTATAATATTATACTATATATATATATATATATATATATATATATTATATGTACGTATGTGTATGTAAGTGCTTGCAATTTGAATAGATGTTGTATGAGAGTGCAAAAAAGTTGAAGTTCGGCAGAGTATGTTTAAAAAATGGCAAAGCAAAATAAAACAAAAGAAAAGAAAATATTAAAGCTATATGCAATCACATGCATACACAAACACACACAAATAAATAAATATATGTATATATATGTATATATATAAATTCCCATATCATTTGTTGAGACAACAGTTTGCGGAACATGTGAGTGAGTTGGGGCATAAAAAGAGTTGAAAACAAAGGACATTATTTTGCTTTATACAGATAGTTATGCAAAAGAGTTGGGTATGTGTTGCTTTATTTTTTTTACTTTTTTGCTTTTTTTTTGCATTTTACCTTTTTTTTGTTGCATTTTGATATGCTTCCTACATGCCGACATTTGTCCTAACGCACACATTTGACATAATTAAAGGCCATTAATCACGTGCTGATTCACAGTGTCAGATTGTCTACAGTAACACCATTCCATAACTATTTTACTATCATTTCTATACTATTTTATTTTATGTTAGACTCAAAATTTCATACCCTTATAATTTATTTTTAACCACTTACTGCAATTTACCTTTAATCTTTACCTTTAATCTAATATCAGCATGGTTATTGCTCTTTACTGTTTGCATGTGTTACATATCCTTGCTGTCATTTAATATGCTACATTTTGTTAGATTTCACTTGTATTCCAATGTTTCATTTTTCTATTTTATGCTTTTATTTGGTGTTTTACTTATTACTCTCTTTTTGTATGGAATTCATAATGTTTACACTTCGAAGAAAAAAGGTCTTAAAATATTCCAAACAACTGGAATGTAAAGATCTGGAGAAAATGTTTTATGAAATTATCACTGGATCAAATGTGATTTTCTTATTATAAAAATGTCATTGAATTTGTTTCATGTCGCTTCAATTTGAAATATAAAATAGAAATATTCATTTCGTTAAATGGAAACTTGCTTAAGATGGCATTTTGTAAAAGATTTTTATATAAAATGATTTTTGCTTTTACCTAAAGTTCTAGTGAAATTATTGTTCAACATACTTCCCCCCACCAAAATATTAGATCATTAGAAATTAATCTTTAATAGACAGAATTCTACTGATAAAAGTTATAAGAAGAAGTAAAATTTCTCCTTAGAGAGTCCAAGGTATTGGCACATTAACAAGTTTAAACGATTTTTCTAAAGCACTAATTCTTAGAACTTGCGGCTGTAACAAATAACAGATGTGTAGCTCTAAACAGCATAAAATTTGTATATGTATCCAAAAATACTTTTCGGAAATATAGCACACAGTGTGCGTGACAGATAGAAATAAAGCAGCAAAAGTGAATTCCTCCAGAACTTAAAAATACTTAAGAACTTTGTAGTTCATAAAGGCTAACTCTTAAGTATTTTACAGTGCGTTGTCTAATGGGGTTCGAAAACATAGACCCATCTAAACGAAATTTGGTGCAGGTATTTTTTATGTCAAAATACTATAAGGCGCCAATTTTTGTTAAAGTTTTTTTTCCATATAACGAGTTGTTACTTTACAGAAAGACATGGTCGCAAAAAGTGGTCCAATTCTAATAATTTTTAGTAGTCTTCATTTCTGGGACAAAATCTATCCATTCTATCTAATCTAATCCAAATCTATCTATATTTGAAATAACTTAAAAATTGGTACTTGCAACTTGATAACAAATTAATATTGATAGAAAAAAAATGGACGGACGGATAGACAGGCTGATAACGAATACGGCAGTAAATCTAAGTCGATCGGTATAGAAAAGGGTGAATCTATGTCAACTACTTCTGGGTATTACAAACATCTGTACAAACTTATAATACCATGAATAATCCTTTTCAGTTTAATTTAAAATCGTTATATTTTCAAAGCACGCCTAAAAATGTCAATTGCAAATAATTTTCCAGTTTGTAGAGGAGTTCAAAAAAAAGGATAAGTTATTGATGCTTGAAGTGTACACATTTCTTGACTTTTTTTTTTGAAATCTATAGACAAATGACTGTTAAAGGTCAATGCTGTTTAGACAGAATAGCATGGCAATAAAAAAGGAATGAGGTAAATATGCGATTGCATAATCTATTCATGATATGATTAATTTTAGACATATTGCACAACCATGAGAGAAAAAAGCATTTTCATAAAGAAAATTGTAAAAACTTAATAAATTATATTTAAACGATAGTTCGGAATAAAAATTGTACGCTTTCCGCAAAATAATTATGTAAAATCTTAAGAAGTTTTTGAAAGGTATTTTGCATTAGATAAAATAATAATTGAACTATTAAATTATCAATTTGATCCACGAAAATTGGTATTCTAAAAAGATTTATTAACAAATATTATTTATTGTAAATGAAACTTCAAAGATTTGTAGTACTCCCCACCAAAAATGAGATGTAGCTTCAAGTTAAGCAGAAAAATGCATCTTGAGGATATTATTAATGTATTAAGTCCGATAATGCCATAGTTATCAAGTTTTTGCAAGAACTTAGTTTTTGGATCCATTAATACAATTGTTGCTTATAAAATGGAAATGCCAAGGAATTTTTTTTATTCATTGTTAATTACATTTGAAGTTTTCCATTTTTTATTTGTATATATTTTTCGGGCATGTCATTTCCCTTTTTGCTAATCCATGAATATTTTATAGTTCACTTGTTTCATTTGATACGTTTTTTGCCTTATTGCTCTTTATTTTTATATTTCATTTTCTTCAAAAATTTAACTACTACAATGATATTTTGATGGTAAAATGTTGTTGCTGCTATTTCTTTTATGTCTAAATATTTAAATTTGTAGCACTGAACTTTGTGATATTAATCAGCATCGACTTTTTGAAGCCTAAGAAATTTTTTGATAATTAATTTAATTTATATGCAAAAAATTTGTTTATTATCATTATTATTATTATTGCTACTTTTCTTTTATGAGATTACAAAATTTTGTATCTAGAAGTCTGCCCAGATTTAAGTTCCATATGTCCTTCCGATATTATTCTAATTATTAAAAACTTTGCTTTTGAAATTGATTCAACACAATCAGAACTATTTAAATGATCCGTTTGAAAAAAAAAAAGAACTTATGATATAATTAAGAAACATACGGCCACGCCTGTTTAGTTTATATACAACAAGTTCATGTTGAAATTTTCTTTACCAAAATTTGTTATTTGAATTTTTTTCCTTTGTGGAAGATTTTCTTCTTCTTTATGTTGTTGTTGTTGTTGCTCTATCTATATAACTATTTCTCTAGAGTATTGTGTGCTTTTCAGACTCTTTGTGATGGCTCTTTGGCGTCAATTAACGTTCTTTGTTGTGGCGTTATTTTGGACACTTAGGGTCAAGCGTTTGTGGTCCACCCCAGCTCTCTCTCTCTCTCTGGTTTTTTTTTTGTTCCCCCTTTTTTTCCTATTTAACGTTATCGTTGCTGCAGTATTTTTGGTTTTTTTTTTTGGTTTTCTGGTTGCTTCCAGGTTTCTTGATAAGAACTAATATATATAAAGGACAGCAAAGATAATAGAGAAATGGAGAAAGATGGAACGAAAGATGCGAGAGAAAGTAGCAATGCTGCCAGCAATTTTAACAATAACAACAAGTATTTACATTATTGCTAATAAAGGACGATTATTAAATGTCCTACATCATATTTTTATTAAGTAATAAATAGAATTGTTAATTTTCCCAAAATCTTAAAAAAACCTTTTTTCAAAATATATCGTTGTATGGAGCGTGATCGAAATAATAGTCTGATCTTAATCGAAATTATTTTCAGGCGTTTTTGGGTTAAACCATGTCATTTAAATCGTGACAATATTGCGCCTTATATTTTTATTACAACTATATATGACCAGGCAATAGTGACATGGACAGACAGATAGACGGGCAAGTATCCTTAAATCGTTACAGAAGGTAATACTGAGTTGATTGGTATAATAAAAAGTGGACTTATTTTAACTTGTTACAAACATCTGCATAAACTCACCACACCCTGCAACTTTTTGGCTACTCATTCGCATTGGACTCCTCTATTTAAAAGTAAAATTTGATTTTTAACGAGAGCACTTTTTTCTTCTATTTTTTATATATATTTTTGTTTTATTTTTGCATTTTTTTAAATGTGGGATATGAACGTGTGTGTTGATCAACTAACATTTGTTGCTATTGATGTGCTTGTTACTGTTACAGTTGGTTTTCTTTTTGCTGTTGTTTGTAATAATTGTATAGAAAAAAAAAATAATTCCTTTTATTTTTCGTTTTTATTTTAAACTCTTTAATTGCTGACAAATTTGTTTACCTTCTATTGAATGGTTAACATAAATAAGAGAATACCAAAACAGAGTGAGCTGTCTGGATGAGAAAAAGTAAAATTTTCATGAAAGAAAAAAAACAAAAATACATAAAATTTTTTCATTTTTTCTCATGAAAGTTGACTTTTAATTAAAATTAACTTTTTAATATTTTAAGATTTAATTTTATTCAGTATAAGGGGCGTGGCCCTTGCATTTACTCATTGTAATTTAAGACAGTCTAGTCTAAAGTTACAATTTCTGTAAAATAAGAGAAATCATGTGATATGACAAAAAAAGGGGGCGTGGCAATTGCTAATTCTTATTTCTTTTTTCTTAAAGCAAGAAAAAGAGTATGAGTAACGGAGTAAGCGGCATGAAACTTTAGGTATATTTTAAGGGAATTTTTGTTTTAAATTAATTTTGGGCGCAGTCAAAGCGTCACTTAAAAATAGATTTATGTTAAATTTAAACAAAATATTTGCATATATTTTTTAACTTTTATGGAATTGTTATTTATTTTATAGCGTTCTCATGTACGTTTAAAAATTTTGGCATAGAAAAGAAAATGAGTGAGACATTTGGAAAATTAATTTAGTAAATTCATGTAAAATTTTACTGCTGCACAAAAATTTTTAATGTAAAAATTAAATTTCGCATCAATTCGCATTCAAAATATACTTTTTTAAATTTCATTTCTTTGTTTGAGTTAAGCAGACTACTTTGGTATAAGATATTTAAAAGTTGATCTCAACCATCTTTTATTGTTTTATTTGTTTTTCGTGGTAGTTGCGAAATACTTTAGTAAAATAATTTATATATCAATTTGATAAATAAACAAATTTTCTATTAGAATAAATTTTAACTTCAAGGCATTTCTTATTTTCTACTCGTATTCGTCTTGTTCTTCTTCTTATTCTTGTTATTCTTCATTTTTTCTTAAGGCAAAGACTTTAAACATCAATTCAAATAATTACAAAAGTTTTCAGTTCTTTTAGTTTCATAAAACAAACATTTCTATACAGAGATATGTTAGATGCACCCTCACACTAACACTAACACTAACACACATACCTACAAAAGACATACGTACAAAGTGCATGAAATAAAATAAAAGTTGCTGTTGGTAAAGATTTAAAAAATTTTTTTGCCAACAAAAAAAAAAAAAGAAAAGTCCGTTTCGTGTTTTTCTTTTTTCCTTAAATACAAACTATTCAATATCTAAATGAAAATGTTTTAGTTATCTTGTGAAATATAAAGTAATATATAACGAAGTCGATCTGTAAAATCTCTATGTGAAAATTTTTTTTTAAATTGCTATAATTTTTTGTTTTTTAATAATTTGAAATATTTTGCACAAAAAATGGAATTTTTGGCGGCGACGAAAGACCATGACATAATTGATGCCTTAAGAAGAGGAGTCCATTGAAATTTTTCTCTAAAAAAAAAAAAATAAAAAAATCTGAATATTTTTTGAAAATAAAAATGCATTTTCAAAGAAATTGTGGAAATTTAAATTAATTTGGACAAATCCATTTCTATTGAAATATTCATAAATTTTGTATGGGTATATAAAATTTTATTTTATTATTATTATGGAGTAATTTTCTTATTAAATCCGATCTTACTTACTGATTCTCTTTATTTTTTTTTTGAGCAGCCTAAAATGTCTAGAATCTTAATTTATCAAATAGTGATGGCATCTGTTATTTAGGGCATTTATCTGCTGTATGTTTTTCTTTAAGCTTATATTAGGGAAGTATTTGGAGATTTTTATTTCTTCCAAGTAAGGGCGGATCTGTTAGAAAAGGAAGTATTTTATAAGAAAACGGGAATTTTTTTTATCACAACATTTAGGACAATTTTTTTTATATCTCATTTGCTAAAGGTTTTAATAATGTAGGACATCTTTTGAAAGACAATTTTTGGCGATGTCAAATCGCCAGAAATGCATTATTCTTGAATTATTTAATTCAAGTAGACTTTTGAAAAAGTTTCTAGAAAGTTTAGACTTCTCTGGTTTTATATAAATTCAGGACAGTCAAAAGCATTCGGAAGTATTTCTAACTCATATTTAAACGATTTCTATGAATAAATTTTAGACTGACTATGTATAAGTCAGTATTGTATAGTAATAGCTCAATTAAATACGGGGAAACACAAGCAATGTTAAGTTTCTCAAATCGTCTAAAGTTTACAAATATATCTCTATAATCTTGTGTTTATTGTTAACATTGTTGTTATTATTATAATTTGCTTTTTTTCTTGATATTTTAACCAAAAATAAAAAATATGTTACAAATTCATTTAAGACATTTAATAGTCATAGTTTTTCCGGCATGCACATGAAACTTTATTCACGCGTTTTCCTTCCACTTTTTTTTTCTATTTATTTCCTCAACTGCGTTGGTTGCTACTACTTTCTATAAATTTTTGTGTTCTTTTCCTATTAGCTCCATCTTTTCAAATATCTTTCTATTACTTTTTATTATGCATTCAGTTTTTACGAGCATATTTGCCGTTATTTGTGTTTATATAGACTTTCAGCCTTTCTCAATTCTAGTCACTTGATAGATGCGTTTATATAGCCATATATATATATATATATATATATATATGTATGCATATGTATGTATGTATGTATGTATGTGTAATGCATTTCAATTGAATACGTTGACGGTTAAAAGGTCATTTACATGAGATGACTTTTTCCCATTCTACTTTAAAACAATTATGACAAGGAACAATAAATCTTTGGTTCAATCACACTTTTTAAGCTTATTTTTTAATTTGATTACATTATGTCGGGGAAATTACGCCATAAATAGTTTTACTTTTCTCTAAAAGGATCAATGAACAATATTTCAAGCCAAAATGCTTAAGATTTAACAAAGTTTTGGTAGCTGGAGTTAGCTCACTTTCTTGAAAGGGTTTCTAATTTAGTTATGTAATGTTCGATTTATATTTTATATTTTGGCATTTCTCTATAAATAATAAACCCTTGTGCATGAGTTTAAGCAATTTCAAAATATGGCTTTGCACGATCCACAAGGCCATTACTTCGAAAGAAGTTACTTTGTTGTTGCTGTTGCTTTTTAAAATGTTATAAAATTTTCCAATGTAAAAGTTGCTTTTGTCAGAAGTGTTGTTTACTAGGTCGTAGACTTATTGACCCACATTATACATTTTACAATTAATTTTTTGATATGGATGAAAGTTAGTTCCCTTCAATATTTTTCTGCTTATTTCTTTTCGCATCTTTTCCATTTATTCTTCTTTCTTTTTGTTTTTTTTTTTTTATTTGTAAAGCGCTAAGGAAGTTTACACATTTCTTTTTGTTTCGTGAATTTGTAAAGAAAAGAAAAGTTTTTCAAAGTTTTCTTTCTTTTGCCACTTTCTTTATCTATCATTCCTCATCATTGTATTCTTGTCATTTATTTAATAGTTTTTCAATATGCAACGTTTTAGTTAAGATCATGAAAACATTCAACAGGAATGTTAATAACATTAAAATGTTAGTTACCATGAAAAACAAGGAATGTGTATATAAAACATTTTCAAGAAAATAGTTTACATTGATTCTATATTGAGTAATAATCTCATCATTTATTTAAAGTACATTCATGTTAATGGTAAAGTTTTTTTCTTCAAAAAGAAAAGATGAACTACAAGAATTATTCACATGAGGCATAATTTTATTTTATGTCTGACACGCTTGAAAGAGAGTGATTGTTATGAATTCTAATAAAAAAGTTTAAATGAAATGAGTAGTTCAATAAATCTCCTTTCAATTTTGATGAATTTAGAATTAATTATGATTAGAAAGAAAATTTTATAATCATTCATATTAAGAAAATTTAAGAATGAAATTGGTATGTAGGAGAAAAGTTTTAGCAATTTTGTTAGGTAAAACGTTAAGTTATTAAGTTCAATATAGGCCTTCAAAATATAGAATAAAAGCCTAATTTCTCATTATCAATTTCGTCTTAAATAATAAACAAATCATTGGAGATTAATCGTTCAATTTTTAAACTCTTTTGTAAAAGTTTGTTCTTACAAAAAATAAAAACTTTTAATTAATGTCTTTAGATGAATAAAGCGATCAATTTAGATTTGTTTATGAAATATTGGCATTTTTATATATAATAGCAACACTTCATCTAAACTAATATTTCAATTTATTTACCAATTTGTTATCGATAAACTGTTTTCTATCTCTATTTAATGGAATCTCAATCCCTTTTATTTATTACGTTCTTTTTATTATTTTCATTGTTATGGCAATTGTCCTTAAATCTTCCCATGAATATGAAGAAATATGATAGAATTGAAAATTGGTAAAATATAATTTAATTAATTTTTTTTTTTAAATAATTTTTTGATCTCATTGCACTTGAATTATTTTTGTTTCTATTTGTTAAATATATTTATCATTTTTTAAAGTACTTAAAAAAATTTTTTTTACGTTCCTTTTTTTCTCAGTGTATTCTTATCAATTGCTTCTACGTTTTTTTTATATTGCTTTAGTCTTTGTTGTTATTGCTGTTTTTATTTATATTTTATAAATGCTGTAGAGATTTAGCTTTAGGTTAAGGGCCTAAAAATATTGCAGATAGATAAATGAATATGTTTACTTTTTATTAATATGAGTGTGAGTGTACATGTGTGTATAAGCATGAGTGTATATGTATACATACAAATCCTTGTTCTTATAACTGGTTTTTTACAACTTATGTTACGTTTACATGACTTGTTTTGTATGATTTTGTGATTGCCAGATATTTCATTTAAATGACTTTTGATTTTAAGAATTAATTTCGGAATCTTGGTTTTTTCTTCTTCTAGTTTCTTAATTCTTCTTACCCCTTTACGTCAATAAATAAATAACAAAGCTTAGGTTTCTACATGGCTTCAATTATAATAGATCTGTGCGTATTTTTGCAATATCCAGAAAAGTTTGAAATAGATAGATTAATTTAAAATTATTTTCATTCGTTGCGATTGTTTTTACCTATAAACGTGTTATTAAAGTATATTTTCATGAAATTTGGTCGGAGAATATGTTTTGGCTTAATTACAATCGAGATTAAATATGGGTCAGAAATGGATAATTTTTATGATGACAAAAGGCTCTTTTTAGGAGCGCTTTATGAAAACGTTATTAAACAGACATAACAATTGTAATGCTTTTAATAAATAAAATGTAAGAATTATATAGTCGGTCGGAGCAGACTCTTAAATCCCCTACATTACTTCGCCTAATATAATAAAAAAATCAATAGAAATGGATCAAACAAAAGAGTCAACAAAGTAAAAAATTGTAACTTTTTTATAATAATTTAATAGTCTGTTATATAGGAGGTGGTTCAAAAAATTGACTTTTCTAGACAAAATTTGGTATACACATTTTTAATGTCAAAATACAAAATAGAGCCAATTAAAAAAAAATTTATTTAAAATTGTAACTCTTTTCCATGTAATGACTTTTTGTCGAAAAAGTTGTCAGTGGTCGTAAAAATAAACTAATCTAAGCTATATATTTCATACATTTTTTTGCATAATTTCTATGTTAAAGTACAATAATATACAAATTTTGAAAAATATATTTATAATTGTAACTATTTTTCTTATAACACTTTTTTGGAAAAAGTGGTCGTAAAAGTTGCACGATTTTAATTATTTTTCATAAAATCATTAAAAATTATAACTTGTAGCATTATAATAGCCGCACATACAATCAGGCGGACAGACAGGCATACTTAAAATGATAAAAAAAATAATTCTGAGTTGATGTCTAAGAAAAAACAGGCACATCTAAAAGAAAAGAATAAAAAAAAACTCTTCTAAGTTGATCGTTGTGATAAAAAGTGGCTCCTTTTTAAGTATTTCCATCTCATCCAAAAGATTGTATTGAACTCTGTACCAGAATTAAGATACTGGATGAGTACAACGAGACATAAAAGAAAGTTGTCTTTAACAGAAAATCCTTATTCTCCAAATTGATTTTTTTTTGGTGATGCTGATATTATTATTGTTATTATTGTTGTATATTGTTAGTCTTTGCTTAGTCGATTATTGTAAATATACGTATTTTGTGACTCTTTCTCTGCTTACTTCTTCCTTATTTTCTTTCAAGAAGTTAATTTATTTCCAATTTCATTTAAGATGGGGACACAAGTTTATTTTTCCACAAAACTACATGAAATAGATTCATCTTACGTTTTACCCATCGACTTTCTTAATCGTTTATGCTGCGCTCACTGGTCTATGTAATGTTTGAAATTGGTCCATTTTATTATTACTTTCTCATATAACGAACTTTTCAATTCACTTGGAAATTTGAATTTTTTATCGTTTCAACGCATAAATAAATTTTTTCTGTTCTTATTTGGATTAAACAAAATGGTTTAGAATATTTCTACAAATCGACCTCGACCGAATTGTTATGTTATTATTGTTGTCGTTGTTGTATCTTCAAGTTATTTTTAAGCTTCAGTGATCATGAAAATGAAAAAATTTATTTAAAAGAGTTTACAAAAAGATTTTGGGATAAACAATTCTTGAAGGATATTTTTATATTAAATGTATATCCTTAAAGAGAGATAGGAAAATCTAAATGGAAAACTAACTTGAAAACAATTTTATTGCCAAAGTTGTTTAAATGTAAACTGTAAATACACCGGAAAAATTGAGGCAGTTTGGTTCATTGGTTTTTCACCTTAACTTATCTTATCTTATCTTATTTATTTAAATGAAATGTTGAGGCCTAGCAAAATTTGCCGTCAGTACACAAGATTCGATATTTAGTTATTTTAATATAAACTCTTAGTTCAAAAGGCATAATACTAAGTCCACTCCAAGTAAAGAATGTCAACTCATCTCAGCAGATAAATAAATTTAAAATAAAAATACTTAAATCGATGTAAAATCTAATGCGAATCAAGAAAATTTGTATTTTTTGTGATATTTAAAAGTTCCCACAAGGAGTTCTATGTATTTTTTTTTTTGCAAATGCCTGTTTAATTTTGAAAAATATGGTTTATATTTATCAACAACTTCGGGGTGGTGGTGGACACAAAAAAAAGCATAAAGGCGTGAGTGCATTATAAACATTATGTAGTTTAAAATATAATCAAAAAAGACATAATAACAATAATAGGAATAATAAAGATTTGGTTTTTGGCAATTTATTATTCTACAAGAGAATTCATTTTATCTAGTTGAACATAAACTTCTTTCCATTTCTTTAAAGACTAAACAAAAACACAAAACTTTTAAATTTTTAAATGTTTTATTTCTGATTATATTTTGTTCTTCTACTTCTTTTGTTTATGCCGTTTTTAATTTTTGACTATATAAAAAAAAATTTTTTTTGCACATTAAATATGAAAAAATAGCGGCGCGGGGTGTATTTTATTTATTGCACTTATTTATTTCTATTGTCATGCTATTGCTATGCAATTCATGATATTCGTGCGTAATTGTTGTGCATTTGTGTGTATGTATTAGGCTGCTTAAGATGTTGTATATATGTAGAATGTTAAAGTTACTTTCATTTTACTATTGAGTCAACGAAAGAAATATGAAAACATAAAATAAATAAATAATAAAGAAAAACTGAATTTCAGTCACGTAAGTTTATCGCTGAATTAATAGATGAATATTAAATGACAAAAAAGATTTTTTTTTGAGTTTTTATTACTTTTTCGTAAGCTTTAAAATAGGCAATATTTTTTAATTATTAGTTGAGTTTAAAAATAGGCAATGTAACAATTAATATACTTTAAGCCTAAAGGTAGGCAGTATGTTTAGATAATTTGTACATTTTCAATAGAGACATTTGTGGCCATTAACCAAATTTGTTTTTCGTTTTGTTTTTCCGTCTTGCTTTTGTTTTATTATACAATTTAATGGAGGAAAATAATGCCCTAAAGAAATTTTTATTTAAAAATTTTCTTTGCTTATTTCATTATATTTCAGTATTGTCTTCAAACTCTATCTTCATTTATCATTTATCTTCATCTTCTATTGGATCTTTATCTCTACGATAAATAATATTTCAATATATTGTTTGTCAATTGTCTGCTTTTTCATGCCTGTCGTGAAACACTTTTTTAACTACAAAACTTTACAATAATATTCCCAACGTTAAATAGAACTGTATTTCGTGTCTGGTAGAAGAGTTAACAGAGTTTTTCTTATTATTATTCAGCCATTTCCCCTCATTGGTAAACAATCTGTGATGCTATTTAAATTTCTCTTGATTTTGTTGGATGCGTTGGATGCGTTGGATGCGAAACTCTTGTTTTATTTTCAATTTTTTCTTTTCCATTTTATTTTTGTATTTGTTTTTGTCTTTTGTATTTGTAGATTGTTCATATTAAATTGAGCTAACATTTTTAATACTTTTAAGGAAATTAACATAATTTGTAAGTAAAAAAGATTATTCTTATAAATTTCTATTTTTGTTTCTGTTTTTTCTTTACTTTTCGTTTGGTTTTTTACTTTGCCTTACTTCGTTTTTTTGTATAATTTAATTTAATTTAACATTATTTTTGCCTGAAGTATTACGCTGCTTGAAGTATTTTCAACTTTTTACCAAGTTATTATTTGCTTTTACTTTTAGTTTTACTTTTAGTGTTCATACGAGAGCAGTCTCACAAATATAAATTAATAATAATTATTTTTGTGTGCCTTCAAAATATGAGTATAATTTCATATTATCAGGCATATAATTTTATTATTAATATGCATCTCAATTGTAAAAACAACGCTTGTCTATAAAAGTGTAAGTTTTGAATGAGTTTGTTACCAGATAATTGTAAAATTATCCCCGTATACATATTGTTAAATGTATCTCTTCTTAAAATCATGCGATTTATTTAATTATTCCCAACAAGAATTTTGATAATGAATATTATCAGTTTGTGCTGATGTTTGTAAGAATCAGAAGGAACTGAAATAGGTATATACTTTAGGGATCATTTTCTAAAATAATTCAAGCTTATCGAGCTTTCTGCCTACCTAAGGTCATATCATTTTAGCCACCACCACTCACGTGAGGCTTTTTTCAAATAAAAGTATAAAAGAAATTTATAATTTTTAATAGTTTGTAACAAAAATGGGCCTAGAAAATATGATTAAGTTTCAACTTTTGGACTCTTTTCCATATAAGAAAGTTTAGAAATCGTGCAAAAATTATATTTTGAATATTTACCTTTAATAGTAGATGGTGCAGGGCATTTAAGAGTCAATTTCGATGGATTCTAAAGTTCTTACTCGTTTTTGCTTTTTTTTTTTAGATTTTTCCAAAAAGAAGAGTGAATCTCATAATTTAATCAGTTAAGTCAATATTTTTACTAATTTAAATATTATAGAATCTATGTTAATATATAAATGTGAAAAGATGATGATGATGAAGCAACAATTTCATTATAAGGTGAAAAATGTTACGTATTTTGTTGTTTTGTTTTGTTTAGCGATCTTATTTTATACATAAAGGGTGGGGTGGTTTCTTTCAACACATGACCGAACATTGAATTGAAATCCCTATTGTCATTTCCATAATTGGAATAAAACTGCATAAATTTCTTTTTTTTAGAATTCATTATACAAAATATTCTTGTTTTTAAATTGAGAATAAAATAAAAAAAATGGAAACTGGCTTCTGAAATGCTGGTCATATATCTCAAATTTTCTGAATGATACAAAGACACTTCTTAGAACGAAGTTAAAGATATTAAATCATTGTCATTTAATGATTTTAAGTTTTAAGAAGTGATTAATATTAAAACGTTAGTTTAAACTTCTTTCAATTTATTAAAATTTAATTTCAGTTTAAGGGCACAGAAAGTTAGATTTGGTTAACTGAAAGCTTTGAGTATTTTATACATTTAAAGTTAAACGTGTTGCTAGTTGCTTAAAATAGTATAAATATAATGTATGTGTATGTGTGTATAATACAAAACTTACAAAACTTTAAAATTTGTTTACGCGTATAACAAATGAAGAGGAGAGAGAAAGAGAAAAAGGTTTGTCCTGTTTAAGTAGATTTTGTGGTATATTTTATTTGATAGTTATAAGTTGTGTTGTTGTTTTTGTTGTTGCTTTTCTTTTTTTTTTTCTTAATAACGTTTTTTGAATTCAATTAATAGTTTCATTGAGTGTTTGCATTAATACATTGAAGAGGAGCCAAAAGAAAAAACAAAACCCTCAAAAATATGCTTCGCTTTTTTTGGTAAAGTTTTTTTTTTTTGAAAAAAACCGGCAATGAATTAAAGAGTTAAAAATTGTGCATCTATATAAAATCTGGCTGATATATCTATTTGTATTTGTAGTGTAAAGTTTGAGTACAAAATGTATCTGGCATTTTTAAATGTTTGGACGATATTAAAAAATTTTCAGGATAAAACTGATACTGCAAGCATTTTACTTTTTTAATCTCTACACACATATAAAGACTTACGCAATCTCATTTTAATTCATGTCGTTGTTTCTTGTGTCGATTTTTCGCCACTGTATTGACCATAACAAACAAGAGAGAGAATAAATGATTCTAACCACAAAATGTTATAGTAAGCGTGCATTTTAAATTAATTGCCCTTTCCTATTTTTCATTTTGCGATTGTTACAAACGCAACAATAATAATAATAATTACAATAAAAATAAAAATAGCATTAATAATAACAACAACAATAACAAATGTAATACAATACAATTGGCAACAACATTTTATAATTTTCACCATAATTTATTTATTCATTGGTGGTTTTTTTTCGCAAGCTACATCACTTTGCGTTATAATAACTTTATTTATATGCATATAAAATATTTGAGTTAACAATTGTCATTTTCTAATTTTCCATTCATCTTATCATATAAATTCTATTTTCAAAATACAAATTAGAATTCTTGATAGGAGTTTTGCTTTTGGCTTAAGAAAAACACGTTGTCGGAAGTTAAAGAGATGAGGAAAGTTAACCAGGAAATAAAAATATAAAAAAAAATATGCCAAAACAAAAGTTCTGAGTTTACATTGAAGTGTGGAAGTATTCCCAAATAAAATATCACAATTTCTGAGTTCGACATTTAAATTTTTGCTATAAGGAGGGTAAAAATAGATAGACGAATAGATAAGAATGCCAGATCCCTTTAAACTTTAATGGTTATTCAAAGTCTTTATGAGGATCTCCAATGTTTCCTTCCGGACATTGCAAGCAGATTAACATACTTCTGGGTGTTGCCTATCTTTGGGTGTTGAATATAAAATTTTCCACATTTAATTAATGAAAATTGAAAGTTTTGGAAATGTTAAATCTATGTGAAAATTTTAGATCAGATTTTCCAGGAACTACCGAGCCATTATTTTTGATTTCATAAGCATATTTAGCGTATTTAAATGACTGTCACAAGCGCACAATGCTATTGTTTTGTTTATTTTCTGTATTATGTTTAATTTTGTATACAATTTCTCGGTTCTCGGTGTGAAATATTTACTGCTACTACTGTTGTTGCATTGTAATTTTGTTTATATATTTCATGAACGTTTGTGTCCACATCTTTCGTAATTTTAATTTTAACATTCTTACATCAATTAATTTATTTTACTGTACATATAAAAAGCCATTTTGAAATCTTTTTGTCTCTTTTACATTTTATTGCACAGCCAACATCGTGAATGCTCTTCTGGTTTCGTGGAAGAGATGAATGCATAAATATACATATGTGGATGTATGTGTGAATTCTCCACTAGTTTTCTTCTCTTATTTACTTTTTTTTCAATAACACGATTTCTGCCCGACCATTGAATCGTGTCATTTCAAAAATGTTTCGCGGTTTTTGCTTTTGTTTTCTTCTTTTTTTCTCGATCATTTAAAATTGGCTACGCTAGCAAAACAAATTTATTTAGGATATATATGTTTATATACGTATAATAATTGGCGTATGTTAACAAAAAAAAACTAATAATTATACACGTGCGTATAATTTGGAAGGCAAAAAAAGTCGTGTACAATACAATGTACATAATAAATTATATCGGGGGAAAGCAAAAAAAAAAAAACAACAATTGCCTGACGGCAACATTTATTATGAATTAATTAGTTTAAATAAATTTCAGTTTAACTAGGAATAAATGGAAAGAAGTGAAAACAGACGTAGATTTTAAATTTTGCAAGCTAGTGGTGCATTATTAATTAATTTCAATTCGATTAAATGTGATTATTATAAATGTAGTATACTTTTAGGGAGAAACATTTCTCTGTGCCATATGTTGTCTATACTGAAAGGATACTTTTACAGACCCTCTACTGATCTATTTAAAACTTGTTAAATTCTGAATCAATAAGGTCAATAAATCTCTTTTTCAATTAATGAAAATTATATTTTATTCGATTTCAATTAAGTCTCTCCAAACGCGGGAGACTTATTCAATCCCACTCAGTACAAGGTTTTCGATACTAGAATTGTGGCCCCTAATTGATCATTTACATTGTATTTCTTTTTCTGAAGCATCCTAATGATCTTTCTAGTAAAAATAAGAGGCTCTACAATGTGATAATATCAGAAAAATTTTCATTCCATATTTTATGTTTGTGCTGCAGTACTTTTGGTTCCTTGTAAGACAGCCTTTCCTATGATTTCCCTTTTAATGGATTTAATATTATAATTTAAGGGCTACTATTCATTTTACTGCTCTTCTTATAATATTCGATATACTGACCAATAGGCGCCTAAATATCTAATGTATCTACATTCATATCGATATAATAAACCCTTCTTTCAAGTTTGAATAATCTCAAGCAGTGCCCTGAAGAATTTCTATTTCAGTAAAAGAAAATTCGACGGTCTTACCTAACACAAAACAAAGACACCTAAATTTATAAGTTAAGCTTTACAGTAAAAGTGTAAACTATCAAAATTGAACGTTATGGAATATTTTAAGCCCTTCGAGAGAAATTTGTAGATAGAAAAAATTATATTTCTCCGTACTGAAAGTGAAATCGGACAATGTATCCAGGAATAGTGTTTACAAACAAACATTATTACTCAATATTATTTAAATTTATTCCTAAGTATTAGAGAAAATGTTTGATAAGTGGATATCAATTGGTAGTCGCATTAGATCTTCAACAAAATTCTCTTTAGCAACTCTGCATATTTCGGTTAATATAGGAAGATGTCTGTGCAACAAATTTAAGGCTCATGCATGAATGTGATCACCATGCTTATCCCCCCAATTATTCTTATTGCAATTATTTTGGTAATTTGTTTCATTTGCGGGCCATTGATCAAGTTCCACTTCCTTTTCCAAAGAAGGTGGTGCTTTCCTTTATTTAGCTAAGACTTTTTCAACGTTGGCTTTATTCCTTTTTTATTTAAAAAAAGTATTAGAAAAAAATCCTATGAGGAAATATCTTAAAATTGAAAATTATGAATCTATGAAGTTTTTTCTGGAACAAAAAGCAAGTTACACTAAAATGAGATTTTAGTGTAACAATAAGCAAAAACAAGTAGAAAACTTGTAGAAAGAAAAAAATTTTATAATAATTATAATGAAATTATTTGTTTATTGCAAATTATGAAATTTCATACATAGAAATGAAAAACGCACAAAAAACCAGTGAAAACAAAAAGAAAGATAGAAAAATTCATAAATAAAATATAAACAAAACTGTAATAAAGCAAAATAAAACATTGTTATTATGATTATTGTGCGATATATAAAAAAAAAAGGAAAAAAAAAGAAGAAAACAATAATTGACAGAAAAATGTAAACTTGTTGCTTGTTAGTATTATTATGTTATTGATATTATTTGTTATTATTATTTTGTTATTAGTGTTGTAATGTTGAAATTTTACAAATTTTTTGTTGCGCAAAAGGAAAAAAGACAAACAAATGAAAATCATATAGAAAAAATGTAAATTGTTATAAGTTGTAAATATCAAGTTTTCTTATTTAATTTTCTATATCTTTATATATCTCTATCACTCTATCTCTTTCATTCTCTATATCTATTTGAATTTCTCTCTCTCTTTTGTTTTTACGTCTGGACTCTGGTGAATTGTTTCTTTAATGAAGTGTTCAATGCAATCGGAGATGTTTTTGTTGTTATCGTTATTGTTGCTTTTGGTTGTTGTTATAGTTACATTGGTTTTGGTCTACTAACTTAATAGATTTTAATTTCCTTTTAAAAGCTACATTATAAAAGAGAGCTTCCAAATGTTAGATGGCTAATAATATAATATTTATATAAATGGTAAATTCAGAATATTAAAGAGTATTTGTTTGAAAATGTCAGACAATGAGAGTGATATACAGAGAGAGAGAAAGAGAGATGAGAGATAAATCAAGAGATAAGAAAGGGTAGGTTTATCATTTGCTTTTAATTGCATGTAATCTTTATAATGCTATAAGCCGTTTATGGCTTTGATGCAATTTTTGGCTTTTTTTTTTTGCTATTGTTTTCTTTTATCTCTTAATTTGTATCTGCTAAATTGTGGCTTCAACCATTGTATGTGATATGTTTCTGCTTGTTATTTGTATTGTTATTGTTGTTGTTTGTTGCTGCTGTTGTTCTGCTTGTTTCTGCTGTCATATTGATGTTGGTAGCGCACATGAACGCATACAATTACAATCAAAGTATATATTAAACATTTTACTCTATGGTTTTTATATTTATTAATGGATTGCGACACTTTACATTTCAATTTTGCTTGTTTTTTTCCGTTTTGTTGTACGTTTTTTTACTATTAATTTGTAATGTTTATATATATATATATATATATATATATATATATATGTATATTATAGATGCTGTTATGAACCACTAACGGTCAGTTAAATTTGATGTTGCATTCAAAATGGAACAAATGAAAAAACAACGTTAAAGATATAGAAAATGTGCCAAAAAAAGCAGGCAAAACGGTAAAAATGGATTAGATGGATGAGGCCTTTTAAATACCATACATTCATTAATTTTCTCTGTAATATGATTAAAGTGTCAAGGAAATGAAATATATCAAAATTTTTTGGAGCTTCTCCAAAAAAAAAATTTTAATACAAATTGGAACTAAATTTTTTACCTTGGATTTAATATGCCAAAATATTGGTGCGCTGTAATTCTTTTTTTGGATTTAATGCGGCATTACGTCTTTTAGACTGCAATGATCTTTAGATTTGAAATTTTAAGGTGTTAGTAAAAAAAAATTTTTTTTAATGGAAAGTTAGAGCTTAAAAGGAAATTTTGACTGGACTGTTTCAAATTGTAAATTATTGTTATATATAATGAGTTGTTGAAAAAGGATGATGCAATCTAAGCTATTTTCATTTCATGTTTAAGTATCAAAAAAAAAATGCATTATCAAAAACTCAATATTTAGTTTATGACGTTTACGCCTTCGGAAAAGAGAAAGGCAGAATTTTAAAGCGATCCCAATTGAAATTTTGGAATACTTTGATATGAAAGTTATTGAAAACTTTGGCGAGTAAATAAAGAGTCATAAACGAGGGCTTGAAACAATTTCAAAATGAATTTCAATATATTTTGTTATGAAAGACTTTTACGTCTTTGGAAGAAAGCTAGACGTCTATAACTGTAAGCATAAAGGGCTTCCAAAGCTAAATTTCAGAATACTTTAATAAAAAAAAATAAATTGTATCCATACAAATTTTTTATAATGAATTTTTATCACAAGTATAGCGTGTAAAAAAAGCTTTAATAAATTAGTCTATTTGAAGTCTATACCATGGTGGTGTCATGGTATGATAGATATTCTTAAGCTATCATTTTATTTGCTTGCTATTTACGGTTAAATTTTATACAAAAACACTTTCAACATTCAGTTGTTTAGGGTCGGTTGTATGATAAAGTTAAATATTACAATTTATATTATTTCAATTAAATGATTTTGCATTTCTTATGTAAAATTATTCAACTTATAAAACAAAAGGAAACAAGCAGAAATTAAGAAAATTAATTAACAATAAAGATAAATAAACGAAAAAAAAAATTGGTTTTTTAATTAACAAGAAAATGTCATTCATTTTAAAACAATTTACTTTAATATCCGTGTTATTTTATGGTTGGTGTAATGGCAGCGGCAGTTGTAGCGACAGCGACAGCAACACCAACAGCAACAGCAGCAATGTCATTATATTGAATACAACGAAATATTTAATGGAACCGCGTAAGTACAAAATAATTTTTAAATGGTTTCAAATATTTCAAGTAAAAAAAAAAAAAAGAAAATAGCCAGAGTTTTTAAAGCAAAAGCTTTGAAAAATCTCTTTTTTTCTTGTATTTTTTCAATTTTCATTTACTTAATTATTGATAAAATTTTTTTTTGGATATTAAATTTTTTAACAGCAGATTACATCAAATCATGTAAAATTATTGATGTAGATTTTATAAAATGTTCCACATCGAGCATTCAACAATTATTCGATAAATTGGCTAGCGGTAAATATTATTATAAAGCACAGAAAAGTACAGACAAGCCAAAATAAAAAGCTAAAAAAAAGGAAATTTTCATTTTCAAATGACTTTTTACTCCATTTCTTTTCAATATTCTCTTGGTATTTTTTTCGGGTTTCTCTTGGTTTTTCTTGATTTTTTTCTTAAATTTTTTCGTTAATTATTTTTGGTGAATACAGGAATACCCGGTTTGGATAGCATTAAAAGTTTCGATCCATTTTATTTGGATCGTATTAAAATTTCTCAGGGTAATAGTCAAGCAATTAACTTGAAAGTGGAATTATCAAATATCCGTATTACCGGTTTTGGGCATACAGTTGTCTTGGAAAGTATGTAAGTATATAATTTTTTTTTCAAATTCTAATATTTACTTTCTTAAATTGCCATAAAGTGAAATTTCGTTTTATGAAATTTAATAACTTGCTTAAAATAAATCTCTCCAATATTGAAAATAAATTTTAATTTATAAAGAAATATGTTGGAGTTGTTAAAATTTCATTTAAAAAAAGAATTAAAAAAAATTTTATGTAAATATTTAATCAACAAATTAATCTAAAAATTAATGGAAAAATTAATTTCAAAAATTTATTTAAAAAATTATATGAAAAAATTTATTAAAAAATTAATTTAAAAAAATTATGCAAACATTTTATGTAAACATTTAATAAACAAATTAATTTAAAAAATTAATTTAAAAAATTTATTGAAAAAAATCAATTAAAAAAATTATTTAAAAAATCATTTAAAAAATTAATTTAAAAAATAATTTAAAAAATTAATGAAAAAATTAATAATTTAGAAAATTTTAATTCAAAGAAAATAATTAAAATAATTTTATTTAATTTTCTAATGCCTGTATAGCTAATAGAATAACTAATAGGAAGAATAAGAAGAAGAAATCAATGTACAAAATTTGATAACCCTAAACTTTTAAAGAAATAATATAAATGTTGCCATATAATTATTTCTTAGAATTCTATTTGGAATTGTAGGTAATTTAGCTTTTTGTGTTAGCATTTTGCAAGCTTACAAAATAAGAAGAAAATATTTATAATTAAGTTTTCTTGATCTATAGTTGAGAATTTTTTACTAACTTGGCCATAACGTTTCATTCATGCTTGGAACGTTAAATTAAGAAAAGACTCTTTTTGGTGTGAGTCTTTAAAATTCTGTAAAGTTTAGTAATTTTTTTGAGCCGGAAATGTACACTTTTTCATATTAAAACTTATTTATTGTCACTAAATCTTTCAAATTAATAATTTTGTAATTTCCTTTTCAATTAAAACTTTTTATCGCTTTATTTTTTAGTGTTTATCCCAAAGATTATAGCTGGAAGACGACATTTATGTTACCATCAATGAAACTAAAAGCTGATTATAATTTACATGGCCGCATTCTATTGATACCATTAAATGGTAAAGGTGAAGCATTTCTGGACGCCGGTTCGTATGGGACTCAAAAAAAATTATAAAAACCTAAAAAAAAAAACACAATAACATCTTTTCAAAAAAAGAAATCTCATGTAAATCGAAACATTTTAAAAGCACTTTTAATGAGCATTTTCTTTTTTAATTTAGCGAATATGACCGTCATTATGCATACAAAAACAAAATTATATGAGAAGGGCGATTTTACATTTTATAATGTTACCAACATACATGTCGATTTCAAATTGGAAGGCTTAAAATCATATTTCTCCAATTTGTTTAATGGTCAAAAGCAATTAGGTAAATAAACACGATCTTAAAAACTTTTAATTAGGCAGAGATGATTTTTCAAGAATCTTAAACATCAAAATCATTTTATTCATTTAAAAAGTCAAATAAACAAAATTAACAGGGTATTACAATTTTCGATTAAGTCTGGTATATGAATGGAAATTCAAAGAAAAAAACATTTATATGATTTCAATTTCACTCAACCATTTTTGACATGAAGTTTTGCTAAATTAAATTTAAATTGTTTTTCTAATGAAAAAATTAACAGTTAAATGAAGTGCATTTTTAAAAAATGGCTTCGTGGAACGGTTTGGATCCTAAGAATATCTTAAATAATTTATATAATTCGACTAGTTCATTACTCTAATTTACATTTAATTAATGAACCAATGGAAGTGAAAAAGTTGTACAAAAATAAGTTCGATGTTAGAAATTAATTTGTATTTTAGAGCAATGTCACAGACTTTACATATAATTCTCACAATATTTTAATTCATTTTAAAGCGTGACTAATAATTGAAATCTGTTGAAAATGGTTAAAAGCGGAGCACTATTAGAATCATGTCGCCTAAAGAGATTTCTTTCCATAAAAAATCAATATATGAAAAGAAATTTACGATTTTCAAAATTTTTTAAGGCAATTTATTTTAACAGTACAAATTAGATATAATAGGTGGGTCAGTTCTATAAAATTTTTGGACCCCAATCCACATAACAAGCTTTTCAAATTTTTTCAAAGAATTTAAAAATTTTATTTACTTAAATTTAATTTTTCTAATTTTTTAAGCATATTGAAAGTCGGTCTTAATCACCTATAACCTTTTTACTGTTTATTTGTATTTTTGTATGTTTATTTTTAAAGAGGAAAGCACTAATAAATTCTTTAATGATAATTGGCGTATGTTAACAGATGCTTTATACACGGTAATCACTCAGTCTATTGAGGAAATATTGTTGGATGTTTTAAAGAAGATCTTCCATTTTATACCAGCTAATTACTTTGTGAGCGATATACCAACATCAAAGCAATTATATTGTGATCAAATTAAACTTAAAACAACTTAAATAGTATTTTTGTTAAAAATTATATTGTTATGGAATAAAATGAATTTTATAAACAGAAACTTTACTGTTTAATTAAGGCATAGAGTTTTTGATAAGCTTAAATATGATATTGCTTTGTAATACTATTATATTCTTCAGGCCACCTTTTGAAATGACGTTAAAGTCCAAATTACAATTGAGACGTTTTGTCAAGGCAGAAATTCCCAGGGCATATAATAAATGGTGTGTATGTTTAAGCTTTTTCAGTTGAACAACACTTTTCAGGGAATTTTTGTTTTTATTGAAAATTTATTTTCCCATAATTTGGTTTTTCGAATATTTTCGTTACGTGACATTTATTATGACACTTAACAATTTAAGAAATTCAAAAAAAAAACTTTTATATAAAAATTATTATTTTTACGAATATGGCGGAAACAGATTTCATAATTTAGAATCCAAAAATAAAAATCAAAATCTACCATTGTGTTGATTGTTTAGTTGCTTGAGTAATGCTTTTCTCATCCAATTTGTTAAGAATAATTTTTATAATTGTGCATTCTCATTATATCGTTTGTTTGCATTTGAACAACGGTCGTAGCGCTTGGAACGCACATGAAGAAGCAGCGACCATATTTGAAAAGGTGCAAAAACATTTGCGAAAGCAAGTGGTGTATACGCAAAAAATGTTAAAAAATGAGACAGATGTTTTGATGGCGTATGACGAAGAATTACAAACTAGTATAAATGCCCTACAATTAGATGAATACCCATCGAAATTTAGTAAATATTTAGCATTTATTCAAATTAAATATGTTAAAACAAGAATTTGTGCTTATATGGGCGTTTTAATTGCTCAAAATGCCTTAATTGCTTATGAACTTGTAACCCAAAATGCAATTAATATATATTTTCGTGCCGAATATTGTACAAATTGTAAAGTTCATATGCATGTAGTTGTTGGCGTGAGAAAATGTTCATATGAATTAACTGGCGGAGATTATTTGAATATACAGAAAGTATGGTTGGCTGAGAAACAGATGGCGACAGTTGTAACATTTACAAAAAATATTACAGTAAATTCGGATATTGGTATATTAAAATTGCCGCATCGTTTATCAAAATTGAATGAATTATGTGTTATAGTAACAACTGGTCGATATTTTAGTAGAGACGCATTTGCAATAAATGTTAGAATTTTGAAATATTTTACATGTTCGGATACCGAATTATCTAATAGAGCTTCTCACAATATCATCTGCGTCGAAATTGAGAATTTCACAGAGAGTATAAACTATTGTTCGCTATTAACGGACGGTAGCCCATTAATATGTAATGATAATGTAATTGTTGGATTATATTCGGGTATTTCACAATGTTCGGGGGGAAAGGTAGCATTTTTTAGTGTTGCACATGAAAGTGCTACAATAAATGCCGTTTTGCGTGCCTTCAATTTAGCTTCACATCAACTTAACTCGATATGGTTACAATTTCTATTATTGATACATTTGTATCCAATTTGAAATACTAATTAAAATCAAATAATATATCAACTGAAAGTTTTTTTTTCTTTATATTAACTATAATACAAATTGTTCATATTATTTGGAAATGATTTCTTTGCAACTGGCACTACTGTTGCGAAAGTTAATATTTTTTATGAATTCCATTGTGTTATGCAATAGACTTCATCATATAGTTTTGGTTATATCGTTAAAAATCTTTTTCTAATGTTTGAATATCAGAAAGTTTTAGAAAAAGGGACAAATTAGAGAGAATTTTTTACCTTAGGCTTCTTATTCAGCCATAAAAAGTTTCGCAATTTAATTTGAAAATTGTATTCTATAAATGCAGTTATGTTGTTGAATTTACATTAAATTCCATTATGGTATTAGATAATTTGTCACGTATAATTTCCATCTAAACTTTTTCATTTTTTATATTTTATACAAATATTCATTTCTCTCTTACTTGTATTCTAATCTGACCGAAAAACTTTATTAATGAATAATTTTTGCGGATTCTTATTCAGATAAAACGAATAACAAAAGAAAAAACCTAAACATAAAAATGGTGAAATTAGTTTATGAGGGCTTCTAAATACTTTACACTACTTCGTCAGTGCTTCGTAGGTAGTTCATCGGTACTTTCTCATTATTTCATTACTACATCGTTATTACTTCGTTAATACTTCGTTACTACTTCGCTAAGAGTTCATCACTGTTTCGTCAAAGGTCATTGCAAAAACTAGGAATATTAAGAGTTAGAAAAGTGAAAAATTTCTAATTTTCGATTGATTTCAAAAGTTTTTTAAATGTAGGCAATGCGGCTTTAAAGACTAGGCCTATCTGGACCATTTATTTATTACGTCAAAAAAAAAATAAAGGAATTATTTGTATGAAAAATAAATATAAATTTATATATCGATTTATTAAGATGATTCTCATAAAAAGTCGAAACCTAAGCTCGACCATAGGCCACATTTATTCAAAATGTTCTTACAATTGTTGTTAATACTCTGTTGATCAATTTAAAAAGGGAGATATCACATAGGCAAATGCAGAAAGGGATTCTAAGTTGAGTGTTATAAAAAAAATACATCAATTCTAAAATTTGTTGAGTAATACAAAGGACCATTCAAACTTATTATATTTTATATGCTAAGCAAATAGTTAAGTAAGTAGGTGCCTGTAAAAAAGGTATAAATAAACGAAGCCGCACAATAATATGATCCGAATTCATATTCATTTTCTTCGCCCCCCTCCCCCCCCACCCCCCAATCAACTTTTTTTGTATCACGCAATATCTCTCGTTTGTACTTTTTCATAACTGGCTTTTTATGCGGTTTTAATAAAATCGGCTTAGAAGCCCACATTGCTTGCATAAAGTAACAAATTTGCCAGCAGCAGCAGCATTAAAGTAAAAAACGAAAGAACTTGCAATACCAACAAAAAAAAAAAAGAAATTTTCATATAAAATGAATTTCATACAGGATTTGTGGTGAAAATTTTATGGAATATTCATAATTGTGTTAAGTGAGCGTAGAATATTTTCATCTCATTCTTATAAATGATAAAAATAAACATAGAAAATAGAACAAACACAAAACACAAAAAGTATTAAATGAAGAAAAAGAAGTGTAATGGTCATAAATGAATAAAATTAAAATTAACTAGAGGGGAAGAGAGATCAAGTAAGAAAAAAAATTATGATAAATATTTAAAAAAGGGTAAAAAAGGGAAAAGTGGGAAAATGTATGTAAATGATTTACCCTTAAATATATGACATTTAGTTGGTCATGTGAGCAATATATTGTACACATACACGTAAACATATATACATACTCATCTACACAGTACAAATAAACTGAGAATAAATGAAAAACAAAATTTTTTTTTGGCGTTTAGTAAAAATTAATGAATACGACAAATTAATTATACATAGACTGTGGGATCAACAACAACAACATTAAAAGTACAAAGCAAGAAAAAAAAACAACCAACGAGAAGAGAAAAATATATTTCAATGATATAAACTTTATTGGCTCTCTCCCTGAAGTTTCTGCCAAAGTAATATGCCAAAACAATTCCATAATAAACGAATAAAGTAGATCAAGTAAAAATATTTTAATTGGGTAGGACTAGACGAAGAAAGTTTTACAAATTCTTTGTAATAAGACATAAACTCGCTCAATGAGAGAATACGAATAAAGAACTTTCAAGATATTTGGTGGATGAAGAAGATAGCGTATGAAGCATATAACTTGACAATATAATTCCAAAAATTTCTTTCATTTTCCATTTAATTTTATTGCAGATTTTTGAGAAAGTTTTTTTAATTTAGTATGAATAATTTCTAAAAGTGCTTTCGATTTGATTATTTTATATTCCACATCTTAGTAAATTTTTTATTATAAATGTTAAGTTAACTAACTAATAAAGTTTTTTTTTTTACATAATTTTTATGTTATTTTGGTAGGTCTGATGCGACCATAGTTTAGAAAGATCTTATTCCAAAATGTATGTAAATTTAAAGGTAGCACTTTGTGTGAGTAAATTGTGATTAGTTTTGGTCTTCTTTCATATTCATTAAAATTTATTTTACAAACATTTCATCATAAGTTTGGTGTAAATTTTTCCAATTGCTCACGTTACAATTTATATAATAAATTCGAAGTAAACAGAAAACATAATAATTTAAGGTAAACTCTCCATTGTAAGACTTTTCGCTTTTTTTTCTTCTTTTGTATTATAATTCTATTAAAATCATTTCTGTTGAATTCAAATATATTTTAGAAAATTGTAAAAGTTTTTATAAATATTGAAAAGGATAACAATTTTATTTCATTTGAACTTTGACTTTTCTTTATTTCGGTTTTTCTTTCTATTGTTTTGTTTTGCCTGATCACGTATTACTGTCCTTTGGCTGGCATCTTATAAAGTCCTGCCATAAGATAACAATAATAACAAAAATAAATAAATAAATAAAGGAAGCAAAAAAATACAAGTAGCAGTAAAAGAAGAAGAAGAAAAGGGAAAAGCAATCGTTTAAGTAAATTGTAAATAGAATGATAAGCTAAGCAAAGAGACAAACAAAGAAAAACCGAAACTTATCTTTGCAAATACAAATGCAAACGTATGAAGTCAAAAAAAAAATTGAAATCTGAAATTGGAAATTTGAAAAAAATGTGTTGTAATTTATTTGGGACGAATATTAAATAACTTAAGTCACTTAAAATGATAAAAAATGTATAAAAAGTGAAAAAATTTTAATTTTTTAAAACATTTACAAAAAGGCTTAGATCCTTAGTCGTAGGAAGCAGAAACGAAAACATCGAATTATTATCATATTTGGTTCTTTAACTGAAATATCAAACTTTAAATAAAAAGTTTGTATTACCAAATTCCGAACAAAAATGTATGAAAAATCTGAAGAGAGACTTACAGATGTACAAATAGATTCAAATTAAGTGTAAGTGCATCATTGTAATAAAAATAATCTGATCTAATCAAGATTCTAGTTTATAACAAGAATCTACACAAATTAATTACACCATAATTGTTGTAGACTGTAGAAAAATCGAAAAGAAAAAAGGAAGAAAGAAAATAGCTGTTGGAAACATGCTTAACAGATATGTCCAAGGATTTTCACATGTAGCATATACACACACACACATATACATATATAATATCCGTAGGAAACATATAAAAACATGCACTTGTCTTGGCCAGTTGGTCAATTGGCCCGTTGAATGGCTTAATTGGCTGTTTGCCTGCTTGCTTGGTTGGCTAGATGGCTGGATGGCTGGAGGGCTGGTGGGCTGGTGGGCTGGTTGGTAATAATTCAAGATGAATGTTCAAATAAATAAGCAGCTAATACTTAACTTTACTTAACTTGAATGTCTGATACTTGTAAATAGCAACACAAATTGAAATTGTTGACACAAATCGAAAGAAAAAATAACAAAATAAAAGCCATAGATAAAAATGTCAAAGCTTAAGAAAAACTTTAAGGCAAAAAATGTCGCCATATGCATTATAGAAATTATTAGTGAACCAAAAAAAAATATATATATATAAAAAGGCAAACAAAAAGGAAGAAAGAAATTGTAAGAAATCAGTTTATAAGAATACTGTTCCTGATCGATTCAGCCTAAAAGTGATCTATGATTATTTAGCGCTTTAGACGCGCTCGTATTTTTATGGATATTTTGAACTAAAGTTGTTAGTGCTAGTCCGGATAAATGTGGCTCAAGAGTTTCTAAAAAAGATTTGAAGTAATTTTAGAATATAAAGATGTATAAAGGTTTCGAAACAATTCGAAATTTTTTAAATTTGTTTATGGCAATTTCTTTATTAAAAATTTTGTACAATTTTTATAATGAAAGGAAAAATATTTTTTATAAATTATTTGTTAAATTAATTCAGTGTTCAAATGATTCCACGTAATTTCATATAAATTAACAATTCAAAGAAGTCTGTTTTTTGTCTTTTGTTTTGAAAGAGGTACAAAAATTTCTTGTAATTTAAATGAAATAGTTAAGCCAAAAAGTGTTAGAACTTTAAAGTCTTACATTTCCAATAAAATGCAAGTTTTATTTGTAGATTCGTTTTGCTTCCTTTTTTCCTTTTTATCTCCTTTTTGTCGTTTTTTTTCTTTTTTTTGTTAACGACCGTAACATTTTAAACTGATTTGCATTATAAATTAACTTAAAACCAGCTTGTTTAATTAGCTTCATCGCAAACCACGAATGATTATATTAAAAAAAAGAAAGGAAAAGAGATGAATATGACAAAAGGAACGGAAACGAAGGGTAAGGAAAGGAAAGAGTATGCACATACAAAACAGTTCTCTATGAAAAACTTTTTAAGTGATATTTGTGCTGCTTGAGCATAATTAACAAATAAATATATATCTATATATAAATTTCCGCTGTGTTGAATAAAGATGAGCGCACTCACATTTATATTTTTATATATATTTTTGTGGTATGTAAAGGAATCAAGTTGAATATTTTGCATTAATTGTGTCCTTCAAAACTGATCAGTAAAATTTTTTAACAAATTGCCTGGTTATGCTGATTTTTAAGTAAGAACAGCGAATATTTAAGAAAATAGATTTTTTGATAATTCATTTATGGATTTTATGAAATCAATATTTCTCATTCTTATTTATCTTTTTCCTTCAAGTATTATGATTCATTGATTCTCATGCAGACTACGAGTTGTAATATCATAATTTTTTTCTTTGCATTTTTTTTTCCTTTTAAATAAGGCAAACGAGCATAATTATCTTATGATTATTTTGAAATTGATAGTGTAGAATGGCTAAGGAGTTTTTGGTCCTTTATGCCACGTATGTAATAAATATTTTTATGAATATCATTTGTCATTATGTTAAATGTTTATATTTCTTTGTTATCTTTATGAGTTTTCAACCTTTTAGGAAGTTTATCATATTTTTGTGGCAGGTTATGATGAAGTGCCATATACAACTGTTAGCACTGACTTGATATTCTTTTCGTAATGCGACATAAGTTAATTTTCATTAAAAAAAAATATATATATGTATATAAATCTACACTGAGAAAAACAGTTCCGTAATAAAAAATTTTTAAATAAACAGTAAAAATTTTAATAGAAGTCAAAAAATTCCTTGATATGAAAGTATTTTAAAAGGTGGCCAGTCATTTTATGTTGTTCAGATTTATGTTTAACATAGTTTCTAGTTTTAGATTTATTAAGAACTATTTTTGGAATCACTTTAAGTCCTTGTAAGAATACTTTTATAAATTTATATTTTGAGTCATATAGATCGGAGAATTCGGATTAATGAAAAATATAGATTCTCTGAAATACGATTTGAAAATATCGAAGGGCGCGTATATTAAGCATAACGGCCCCTTTTGACAAGCCCTATAAGAGAATTTGTCTATGTCATTAAATTGTTTCAGAAATTTTTATCTGTAAGACACTTGCGGGGGCGACCAATCCCGAGAAGCACCTGCTCAACTGGGAGTGGCTCATGAGATGGTCTTTGTTGATACTTCCGTTACCATGATGGGTTCATCATGAGTTCACGTCATCCGACCAAAGATTTAATTTGGTACCAGTTTTAATAAAGCCCATCGTGGTTATATTGAGGTTGGCTTCATGAGAGCTGTGGTGCCCATATCGTTGGCGTAGCGCGCAGGATCCCATTTCCTGAATAAAATGGGTAGCTGGGTAGGCTTATTGAGCTAACCAAACTAAGCCAAGAAATAGTAGGAAAACTCCGAATCTAGGTACCAAAGATTAAGCCTTGTATATAAGATGCAATACAGGCTTTAAATTGGAAGCTAGTCGTGACGGTAACATGCACCATGTGTAGGTGATTACCAACGCTAGCGCTCATTTGTACAATTGTGTAGCACGTAGTTAAGTCTTCAAGGCAAGCATGCATGTAAGACACATATTGAATATTGTAAGGTACTTGCAACATGATACTTTTGATTTTAGATCAATTAGCGTTCAGCTCTATGATAAATTCTATCATAAATAGTGCAGATTAGTAATTAGCAATCTAAATTGAACAAATTTTTAAAAATTTACTACTTGTGATTGATAAATTTCTTTAATTTTTAATTTAATTTTAGGCATTTTGCAATTGTTATTGGGAAATGTTATAAGCCTGTCGAGTATTGGTTTAAATTTACAACTTTTTTCTGAGTGTATAAATATAAATTTTACTTGATATCTTCTTCTTTTTCTTGCAGTATTACGTCCTTTTCCCATTTGCGCTAGTTGATACTCTACACTATTTATAGTAAAATTCATTGCATGATCATGAAGCAATTTAAATTTAAAAAAAATTAGTCACACAGACAATTTCCTTTTGTAAGGTCTAGCAAAGTAGGTCCCTAGGTTTAATCTTTTCGATAAATATCAAAGTTTGAAATTTTCACAAAATTTTAACTGCTAATTCTAGCTAAATCATTTAAACCTAGAAATTTCGAGTGACTTCTATGCTTGTTTTAGGCTCTCATTCTTAAATTATGAAACTTCCTTTTTACATTTAATTACATTTAATAAAGCAAAGTAGCTTATTTAATTTTGCATGCAAATCACACAATTTGCTTTATAAAATTTTTTTCTGCTTTTTGTAAGAAAGAAATGAAGCTACCTCTCAGAAAAGGAGTAAAAAAGAAAAATTGAATCATTATGAAAATAAAATGAAAATTATGTGAGAAAATTTTTGTTTCATATGCATAAAATGACAAGCAACAGCAGAGGGTAGCAGTTAACAGATGTGGCAACAAAAAAAAATCAAAAAAAAAAAAAAAGAAGAATCCGAAGGAAAAAATATTATGTGAAAATTAAGGAAAAACAGAAACAACAAAAACTATAAACTGTGAAATTAATTTTCACAATTGCACGCGCACACATTTAATGACATTTTAGTTGAATGTATGGCCTTTGTACACACAAACACACACATTACATTATTGATAAATGAGCCTAAATGTATGCGTTTGTTTGTGTGAGTATATTTACATTAAGGGATAATTAATTAAATACGCTAAAGGTCATAATTCAATTAGCTTCCATTCTTTTTTTTTTCTTTATAATTATACTTAATATTATAATAAATTTCAACATGCTAATGTTAGTTAAATGATCGTTGCGATAGATGGAAGAGTTCAATACCATCCTCAACATTTTGTGATTTATTATAGAGTCTAATGATTTATTTATCTCTTTCTGGCTGCATATCTCTTTTTGAAATTTGCCACGTAAACATTTATTTTGTATAATATTTTGAATTTTGTATAATATTTGAAACGAGTAAATAACACGGAAAAGAAATCTGTATAGTCATAAGCATTGAATAATGAGTATATAACAAAAATGTCACATATGTACATATAAAACGACAGGCCTTTATTTATTTACCGCTAAAGTTAATATAAATCAAGAGATATTGGAAATTGAACAACAAAGAGAAAACTATTTGGATAAATACCTCAAATAGTTAACTTATTGCCCTTGAAGAGTATGGTAGATATAAATCTGGCAGTTACGGACAGACAATAACCATACAAAAACCATACAACAATTCATTTTCATCACATAAGACAAAATAAGGTGCGTTATAAGCAAGAACTCTAAAAATGATATCAAAGACGTGGAAGTTTTATGTCTCATAATTTTGAACGGTCGTGACTTATTCAATTTGGTTTTGACTCGATCATGCAGAGCAAAAATTTCTAATGCTTTTAACAAATTTCTAATAAATATATAGATTTTTGTTTGGACAAGACCATTCACAAATGAAATTGTTAGACATGACTAAATTAGGTTCTTTAATTTATAAAACTCTAGAAGATTTTTATTGCTTTTACTTAAAGTATTAGACCAATATAAATGTAGGGAAGACCCAAGAGAAAATTAAAGTGATTTGTGTTAACATTATTCTTCTCTTTATTTGTTTGTTCATTGTGCTTACAAAAAACACAAACTAAAGTAAAAATAAATCAAAGAACGAATTAAGCAGCATGATAAAATACTTATGCGGCTGCTATTTATACAAAATTATTTAAAATTTCTGTTGCTATTCATTGCAAAGGTCTTTTCGTTGTCATTGCTGCTGTTAATGATTGTGATTGTGTTTGCAATGATTATTGCGATTTTAATGCTACTGTTATTTTGAAATGTTTTGAGTTCTTTTGAAATCTTTTCTAGTGTTAATGATGATGGTGCTGCCATTTTATCAACATTTTACTAAACATTTATATCTTATTGCATGTGGCAATTTGAAGAACTTCCTAAAATATTACAATTGAAATTGTAACAGGATGAAATGTTAAATGTTATTCAAGGTATGCTATTGAAGGAATGCACCGTGAGAAGGATGAAATGTCATGAATTAATAAATAGCACTTGAAATTTTGTATAAATGTAAACAGCTGCAATAAAATGTTCAATTGAAAGAGAAGCAGCAGCAGCAGCAAAAAAAGCAAAAAAAAAAGGCATAACATCAATACTCAATAAAAATCACAAACGCTAAGTGGCAAATATATTTAGCTTTACCAAATGGCAAAACTATGTTGATTTGTTTCAAGAGTTTAAAGTATACTTTTGAAAAGTATCATATCAAGATAAACACAGAGTATACAATACAATACATGACAATTTGTATGCATATATAATCGATAATATATTTAATATAATATTAGACAAACAAATAGACAAGTTCTACTTGTAATTTTTACATCGATTCATGTATGTTGTTATGTTTATTTTGGTTTGAAATATAAAGATTTGAAATATATAAATATTGCTAGAAATAGGATTCACTTAGTCAAAACAAAAACAATTTCAATTGTAGATTGCAGTATTTAGAGCTGGGCCCGACATAACACTATTAAAAGATCTTGAATGATTTTAGGTTAATTGAAGAAAGTGGCCGTCTGGCTGCCTTAAAGTTTAGACTGGCTGTTGGATTATGGTTATACTAACAATTTAAGGAAATTTAGAAAGAAAGCTAATAATAGATTTTACTTTACTCAGAACAAAAATTAAAGATATGAATTTTGGGATAATTGAAATTTAAATTTATGGTTTTAAGAATGAAATGAAATTTAATAAATTGGAATTTTTTCAAAACAACTTTTTTCTTTTTTTTTTAATTTACCTGGCAACTGTGTTTCTAAACTAATGTGAAGAAATAAAAAAAGACATTTCTTTATTCTTTCGCCAATAAAAATTGAAAAATCTTCAATTTTATTCTTCTAATGAAAAAAAAATTTTAAGCAAATATAATTTCGTTAAAAGTTTTTTCAAAATTTTCCGTTTTTCAATACAAAAAAAAAAGAGGAAAAAAGAGTTAATAAAAGAAAATTGGAATAAAGCTATCAATAAAAATGAATAAAAAGGTTCATAAAAAAGACACCAAATTAGATGGCGGTGATCAGATTGTGTTAGGAAATGTAAAAGGTTTAGAACGTTTAACAAATAAGAAATTTAATAAAGGTTTATCATTTACATTACAAGAACGTCAATTGCTTGGCATTCATGGCCTATTGGCCCCTTGTTTTCGTACTCAAGAGGAGCAAGTTGATATTTGTATGGAACATTTAAATCAAATTAAAGACGATTTACAAAGATACATGTACTTAACATTATTGGCCGAATGGAATGAGAAATTATTTTATAAATTACTGCGTACACATCTAAAAGAATGTTTACCGTACGTGTATACACCAGTGGTGGGTGCTGCCTGCTTAAATTATGGCTTTATCTATTTAAAACCGAAGGGTTTATATATTACCATAGAAGATAAAGGACATGTGGCAGATGTATTAAGAAATTGGCCAGAAAAAGATGTGAGAACAATATGCGTTACAGATGGTGGCCGTATTTTGGGTTTAGGTGATATAGGTGCTTATGGCATGGGTATACCAGTAGGTAAATTGGCATTATATACAGCATTGGGTGGCGTGCGGCCCCACTATTGTCTACCCATAACATTAGATTTAGGTTGTAATGTCCCTACAATACGTGAAAATCCATTATATATTGGCTTGAGATGTAAACGGCCGCAACTTAAAGTTTGTGATGAATTTATAGATGAAGTCATGGAAGCTATTGTCAATCGCTGGAGTATGAATTGTTTAATACAATTCGAAGATTTCGCCACAAATTATGCTTTTCATTATTTGCAAAGATATCGTAAAAAATACAGTATGTTTAATGATGATATTCAAGGTACGGGTGCAGTAGTTGTTGCCGGGATATTGTCAGCTTTGAAAGTCACAAAAAAATTATTACGCAAGCAGAAAATTCAATTTTTTGGTGCTGGCGAGGCAGCCATCGGTATTGCTTCACTTTTGGTATTGGCTTTCATGTCGGAGGGCTTAACTGAACATGAGGCGCGGAATCGTATTTGGATGTTTGATAGTAATGGTTTAGTTGTGTATAATCGGAAAAATGGCCCACCATTGAATGACCGTAAATTAGGTTTTGCCCATAAACATCCACCAGTAAATAGTTTGGAGGAAGCTGTTCGCTTAATAAAGCCTACCATACTAATTGGTGCATCAGCAAAATCGGGTGCTTTTACCAAGCGCGTTTTAAATTTGATGGCTGAATTTAATGAGCGACCCATAATATTAGCACTTTCAAATCCTATAAGTAAATCTGAATGTACAGCAAATGAAGCATATCAATATACAAAGGGCAAATGTATATTTGCATCGGGTTCACCATTTCCACCAGTTATGTACGAAGGTCACTCTTACATCACAGGTTTAGCTAATAATGCTTTTATTTTTCCTGGTATTGGTTTAGCGGCGACTTCTCTGGGGATAAAATCCTTTCCGGATTCATTATTTTTATGGTTAGCCAAAACATTGAGTGATTTATCTACGGAACGTGATTTTTCTTTAGGTCGAATTTATCCATCCATTAGTAATATGCCATGCACTTGTTTTGAGATAGCGATTTGTGTTGCGAATTATGCATACGCGAAAGATTTGGCTACATTGAAACCTCAACCGCCCGATATGCGTGAATTTCTAAAAAATCAATTGTACGATGTGAATTATGAGTCCGCCTTACCTCGTATGTTTTTAAACAATAAAAAAAATCATTAATTCATTATATGTTGCATACTTTTTGGAATTTTAGTAAACCTTTGTGTACATTTTTTAAAATCATTCTATAGAAATATAATTTTTATTCAATGTAAATCAAATAAATTGCTGCTCTTTAATTATGTTGCTAGATGTGGTAAAATGTTTACATAATGGAACCGCATTCTTGAGAATTTAGTTAATTGTATTTACATTGTATTTAATTTACTTTGATATCTTCTTTCAAACATTTTATATTTACTCAATAGTTTCGTTGACAGTTTTAAGGCGTAACTAAATATACATGTTACGAAAAGTATCATATTAAAAGTTTGAGGTCACCCTGTTATTTTTAATATGTATGCATAAATCTTGAAAACTTTTAGGCTTCTTTTAAAATGTAATTTAAAAGATTCTTAACTCTTTAACTTGATTGAAATGACATGCATAATAAACAATTTTGTTTGAGGAAAAGCCTACTTTTCTTCTGTTGAATGAAATATTTAGGAAAGATCATTTTAATTATGTATCAAAAGAAAAAGCAAATGTAACTGGATGCAAAATGAAATCGTTTACCAGACTTAACCAAAAAAAAGTTAAAGGGCAAAATTGAATTTTACTACTTTATCTTGAATAAAGAACTTCTAATGAGTAAGACATTTCAAAAAAAAAGAAAAACGGAACAAGTGCATACTTTTTGTATGTTATGGTACAATATGTATTTATATATAAGTGGGAGTGGCTTGATTGTGGTATTGTTAAATATAAATTAGAGTTAGAACTACAAATTAGTAAAAAGCAATTGGTTCTTTTTTTAAAGAATTGCTAATAATTTTACTTTACGGGTAGTTCTCAGATTGGGCAGTCTAAAATTTATATCACACTTTAAGGGAATATTTTATATTTTGAGAGGGAGATGAAAAGCAACAATTTACATAGGGTTAGACCGACAGACAAATAGATATAGGCCAAATTCAATTTCTAGCTACCTTCCTCTAATTTATATTTAAAAAATTTTGTATTATTTAGCTAATAATAAAAAAAGTTAAAATAGTTGTATGGAATTGTTGATGTTTTAACTTTTAATTGAATTAAAATTTTTAATCAAACGAGTTAATTAAAATATATTATTTCATATATGTAAATATACTTACACATGATAAAAATATATAAATACAATTAGGAAAATGTTTGAACAAAGGAGACTGAAGTGAAGTCGGATACGAAGACGAAAAAAAAAAGATGTTTTGAAAATCAATTGGAAATAATAGGCCATGGAAGAAAGACAATTACAATAATATGCCTGGGCATATTACAAGCATATGTATATATTTATAATCAGAGAGATATATTTAGTAATTTTTATCCTTACTATCATATAATTTTTTAAACGTACATTCATACATACACATAACTATTCTTAGATAAAAACTTCTAATCTCTCTGGCGCTTCATTGTATAAAGTTAAACTAATTTATATTCATACATGTAATAACTACTTTCCTTACATTCGTATATATATGCATATATATAACAAGGATATGTGTATATGTGTGTGTAGAAAGGATGCCTAACAATTTCTAAAATGACAATTTTATTATTTCCACTCTTAACTCTTGCTATTATTTGTATTGTAATGTATATAGCATTTGTATATAAATGTATATAGAAATGTTTATATGAATGCTTATATATATAAATTTATATATTTACCATGAAAATTTAGAGCAATTGTTTTATATTTGATACAATTTTATTGCTGCTGCAGCTATGTCAGATTGGTCATTTAAGCCTATAAGATAAATTTTCTGAAAACTTATTTTACATAAACATATATATATATATATATGTATATATATATATATATATAATATATATATATTATATATATATATATATATATATATATATGTATATATCTATAACACATAGATCATTAAATCTCTGGCTATTTGTTTTTAAGCGATTCTTTCATGTCATTTTATTCTTAGCCTTAATTTCTTTAGACAAACGCCAATTTCGCCTAACAAAAATTATGAATATTGTACATTTAAGCGAAGACTTTTTGACCATTATCCATCATCACTTTGTGCAATAATCGTGTCATGCCTTAATTCATCCAATTTTCATGTATTTACCCAAAAAATCGGTTTTACCTGTATTAAACAGCTCAGAATAGTTGTCTGAAGTATCAGAAAGTTTTCGCTGTTACTTTGCAGTAAGCGCTTGAAACATTTACTGAAGAAAATAATTTGCACGTGGACATAAAACTTGGACTTATGTTTTGAAGGCGATCAACTTTTTTTACACATTTAAATTCAAAATTTGGTACCATTTCCAAATACATTATGCCAGTCTGATAAATTTTACCATAATTTATTTGCCCAAGCCATACTTGTTGTTCTACCTGTGTGTGTGTGTGTGTGTGTGTGTGTGTGTTTTCGTGTGAAATAACACAAATCCTATATAAATATTTATTTAATATCATCCGGTTTAATTTGGTATAATTGTACGTGTGTGTGTGTGTGTGTGTGTGTGTGAGTGTTTGCATGTGTATGTATGTATGTAAATTAGATATGATTTTTGGCTTAGTTGATTATATTCTTCTTTACTCTCTAACACTTTATTCTTTACTTTTCAATCTCTGCCTCATTTTCTCTTCAATTATTTTTGTCTTTTTTCTTTTTTTTATTGCTTTTAGTTTCGATTATGTAGAGATATATATGAATTAATTTAGTTATTGCAGCAATTTTACTTTATTTGCATGCACTCAAAAATTTTCATTGTGTCATTTGTGTGATGTTAAATTTTATTATAACTTTATAAATATTCATAACAATCGTTGGTAAAGAAAGAGAGAAAAAGATAGATACATAAGAAGATTAATTATACTTAGTTATATTATGGAACATAAAATGAAAGGGTGAGACAGAGAGAGAGTGAGAGAGGGGGAGAGATACAGAGAGTGAGAAATAGAGAAAGAAAGATGTAGAGATTATAAAGTGATTTTTGATTGAAATTGTTTAAATTTTAATCATCCAAAATTTTATATAAATCAATTTTTGTTATGTCCAAGTTTTTTCATCATAGTGGAAAATCGCACTTGATCTTTATAAAACTCCTTTATTGTCAATTACTATTTGTGACTTTTGCGTAACATTATAATAGTGGATTTTTACCAAAAGTATTATTTGAATCCATTTTTTCATGCTTTGACTTTACTTGAAATTCTATTAAGTATTGCTTGACATTCAAAACAAGATAAGATTTCGATTTGTCAAAATATCAACTCTCTCTTTAAGTGAAGCACAATCTTCTTCATCATATAAATAACAAATTCTTGAATTTTCTATTTGTATAAGTAATTTTTGAGTAAAAAAATTGCTTAAGAAAGTGTTTACTTAAGTCTTTTCTAATCATTTAAAATTAGAAGTTCGATTGATTTCTAAATAAATCCAACTTCAAAAAAATATAATTGACATAGTTGTAGGGTCACAAAAATTATTGTTACTGATATGAACTATGGAAAATTTTTGTACGCATTTTGATGGGAAATGGGTTAAATCAAATTTATTTGTTATCAATTGTCTGTCTAAAAATAAATGGAATGGGTCAGGTCCATCCAAAATAACATAATATAGAATTACGTAATTCCACCGGAAATCATGGCGTTAGAATATTTTGTTACAAAATAAATTCATATGATAACTTTGATTGGACTCATTTTATGAATATTTATATACCCTACACCAATGTAGGCTGATCAGATTTAAGCCTGTCTGTTTATTTGATATTTGCCAATGTAAATTTACTATTAAATTACAGAGCGCAATTTTGAGTATTTTTAGTAAAATTTGGTCCATGATTGTGTTTTGGCTCAGAAGCAAACCCATTTAAAAATGGTTAAAATTGGACTATTTTTTCGACCATGCTCTTTATAACGCTTTTCGTAAAAAAGTCATTATGTAAAACAAATTCAAATTTTAGTATAATTTCCTGTAAATTTGTGCTAGGCTATATTTTAACATAGAAAATATGTGCCGCAAATCTTGTCCAGATTGGTGTATTTTTACAACCATTTCCCATATAAACCTCCTTCCCAAAGAAGTCATTATATAGAGAAAAAGTTCAATTTTGAAACTATTTTAGCGAAAAGTGGTATTTTGATATAGAAAATATACGTTATAAATTTAGTTAAGATCGGCCCATTTTTTGAGCCTCCTTTTATATTATAAACTTTTTAAATAATTGAATAATTACATTTTTCCCAAATTTGTTGGCTTGTAATTCTCTTGCTTAGTCTGATTGTTGTAGTGTTAAAAAAAATAGTGTAGACTTATTAAAAGTCGACTCCAACCGACCATTTTACATAAGAAATTTGGCAAAAATTCTTATGGCTTATCTTCTTGACCTTTATTCATTTATTTTCACTAGTTTACAAACAATTCAGTGAAATTGTGATGTTGTCCTTGAATGAAATTCTTCTATACTTTTTTGTAATCGTGACTATAAATATGCTATATCCATGATGGAAAAGTCTCAATTTTGAAATAGAAATATTTTATTTATTTCTCAAAAAGTCAACAATAAATCTTTCTCCCTTTGTTAATGTCTACTGAATTTATATTCATTTACATATATATTTATAAATGTGCTGAATGTGTGAAAATTAATTAAAATTATTCTTTACAAACATTTACATTAATATATATATGAAATTGCAGAGCTTTTTTTATGGTTGATGCCATGATGCAATAGCACAACAATAAGAGCAACATAGCACAGACAGCAACAACAACAGCAACAGCAATAGTAAACGGTTCAGCTAAAGTTGTGGGTTTTCCATTTTCATTTTATGAACAATTCTAATGTGGACACAAAAACAATTGTGAATAAAAAAGAAGAAAAATATTAGCTAAACTAAATGGGAAAAAATAGAAAAGAAAAATCGTCCGTCTACAAAAAAGTAAAAAAAGCAAAAACAAAGCAAAAAAACAAAAAATAATTGAATTTTAATTGAATTCAATCAAATCAATTTCATGACTCAAACTCACTTAAAATTCACATTTTCTTGCACTTTCTTTTCTTCATTTTCATTAACGTTTTCTATATCTTCAGTCCCTTACCATTCAAACGCGACCATTTTGTGAACGTTTTGTAGGTGTAGGAATTTGTTGTTATCGATTTAAGTGTGAATGAATATTTTAAGTGTCTTTAGAGAAACTATTGATCTGTTAGCCTTTTTCAATTTTATGTTTAAAGTGATTTTATCACTTTAAATTCAAGGGTCCATTGAAATCTATCTTCTTCATCATTTACTTTTTCATAATGATTAAATTTTGAAGGTGAAAAATTGCTCATTTAATAATATTTAAACTAAATTTATCTTAATTAATTTGCTTTAGTTTTTTTTCTTAGTAATGTTTAGAAATTAAAGAAAGGAAAAACCAATTAAGTTATTTTTTAGGACTTTAGTAGCATAAGATTTTAGGAGAGAATTTGATAATAATAATGAAAAAATTTTTAAAAAATAACGAGATCATTGTTCAAGAAGTTATTTCCAATGGCCTTTTCCCCGTTTCAAACTCAATTTGCACTCAAGCTTCACCATTATCGTATTATTCTACAAAGAGCTGATTAAGATTTCATTAAAGAACTTTCAAGAGGTTTTCTACAATTTTTGTCCGTCTTTCAAAATGTTCCAAATGCCTAACATTTAAAGATAAATTTGCCGTCTTTGCTTTACGAATTTCAAATACATGAAACCACAATAAACCTCTCATTATCATAAATTTATGTTTTGTCATGTTTATTATTTTCATATAAAACAGAAATTAAAATTCAATACGAAAAGCATAAATTTTATTGTGGTAATTTGAAATTTTTTTTATATTATATTTTAGGCATCATTTTAAATTGTTAATTATGTCTCTTAATTCATAATAAATATATTTACTATTCTCTCTAATCTAAATCTAAATCTCTTTAATTATATAATTCTTGTACAATTTTTTGTATTTTATAATTAAATTCTATGTTTTCAGTTTTACATGAAATAATTTAAACATATTTTTATTAAGCCATTAAATTAACTTTAATGTAGATGGCAAAACATTCAACATTGAAGACAATGTACAAAAAATAAACATTTATTTTTATTCTTTGTTCATTAAAATCAACTAAAAAATACTTTAAAAGAAATCGTCTTATATGAGTAAAATTTAAAAATTTTAAGAAGTCCAAAAGTGTCAGAGTAATGTAGAAATTTTTATATAAAAAAAGACTCAAAAGAGCATTAAAATTATCTAAACTTTTCGCATAAAATATTGGAAATATTAGAAAAATTAGAACATTTTTTGTATAAGTTAAAATTTCGTTCAAAATAAGACTTGATCGCTAAAAAATTATCTGAATTTAATTCTGTTCAGGATTTTAAGAATAAAACTATCTCAAAATCATATGATTTTTGCCGAGAAATAAGTCAACATTCTGAATCATAAAAGCTGTGCAGTATAAAAGTTCATTGTACGGGAGGACCTCAAGGGATCGTATCTGATAATACTAATAAGTCCACATTTGAAAAATTAATTTATGCTATTTAAGACTTTCTCGAGATTTTACATGCGAGTTTAGTTAAAGAATGTTTAAGAACCCTAAGAATTTGAACAATTTTTATTTTTTATGTTCTAAAAGATCAGAAAATTTCCTATTGACATTTTTTGTTAATTTTATAGATCAAATTATTAAATTTAAAGATCTGATCTAAAAATGTCATTTAAGCAGAATTCTAAAACTAATGATTTAAAGTTTTAACATGCAATTCAAATAAAATATTTGAAATATCTTTGATAATAATTTTGCTATATTTTACGATTCATAGTAAAGTTAACAAAGTTTTGCCACCTTGACAATAATCTTAAGTTATCTTAAGTAATTAATTTGATGTAGGGTATAAACAAATGATTGAAAAATTAATTGAATGCAATAACTGTAACAAAATTGCTGTATAAGATTTACAATTACAACAATAAAAATATTGAAAAGAAGGACTCTACATAAAACAAGGGGAAAGTAATAATATGTTCAAAAATAGAAGGGACAATCGGGAAGAAGGAGATGAGAGTGAATGAAGAAGAACAAGCCAAAGCAATAGAAGAAGCATTTATTATTATTTAACATAAAAAATTGTTACGTCACTTAATAAATTTCCGTCGTTGTTGCCATACGTGAGAACTTCACTCATAAGTACATATAATTTATAGAAATTTCTAGTCTTAATCTTTAAAAAATATCATGTCAAAATTGTTAGAACAGGTGTAAATTGTTTTCGATGATTCGGAGAATTTTTTAGAGATGTTTAAGCAAGTTTGAAAAAAGTTCTTAGATTGGAGTTAATTAATGGATGAAATGCTGAACACCTGAAACGAAAATGTGAACTAAAAGTCATCCCAATCATATCAGTGATTATATATACAAAAATTAGCAGGTAAAATTACAGAGACTGTGTTTACATTTGAAATCGTATTTATTGACTATTTTCAGAAAGGCAAGACATTAGACTGGCAATGATATTTAGAAATCCCATTATAAATTGCCTTTTAGAATGGAGATTTAGCGAATGACGTCTGGTAATAAAACTGATCATAAAAAAACCCTTTGCTTAAAGTTAATTCAGTCAATGTTTCTCTTTAGTTTTTCTCCAACTATTTGCCATTATTTTATTATTGCTTGGATCATGTCTAAGGATTATATGATGCCAATAATACCATAACTAACTAACCAACTAATACGATACAACAAATACAAATAGTGACAAAGAATTGAAGTAGAGAGAAAGAGAGATAAAGTGGGCTAAGGTTATTTATGGGTTTTAATTTTATAAAGTAAAGTGCATGTAACATTGTTTAAGCTTAACTAGAGAGACATGACATGTTTAAATAGGATTTTGAATAAACGAACTGAAAAACGTAACATGACATTTGTATCTTTATATGTCGTAAATATTTATCCTCTAAAAAAAAACATGCAATAACATGAGATACGAAAGGTATTTGAACAGCAAGAGACAGCCTAACACTAAATGACCGAATCTTTTTCCTTTACATTTCCCATGTCACATATAAGACACTTACAATTACATAATATATTGAAATATAAATAAATGTAATAGTTAACGTTAAAGTAACGTTTAAAAGTATGAATGATGATCGGCCGCCCGAATGGCCACAAATATGAAGAATTATAAGAAGCGAAGGAAAGTTAAAGGGGTAAGAAGCTCATCAACACTTTTCATACAAAATAAAGTAGTATGTGTCTTTGAAATTTTATTATGTATAATTGTAATTGTACAATTATCAATGTATATATATAAATAAAATACATACAGTTATATGAATGTTGAATATTGAATGTTGAAAACGTTACAATATGTAATTGATTTTATCGGCCATGTTAATTTTTGATTAAATATGCAAATCGATGACATTCATTCATATATGTACTCATAAAATGCTAGAAAGAAAGATAGAGAGAGAGAGAGAGAGAGATAGGGATATGGATATGGAGAGAGGCAGAGAAATAGAGATAGAGAGAGAGAGAGAGAGAGAGAGAGAAGTTGATGAAAATCAAATTACACCAATACATAATTTCCGTAATTTATTGATGTATTAAATTCCCTGGACAATTCAATTCTACTTCTATCAGTCACACATACACACACACAAATTTATATATATATATACATATATATATGTGTGTGTGTGAAATCCATATAAACAGTTAGTTCAACATTAATGTTATCTAGCGTTGAGCGTATTGTTATGTAAGTGGTTAAGAAGAGATTGAAAGCTTCAAAATGGAACAAATTGTGTTAAAGATTTAACAAATACAAATAAAATAATTAAAGCAAGTAGTATAAATATTTCGATGATGTCATATGACTAGGAAAAATCGAACATTATCTGACTTAAAAAGCATTAATAAGGGAAAGTAAGTGGAAAATATAAACTTTATGAATTTTCGAAAAAGAAATTACTTCTTAAATTTTGAACAGATCAATTAAGACGAATTGTATTGAAATGTAAAATTTTTTTTAATTAAGCTTTTATGAGGAAAGTGATTGTGAAAGTCACATAATTTTGCTACGTCGAATACAATCGCAACATTTCGTTTTGAATCAAATTACCACGCCCACAAACATTTAACAAGTATGTACTGCTTAGTGAATACAGAAATACTAAATTAGATTTTTAGATGGACAAAATGATAGATAGATTTGCAATCTTTTAGAAAATGATTTTGAATTTTTTGCACAATGGGTCTTTTGGTGCCTTTAAAGTACAAAGATTCTGTTTTTCAATTCCCCTTTATTTTTAGGCTAAGAATGATCATTCATTAATTAAATGGAAATTTCAGCAACTTTCAAGTTTCCAATCCTCAATAAGTAAAAAGTTTCGTTTAAATGGAAATTGGTCAAATAGTTGAATAAAATTTCCCTAGAAATTTATGCTTTACTTATTAAAGTTGTTCAGTTATTAGAAATGAGTTACCATGTAATTGAAATAATTTGAAAATTATGATCTTTGGAATCTAAGAGAAAAATGAAATTAAAGAAGTCAAATAGAAAATTTAATTAAAAAATTTTTTTTCATGGATGGTACAAGACAATATCAAGCTATTGAATACAACTATTACATGTAAACTATTAGAAATTCTCATAGAACTTAAGAGTAGAAGAATCAAACTAAAAGAAGCATAACATAATTGTACATTGTAATTGAAGTTATTACATTGATGATGGCCAGATTTAGGCTATTAAACGATCATTATAAGTCTGTCTATCTGTTTGTCTATCTGCATGTCTGACTGTCCGTCTACCTGTATTTTTCATTACATTTGATAATTGTCATTATCATGATTAGATCATTATTAGATGTATGTAAACTGTTTAATGTTTTTACTATCACAATTATCATCATCATTATTATCATCAGAATTATGTTTATTATTATCAGACGTGTCCACAAAACTTTTGTGACATGAATGGCATGCATGGCATCTATGGCATTCATGCAATGGGAACTCTTCTATGTATGTGTGCCTGGATGTCAACAATAATTTGTAAATTTTTGTTGTACAATTTCTCCTCTCTCTGTTACGATAATAATATTTTCCCTTGAGTGTCACACATTCTCATACACAATTACAGTTATATTCATACCAGGCATCTATCTTTACATATCTTTTATATGCACTATTGACAGTTATTATTATGTTACGGTATTATCTCGTTATTTATGCAGCTCATGACAAATAATTTGTATGTATGTATATGTAAGCATTTAACTTGTATATTTTCTTCTACATCTCATTACTGTATGAACATTTGTAAAATTACACATTCAACTTTTTCCATTCTACTCTAATTGAGGTATAATAAATGTGTATAAATTTATGAAAGATTTAAATGTATATTTAAATATATTAAGAGAATAATTTTTTTGGAATAATATAGAAATATTTTCTGATATGAAAGATATTCTGAAAACTATTTAAGAAGATTTTCTGTATTAAGCTAGAAAAATTTTCCGAAATTAATTCTGATTTGAAACTGATTCAGAAAGACTTTCTAAAATCGATGCTGAAAAGCATAATCTGAAAAAATTTTTTGAGAGAATTAATTGTTCAAAAAAAAGTAAGTGTTCAGGAATATTTTCCAAAATCATTTAAAAAGATTATCTGATTTAATTGAAGAAGATTTTCCAGAATATCTACATATCCAGAAAGATTTTCTGCAATAATTTTGAGATATTTTGTACAACGTTTTAGAAAAATTGTCTGAAACAGATTTTCTAAAGCAATTTCAAAAAAACTTTTAAAATTAAATTCAAAAAGTCTTTTTAAATTAGAAAGACTTTTGAGACACTTTCTAAAAAGAATCATTTTTTGAATCACTTCAGAATCAGTTACTTCAAAGCTCCATAAAATGTTCTAATACATTTTGTATATAACTTTTATTTTCAGTTACATCTTAAGGTAAAATGTTATAAAAATATTGATAATCTAGATAATAAAAAATATTGTTGGACCAAACTAAAATGGAACTTCATTTGGTAAAAACATAAGAATGAAAGTTTGATTAAAAAACAAACGGAATAATTTATATATAACAATAATTACAATTGCGCTTACTTTATTTTTTCTAAAAAAATAGTAAAAAAAAATTAAACAAATTACATTCATTCATTCAAAGCATTCATGACATTTGCTTTAGACGAAGCAACAAAGGATTTCGTAAATAATTTCACTATTAAACGTATTCAACGTATTAAGCGGTAAACCAACCTCACGTCAATTTAAAAAAGTGTGGTCATTTTATCGTGATTTTGCTAATAAACAAAACTGAACTAAACTAAACGTTCAAGTTTTTTTTTTTGTTATACTTTTGTTGAAATTTAATTTTATAACACGTCATTCAATAAGTATTCAGTTAAACTGACCATTTTTTCGTTATTGCTACAGTCGACGCTAAGTGGTTTTTTCGATGCTAAGTGAAACTTTTTCATTGGCAGAAGTTTCACATTTGGCAAGAACATTTAGAGAATCAAACATGTGCATTAAATTCATTTCTACACTGTAATATTGTCCATCGATTCTTGATTGTTACTTAATGAACCGAGAATTTTCTACATATATGTTTTATTCACTATAACCAAATTCACCCATTAGGTCCATGCCAAAATCTTTTTCGTTGTATAATTTGAAGCAACACTTTAAATTGTTCACGTGGCAATTACTTGAAGTAAAATGAAAAATTAGGCAGCTTATTCAAATTTTAACATATCATGAAAATCATAAAATTTTGATATTTATGTCCTATACCAGTTGTTGTTGAGGGTATTATTAGTTTGTGCGTTTGTTCGTAACATCGAAAAATTGGTCAGATAAACGCATTTTCTGATATACCGATGCAATCAAAATAACTTTTTCCATGAAGTCTGCCCGTCTGTAATTTGATATTTACGTGCTTTCTGGTCCATTGATGAACTCTATTAAAAATGATTGAAATCAGCTTATTTTTAAAGAACATTTTCCCTGTAAAAAGTTATTAAGTTAAGTTATGGACAAAAGTGACAATTTGGAATATATTTTAGCAAAAATTTTCTCTATTTTGCATTTTGAAATTGATCCAGGTGGGCCCATTTTGTATCACCTCCCATAAAACGAATCTTTCAAGTTATTTTGAAATAATTAAAAGAATACAAGTTTTGGTTTCTTTGACTTGAAATTCATTTATTTGAGTTTTTAATCAGATTAGGCAAAGTGGTCTAGAATATTTGAAAGATGGTCCTAATCGACTATAAACTTCTTACTTCTTCCTCTTCATTTAAAAAATTCGCAAATCGCATGGATCGATCAATAATATTTATATAATGAGTCTTATAAAGGGACGTGACATTTAAACATTTAGAATACTTGATGCCTTTAATGCATTTTAGTTTGATTGAACATTTAATTACAAATAAAAAACCAAAAATTTTGCTTATCGAATTATTTAAATTTATTTATTTTACTTGTTTTCCAAATTTATTTTGATAAAATCGTTAAATTTCATACTTTTAAAAATGAATATAAAAGTTGACTTTCGAGTCATTTTGCCGTTTACTTTTTTTTAATGAAATCTAGTCTAATTTCCCTTGGTCAGAGAACATAAAATGCCTTTGTAGACTTTATTATCTTAAATTTTAAAAGTGGATAATGGCAAAAGTTATTGTTAAAAATCAAAATATTCAAGTTACAGTGAGCTATTTCCAGAGCACTTTTGCAAATCCATTTTTTCCCGGACGCAAATAATTTCAAATAAAAAGTGAAAGAATTTCAACAATAGAAAATATTATTTATTGGGAGTTATAAGTAACTGAATAAAACATTTGAGCCAGGTTTTATATATTTATGTGACAAAAAAATTTTTCAATAGCACCAAAATCTAACATTTATAATTTTATGATGGCACCTTAAGCCAAAAATTGTATTCATTGTCTACCATAATGTCATAAGAATTTCTATTTGCTTGAAATAATTTCAGCTTAATGCATTATCTATTTGAATGTATTTTGTTAATAATAGAAATATGTGCATGACTAGATTATGACTATAAAGGACATGGCTCATCAAAGTTTACTTATTATTAGTCTTATTATATTCTTCTATTGTATAACTGTCTGTCTTTTATTTTAAGCTTTCTCATTCTATCTGCTTCTGCCCTTCATCTTCATCATTATCTGGTAACAATTTTATTATAAAAAGTAATGTATACAATAAACTCACCAAGTAACAAAGAAGTGAAATAAGGGCGAAAAAAAAGCAAAAGGAGGAAACTATCATTAGAACTATTGTTTCTCTTCTAAATATTTCTTTTTGGTCTTCTTCTTCGTCTTCTTTTTCTTTTGTTGACCCTTTTGTTACGTTGATTTCCGACTTGTTCACATTTACACACAGATATAATTTTTTCTACACTAAAAGAATTAAAGCATTCAAAGAATTTCAGTGCAACAAAGAAGAAAAGAGACATGAACATGAATAGAGCAACAACATCAGCAATAATAATAATAATAAGAACGAGAATAGCAACCATTAGCACTATCAACTAGCAGCAACAAAGATCATTTTGCATCTTTCCTTTCCTTTTCTTTCTTTTCTATCCCTTTCTCTTCCTGAATTTTTATTATTAAAGACTTTAATCAGAAAGTTATATGCCCAACAAAGTTAATCAGTTTGCCGTGTATTTGTAAAAGTGAGGACATGGGTCTATAAAAGTTTATTGTTTATACGGCAGAAGCTACAAGCCAGAAGCCACAAGGCTCTCTGTCTCTCTCTCGCAATACAAATAATTTCATATGAAGAAAATCCATGTACGCTAAAATGGCAATAGCCATAACCATATAGCGTCGAATTTTATCTGTAAATGTGTGCTATTGGATTGAGATTGTAATGGGATGAAAATGGAATGAAGTACAGCACAATTGTGATGATGATTGCAACGGCAGAAATCTTTATAAGCGAAATTAATTGGTTTCCTTATTTAGTGATGGTAAAGTGATGGTGGCTCCATCATCTCTTTCTACCATCATCTTATTCACCATTATTGTCTATGTTAAAGCAAATGTGCTCGAATTTTTTTCCCGTTTTACACTTTTTCATTAATATATATAAATATATCTATATAAATAGCAGGAGTCATAATATTATGGCAAAAGTATTGTAAAGGCGTAATGAAATCCAAAAAAAAAGGGAAAAATAATATGAAAAAAAATAGAAAAATCGAGCAACCATCATAACAGAACAACAATAGCCTTCCTACATATAAGTTTATTTATGGAGAATGAAAATATGAACCATATTAAAATGGCATTTAATTATACAAAAAAGCCAAACCAGCCAAATAATTAAAGTGAGCTAACCAATTGGAAAAATCATGAAATCAAATATGGTCCAACTCAATCGTCCAGAGAGAAAATTGTTGGCGTATAATAAAATATATAAATAATATTTATAGATTTAATTGCATTTTTATTATGTTATTGAATTATTTTGCTCCATTCTTCTCCATATGAGGCTCTCAAGTTCGTTATAACTATAAGCCATCAATAAATAACAAGCAAACATTATTCGTCCAATAACAACAAAAGTAATTCAATAGTTCGATACAATAGATAAATAAGTGATTCTCAAGTCTATCACATTTGATTTGCTATTTAATATTAATTTACAATAGAATTTATATAATTAAATTAGGATGAACGTTTAAGTTTCTGATTGCATTTAATGTTGGTTCATTTTTTTTTAATTAGCTTCTTTCATTCTTTAAAATAACTTCGATCAAATGCTTATACCTAAAAAATAGGATTTTATTTTTTAAAAGATAAGATTTTGTGGACTAAATATAAAAGTTTCTGGCAGGCTTAAAGGCACATCATATTATTATGCATTCTCACTTTTATGCCATTTGAAAGTTATGCGAATTTAATTGAACAGAAATCTAAATTAGAACGTTCCTTTGAATGTTTATTTACCCACCACCCAGACGTTGAAAGTATATTCACTTTGTCATTATGTTTATAAAGCCTAAAAGGAAACGTAGAATACGCTATAAAATATGCATTTTCCTGATCAGCATCAAATTCTGGATCGATTTTGATATGCCTATACATCTAACCATGTGCTCGTGGTGATAAACACACTGGCCTGTTCTGGTCGCATAATAAAGAGATATCGATTTCCAATTTGGCACAAACAAAGTTTAAAAGTATATATTCATTAGGTGGACTTAAAAATAAGCTAAATCAGTCAAAGAGCACGCCCTCAGTGCAACGTAAGCACCTCATTTTTTTAACGAAAATTTATAATTTTACGCTCATAATTTGAAAAATGAAAGCCGTAAAATATCGTGAAAAAACCATCACGCCTTCCTGAAATTATACAATTTTAAATAAACTGTCTGTAAAGTGCCAAATAATGCTTCAGTAATGGATATTTAAGATGTGGTCCTAGCCATATTATCAGTTTATATGTAAAAATGTTTGGAGAAATGATGAAGGTCTTTCTATAACATAACGAACAGCCATTGTTGAAGCATTTAACTTCCGCTTTATATTTTCATTTTTTTAATTTTTCTCATTTACATTTACATTGAAAATTGTACAAAATACGCAAAACAAAATAAAAAGGAAAAATCAAATGTAGAATGTAAAACAGAAAAATGAATGAACAGACAATATGAGGAAGATCAACGTTAACAACGAAAATGTAATGTTGAAACGTAAGTAACAAATCCAATTGTAATTTTCTTCTCTAACCAATTCTTCCACCAGGGTAAAAGCGACAGATAGAATGCGCCTCCGTCAATCAGTCTTTATTGAAGTGTAGTTGTAGTTTATTTATAGACAAGTTTGAAAAAGATTTTCAGGACAAAATTGTTGGCGTTAAAAAATAAGGGACAATATAATGAAGATAAAAAATAAAGAAATATAAATGACAAAAGTGGATCGTTAAATAATTTACACTATTTGGCTAAGTATAATAAAAAATCAAAAGGCTTAATGTAAAGTTAACAAATTGCCACTAAATAAACGAATCACTTTTTGTCTAAATTATGGCTTTGATAAATTGAGAAATAGAGACATTTTTATATAATAGGATCTATTTTATAGTCACCATCCAGGAATTGGGGGGTATATTCATTTTGTCATAATGTGTATAACAACCCAAAGAAAGCGTCGAATCATGCAAATCGGCCACTAAATCGCGAAATTAAAAAATATCATATATTTACATTTTTCGCATGTGTAATGGATATCTAAGGTTTGGCACCAATTAAATTAGGGCGAATAGAAAGTGATTGCAAAAAATTGTTCTATTCTATGAATTTGCTTAACGCTCATTCAACTATCCAAAATCATTAAAGTCACCTTTCTTCATGAAAATAATTAAAATCAATTCAGAATTTGCTTTCGTATCGCACATTATAAAAAGTTATGAATTTATTTTAAACTCTTACGTTGGTTTACAAACATTTTACACAAATTATAGCACGATTAATGTAGAAGACGAAAAAAGGAATAAGCAGAAAAACAGTTAACACAAATGCAAATACAAAAACAATAACTGTAATACATGATTATATATCAAAATGTACAAAAACATATCTACGTCTATAAATATCCTTTAGGGTACTTATTGTAAGTGTGAATGGTGTCATTAAGCGATTTTTCATTGCAATATGTTGCAGGTGAAAATTTTATATGTTATGAAACTGTTTTGATTCCCGTACTCTCCACATTTTAAAATCGTAACCATCATTGAGAGTATTATCATCAAGTACAATCATTTACGACGTCTATCTCGGTAAAAATTAAGGTATTACAACAACTTGTAAAATATGCTCTTTCCTCGAAAATTGCCAGATATGCAAATTTGCGTAAAGGCGAAATCTAAATTTGTGAGCGTTTCGCTTATAAAACATAGGTACCAGGTCCATCTAAATTTCTAGTATAATAAGCGAACCATCATAAAACAATATAATGCAATCGTTTAATGCAATAAAATACGATCCAACTTCAAGGATTTTATGTTCCTATGAAAAAATTCGCTTAAATAATGAAAACTACTACTTTTGTAGATAAACTTAATTTACTTCTTTGCAATGCTTCTGAAACTGTAAAGTTTTTCTATAAAAGATTTTTGCAAATTAAGTGTTATATTCCGGCAGATGGACGGACTGAATAAACTAAGAGAAATATTTCTTTGATTACTTTAAAATAACTTTAATCAGTATAAAAAATTATATAAAAAAAATACATTTTTCACTTACCCTTAACAACGCTCTTTTGACATTCGTATAAAAAAGCCTCGCAAATTTCGTAACAAAATGTTAAGTTCTTTTACATGTAAAACTAACGAAACACTTAACTAATTCACTTTTTTCTGATTATTTTTTCGCTAAAATAATCTGTTTTCATTATTATTCGCCCACAAATTTTTTTCCTATTATTTTTCGCCAACGTATTTCGCTTTGATTTGTTCATTATTTTTAACAACGATATTTTCTTCTTCTTTTCTTTACCAAAAACCCTTCTCACTTTTAGCACAATCCAATACACGCACGCACAAGGTAGACAAAATTAAGCATATTATAAAACGAACGAGTTTGACGAATTTCGCCTTGAATTCACTTTAACATGAAACTATTTACGAACTTATATTTTATGAGATTTTAATGCTTCTATTTCTATATCCGCCATTTCGTGTAACTTCGGCTTTTCATTCTTTCCTCAAGAATTATTACTAAAAGCGATTTATTAAGAACAATTATTTAAACATTTAATTTAATAATGAATACACAAACGCACAAGCACACAAACGCATTGATTTATTTAAACAGATATTAGCGCATAAATATATAAAATATATATTTCATAAAGCTTTTACAATATTTTTGCAAAAAAAAAAAGGAAAAAAGAACATTTACACACACATTTCTTTGCTTTAATATTTTTTATTAACTTTAATGCAACACGAAATTTATCACATTTTATTTCTATAATTTTCCTTATATTTTCTAATTTGTATGCACTTCTTTTTTTTCTTTTTCTTAGCTTAACATGAAGCATAGATTAAATTTTTTTTGTTGTCTCTTTCGCACTTATAGAACGTATTAAATTATCCGTTTTTCCGCATTTTCATCTTTTCAATTGAGCTCGTTCCTTTAAACTACTAAGAGCAGTTTGAATCATTACGCTCCACAGGTGTTAAGAGTATTTGTATGATTTCTATGTGTGTGGGATTCCATATGCAAAACTTAATGTGAGTGAATGAGATGAAAATGATCGTAAATGTTTAATTCGCACTGGTCATGCAAAACTTCTACCAAAAATTCAACTCTTTCAATAGATTGGCATGTGTTAGAGTGAGAGAGAGAGACAGAAAAGATGAAATGCGTGAGTGATTGAGAACTTTTTTAAGTGGACGAAGAGCATAAAAGTGTTGATTGTTTTAAAGTGTGTGTGTTTTTTTAGGAAACTTTGCTTTTAAAAGAAAAACGTAAATTACAATTTCTTGGAGAATTTTTAATAGAATTTATTCGTTTTGGTTTCTTATTAATAAAATTATTGTTAATATTTATCACAAATTATTCGGAACTGTAAACAATTTATAATTTAATTGGTAAATAAAATAAGTTGTTTGCATTTTTTAAAGAGCATTTCTTTAGCGTTATTTTAGTTATTTAAAAAATTAAATACAGACACACATATACATTACAAACATTGATTAACTAAAGGCAGAAGTTTTTTCACAAAGTCTTTTGCTTTGTAATGAACAATTTTTCACAAGTGTGCGTAACGTAAAAAAAATACTGCAAGAATCCAGATGAACGCATACTTTTCTAAATCGATCAATTCCGAGTCATTTTCTGTTGTCTGTCTATGTAAAAATATTATTAAGCCGACTTTTGGCCCAGAGATGAAAATCTTTAAAGTGGATCGTTTCCTCTATAACGCTTTTCTCGGAAGGAAATTCCAAATTTAAATATAATATTAAAAAAATTGTTGTGTTATAGCATTGTAACATGGAAAATATCCTCTTCAAAGTTGGTTCAGAAATTGCTTTAATTTCTGGGCATTCTTCCATATAACGAGTTTTTGTTGTGGACTTATAAATCATTTACTTGGCTTATTGATCATTTGAAGCCAACTGGTGTAGTGTATTTTAGAGTCGCCTCAACTCCGAGAAGAAATCTTGTCATTTTATTAACAGTTATATGCCATGCATATGCATATATGTCTCTCTTAATAATCAACTTATATAACGGTAAAATATGCTCTTTAGCAAATTTCATTTACCATTTAAATTATAATTTGTATACAGATCCCAATAATATGTAAATGAAATTGTGATAAAAATTAGCAATAATTTCAATAATAAATAACAAAAGCGGCTAAATTCTAAGAAATTGTAATATTAAGTTTTTCTTTTAAAAGCAAAGTTTTCTTAAATACACTCATGTAAGAGTTTTTTTGACTTTGTGTTCTCACATACACACATGCAATCATTTAATGCAATCATTATTAATCAACATAAATGACTTTGATGCTCTTCGTCCACCTAAAAAAGTTCTCAATCACTCACGCATTTCATCTTTTCTGTCTCTCTCTCTCACTCTAACACATGCCAATCTATTGAAAGAGTTGAATTTTTGGTAGAAGTTTTGCATGACCAGTGCGAATTAAACATTTACGATCATTTTCATCTCATTCACTCACATTAAGTTTTGCATATGGAATCCCACACACATAGAAATCATACAAATACTCTTAACACCTGTGGAGCGTAATGATTCAAACTGCTCTTAGTAGTTTAAAGGAACGAGCTCAATTGAAAAGATGAAAATGCGGAAAAACGGATAATTTAATACGTTCTATAAGTGCGAAAGAGACAACAAAAAAAATTTAATCTATGCTTCATGTTAAGCTAAGAAAAAGAAAAAAAAGAAGTGCATACAAATTAGAAAATATAAGGAAAATTATAGAAATAAAATGTGATAAATTTCGTGTTGCATTAAAGTTAATAAAAAATATTAAAGCAAAGAAATGTGTGTGTAAATGTTCTTTTTTCCTTTTTTTTTTTTGCAAAAATATTGTAAAAGCTTTATGAAATATATATTTTATATATTTATGCGCTAATATCTGTTTAAATAAATCAATGCGTTTGTGTGCTTGTGCGTTTGTGTATTCATTATTAAATTAAATGTTTAAATAATTGTTCTTAATAAATCGCTTTTAGTAATAATTCTTGAGGAAAGAATGAAAAGCCGAAGTTACACGAAATGGCGGATATAGAAATAGAAGCATTAAAATCTCATAAAATATAAGTTCGTAAATAGTTTCATGTTAAAGTGAATTCAAGGCGAAATTCGTCAAACTCGTTCGTTTTATAATATGCTTAATTTTGTCTACCTTGTGCGTGCGTGTATTGGATTGTGTTAAAAGTGAGAAGGGTTTTTGGTAAAGAAAAGAAGAAGAAAATATCGTTGTTAAAAATAATGAAAAAATCAAAGCGAAATATGTTGGCGAAAAATAATAGGAAAAAAATTTGTGGGCGAATAATAATGAAAGCAAAATGACGGTTACACGTTGCGTTTAATTTTAAAATAAATCTGTTTTCGGGTTGGGCTTGGCTGGTTATCAACAATTGCCTGAATTAAAGAAAAGTAAGTGTTTGTACTTTTTGGAATTTTTCTTTCAAATAAATCAATATATTTCTGTAGATTTCTCTTTTATTATTTCTTATGTAGTAATATATTTAATTGACTTAAGTGAGTGATTCCTTTAAATAAATCATATTTGCTTAATTTTTATGCAATTTAATATTTTTTAAAGAACAACATTTTTAAGAGAAATATAATTACTTCGTATATAATTAAAGTTAATTTTCTTAAATAATAAAATTGATGAGATGATGTTAAAATTTTAATGTTAATTTTTTAACATTAATTTTATAAAATTTTTAGATTTTTATATCATAAAAGCCTTATACAGATTTTTATAGTAACTCTCAAACTGTTTCTTAGAAATTTATGTTATAATGTTATCAGTAGAAGAGCAAGAATTTAATTTATTTCAAATAATTTAATATTTCAATTATTGTTAGAATAAAAATCGCGAAAATGATTAAATAAAATCTCGTTTTTTTTTAAAATAATTCATAAGATAAGTTCACATATTTTGAATTAGATTATAACTTATTTAAAAATTTTTTGAATTCCTTAATTGTGTTTACTGGCAGAAGTACAATGTATGAACTTAAGCAAACTATAGAAATGTTTTTTTTAATTTCAATTAAATTTTCTTCTATTGTTTAATGATTTAATTAATTAAAAGTTAAGTTTCATATATTTGTGATAATAGAAAATAATGGCTGGCAATTATAAAAATGGAATATAATGATAATAATTGTCCATTGAAAGAATTTTCATATATCTTAACATTCATGTAACGTGCTTCTATCTACTTTATATATATTTTTTTCACTTTTTCACATGATTTCTTGTGATGCTTCCATTGTGTGCATTAGATGATTGCAGCGGGCAAAGGATGATAGATTTATTATGCCATATTTACTATTTCGTTTATTTTCCTTTTATTTTATTTCATTTTCTTGTTTTTTTTCTATTTTTTCGTTTTACTGCCATCATTCAGAATAAACGAATGTGTCATTGTTATTTTTGTTTTTTACTTTATTATTTTATTTTGCTTTGCTATCTTTTGTACAAGTAATTTTCTTGTCTTAATTGTGATTTCATTTCTCCATCCATTATCTATTATTTTTCTATCTCTCTCTCTCTCTCACACACTTTCGCTATCACTATTTCTCTACACCTGTCAATGGATTTTTATATGCTTTGATTTATCTTACTCATAAAATGATTATGAAATCAAAACACGTCTTTTAATCAATTCAATGTGCTGACATTACGTCCAATAATTGTTGAAAACTTACTGCCATTTTTCTTACATAAAGAAAGAAAGAGAGAGAGAGAGAGAGAGAAGATAAAGAAAATAGTGGGTGAGAGAAGAAAAGTATATGTGTATCCTTTTTTATATAATTTTGTTATATTTCCCACATTATTATCATTATTATTACTATTATTATTGTTGTTGTATGGTCCTGTAAGTCCATTGTGATAACTCAAACTCAATCACCAAAAATTCAAGACAATGTAGCAATGGTAGTGATCAGGCAAAATATTAAAAATAGAATGAATGGTCTAAGAAAGCGGGCAAATTGTGTGTGATATGCATAAAAATATTCTATTGATAAGAGATTTCTTAGTCATCTGACTTCGTTACTGGCTAAATTTTACTGGGTGTTAGCGTTTAATGCTGCTATTATTACAGCATATTTTAATATTCTATTTCAATCATTTTGGCCACAGTTTTGTGTTGAAATTAATTAAATCTTAACAAATTATATGCAAAAGACAAACTGGGAGACAAATAGGCAGACAATATTTTGCATATAAGTCATGTTATACAAAATATTTTAGAAGCTGTTCACCAGAAAATTTTATTATATGCGCATGTTTAAGAAAGGTGAGGAAAAGAAACAGGCAAGAGAAACAACAATAGTTATAACAAGTATAATATCAAATATAATCATTTAAAATTATTCTCAGCCAGGCAAAAAAAATACAATTTTATGGAATAGAAAAAAAATTCAACAAGAAACTTCATAAAAATAGCATAAAATTAAGCTAATTAATTAATTAATTCTTAAAGAAATTATTTTTATGATAAATTTCTTAAGGTAAAATTTCTAAATATCACAATTTTTCTAGATCATTGTTACTACAAATAGATCTTAGGCATAAAATTACAAGCCCCATTTTGAAATGTCAATTTTATTTAAAAATCATTCAATTTTTAGATGTTCCTATGAACATTTTCAACAAAATAAATAATAAATAAATAATTCTAAAATTAAGGCTAATTAAGAATATGCTGATATAATTATAAGTCTTAAGGTCTTTAGTAGCAAATCTAATGCAATTCCGCATGAAGATTAAAGACGAAAATTGGCCTCTGGAAAGTCTGGAAAATCGATTTAGGAAATTATTCTGAAACTATTAAACTTAAATTGTATATTTTCTTTAACTTGTATTTAAACATTACAATAAAATTAAATCTTGTTGCTTAATAAAGTTTTTAAGAAAATTTTTAGAAAACGATTCGATTGCTAACATTTTCCAATAAATTTTTAGTCCTTTGTTTTTTTTTTTTTTTGGCAATAATAAATTTAAACAAGAAATTATTACTAATGACTTTAAGAAATTAAATTGCCATTTTATTGCTTAATGTAACATAAAATCTAATCAACAGTTTATTGCTAATAACAGTGATGAGAATAGCAACATCAATAATAATAATAACAACATCAATAATAATAATAATGAAAAAAATAAAATAAAATAATTATATGGAATAGAAAAGGTAATAAGAAACTTAAGTACAGCCACTTAAGCTATTAATTATATTTTGAGAATGATGGCGTAAAAACCAAAGTGAAGGAAAATGAAAATATTATTCATGATCAACCGAGTATATAACTTACCTAAGATAGAGTCAGATAGAAAGACAGAAAAAGAGAAAGAAGGAGAAAGAGTATATAAATTATAATAAATAAATTATTTTATAATAAAAATAGCAAGAATTACAATAATAACAAAAACAACAACAACAACAACAACAATTATACACTTAAGAAGGGATTGCCTTTGACACGTTATGCCGTTTATTACAATATAAGAGAATATGATAAAAAAAGGAAAAAAAAGGAAAAAGTGGTTAGAGAGAAATAAAAAGGCAGACATACAGAGATAGATAGAGATAGATAGAGAGAAATTCTAAAAGTGATAGAGTAAAAGTAGTAAGAGATTTTATTTCCTTCCTCTCCTTTTGCAGCTCTTTTTGCGTTAGCGTTGGTTTGATGAATAAAGCTCTAGTCTCATGAAAGCTGCTTTCTAATAGTCATGACAGCCATTGGACAAGTCAAAAAGTCATTCACCATCTTTCAGAGGGCTAAAAAGGCAACAGGCAAATTTGCTGGGTATAATGGCAGCAGCAAAAGTGGTCGCTGCTTCTTTTACAATTCTTAATATTCTCTGTCTGTTTAAGTGTCTGCCTGTCTGGGTGTCTCTCTGTGTATCTATCTAGTCTTATTATTAGACTTATAGATAAGATATTATTTCTTGTATTATAATTTTAGTGGGCAAGCATTCAAGCAAGTAATTCTTAATTCCTGTTTCCTACCTACCCGCCAATAATTCACTCGACAACGTAGGTAGCTTTAGCTTTCTAATACCATGGTTGCTGCTATAAACAACAATAATAACAGACAGTAAGCAGCAACACCGTGAAGTAAAACTAGACTAGAATCAGTCAGTTAGTTCGTTTGATCCTTGCTCGCTATGCCTTTCTCTATTAATTTTCTTTTTACAAGTTTCCACTTTTTGTGGCTGACATCTGGCTGCTGATGAATGAATGGTTGGATGGTCGAGGCCATATTAATGACTCCCTTGAATTGTCTGCAATGCGCTTCAATGATTTTCTTTTACATAGCCCAATGTAATAATAATAATAATAACAACAACAACAACAAATATAATAACAACATATTTCATAATAATTCCAAAATACCAAAGTTAAATTTTTAGCTGGTTTTCATGCTTAAAGTGTTTTGAAAATGAACCAAAGAGAAACGAATGTGATGTAACATTTTCATATCATTCATAATCTTCACCATTTGCTACAATATTTACTTCCCTCTTCTTTTTTTGTGTCCCGTGTAACTTTTAAACTTCTATCTTCCTGAAGCATTGTTCTCTTTCCTGCTAGCACCCTTTTTACGTTATCTTTATGTGGTCCTTTAATACATCGATTTATGTCTAAAGCGTATACGTTTTTCATGCTATAATTATAATATCGAGAAGAGCAACATAACCTCTCAAGAAAAAACAAAAAAGAAAACGAAAAAAAAGGTAAAAAGGGAGAAACAAAAGGACTCGAAATTAAAGCGTTAAATAATACTTAATGTGATGCTTAGTGTCACTAATCACATCATCACATTTACATTAAATATTATATTTATTGGGGCAATTGGTTGGTCTTGTGGACTTTTAGCCTCATTTGTACTTTCTATGAAAAGTTTAGTTTTCCTTTTTTTTATTTAAATTTATGCGGCCGAGAGATGTCCAATATATATTACTTATAATTTCCCGAGCACTTCGCATAGTGAAATGACCCATATATATGGAATAGAGTCCAAACAAACCCAATAAAATCCAGCAATTTATTCGCTAAATTGATCTGTAACAATTTTTATGAAAAATTATGTAAAATCTTTAAATTTTTATGTAACGAATTAAACTTTAAGGATGGATTAGCTAAAGCAAGATTAAAAAAAAAGTCTAAAAATGAAGCAGAAAAAAAATGCGAAAAACATTTTATGCGGAGAGCAACAAAATTTGAATCGATCTGATTTAAATTTCGGCATGTCCGTCTTTGCAAGATATTTTATGTTTAATACTTAATCAGAATTTGGACAATATTTTAATAAAAATTCTTTATATAAATATGTCTCAGTCCAAAAATGTAGTTAAAAAATAAAAAAATATAAAAAATATAATAAACTGGATCGAAGAATTTACAAGAAGTTCTATTAAAATATTTTCTAGGACGATGCTTTTCACTTGAAAAAAGAAAAATCTGAATAATTTTTTTAGCAAAAAAATCTAAGTTTGGGCACAATTTGTGTTATACAAATTTATTTTCGATTTGAAAAATAAAGTTTTTAGAAAGCGACAAAAATTATTTTTTTTCATTTTTTTATTCCAGATTTATATATTTTAAATAAATTTTCTTGTTGAAACTTTTTAATTTAACATTTATTACACGAATCGATTAGGCATGAATTGCTGAATTAATTGAAATCTGTCTCTATGTCCATCCATCCGTTCGTCTTATATGTAGCGATATAAGTACATTTTAGATGACAATTTATAAGTTCTTTTTATGAATTTCCTCAAGTTAACTTGGGTTGGTTCAAAGGTAAACTCTAAGACTGTTTTAAGATCGATTCATTTTTTCTATAACTCTTTCTATGAATAATTATTTTGAAAAGAAATATTACTTGAAAAAAAGTTGGAAAATTTTCTTTATGGTTTTTTGATTGTTCTCATGATCTAAATCCTGACTATTTGTTTGAACACACTTCGATTCATATAACAAAATTTTGAAATCATATTTATTGGCTTCAGTTGCAATGCCTTTTTGCATCATATTTATTAACTTTCATTCAAAGTAGTAGTGCCGCGCATTTAAAAAATTGTACAATTTTATTGTTTTCTCTTTAGTTGTGTTTCTCTTATTTCTTGTTTCCTTTTTATTTTATTTTGGTTTTTTTTTTTTGGTGCCTTTTAGACGCAAATTTATAAATTTATAGATTTTAAAACTTCGTTCTTTTTTTTGTTTTATTTCCTCTTCTTGCTCATACTTTTTCGACTGCTGGTGCTGCTTTTTGTTTAAATTCTTATTTGATTTTTATAGTCGTTGTTGTTATTATTATTTTTATTATTGTTAGTTGTTGTTAGACCATATATATAGAAAATTGTTTATTGTTATACTTATTTTAAATGTTTTCATTTAATGTTGGCCACAAAATTTTCTCCATTCTCTAAAATTTGACACAAAATTTCCAAAAGCGGCATGAGAAAAAAAAAGCAAAGAAAAACAAGTGAGGAAACAAAAGAAAAGGAAAATGTTTACAAATATGAACAATAAGGAAATTGAAGAAAGTGGCTGATGGCAAATAAACTGCTACATGAATGTCATGGCGTACAAGAGAGAATGAGAGAGAGCGAGAGAGAGAGAGAGAGAGAGTGAGAGAGATTTAGAGAGAGAGAATAGAAGAAAATATTTCTTTGTCATTAGTTTTCATTGCCATGTGTGGAACACAATTGTGGACACAAATGTTATATATTGTTGGCGTTTATTAAAGACACACACAAACACATGCACAAGCACAACATGCATGTACATGTTAATGCATCCTTATGTTGTAGAAGTAAATATATTTTAGAGCCCATATGTTTTATTAATTTTCTTGAGAAAATGTAAATGAGTTCTTCATTATTGTTATCGTTGGCTTTGTGTTGACGCTGTAGTTATTGCCGCTGTTGTTGTTGTCTTGGGTTTTTAGGTTTTGTACAAGCAGAAGAAATGTGAACAAAACAAAAGTGACAAATTTTTCATTCCATTTCACCAGGAATATTGGTTTCGCACTAATAGTAGGTGAGAAGATGGAAAATTAGAAGAAGCATAGATAAAAAACAAATTCAAAAGTAGTAAAATTTGAGAAATTTTATGGAGTGCATTTGTGGAGCACACAGAGTTATAATTTTGTACCAATGCCATCATTATAATTTTATGTATGTGTGTATGTATTTTATGCATGTGTGCGTTTGCCATTCTATCTAAGTTTTTTTCACGGTCTACCACCAATGTTGCCCGGACAGACTATTAAAAATTCATTGAACCTTTTTTTAAATTTTTTTATTGTTGTTGTTTTACTTGGCTAAAGCCTGTACTGCTGCTGCTTCTTCTTTCTGTCTATCTGTCTATTCACTGTCTGCCTGTTTGTCTGTCTGTCTTTTCTTTGCCTTATCATATTCTTCGTACTTTTCTTCTTTCTTATTTTCTTCTTCTATGGCTTTTACAAAATTTCTTATAGAGCCATGAAATGTTTGGAAATATTCGAATAAAATAGCAAGAAACTTTAATAAATTTGCTTTTGTCACCAAAAATGAATAACAATAACAATAACAATAACAGTAATAAAAACAGAAGCATAAATAGAAGCAGCAATGTAATAATTGTTTATTGCAATGATAATTGAAAAAGTTGCTTTTCTACTTATTATCACGCTCAACTGACGCTTAATTGTAATAAACGTATTAATTAGATGAGAATTTTCTCTCATTGTCTCTTTTATTCACTTTCTCACTGTCTCTTTTACTTTCCCTTTATCTATGCGTTTCTCTTAATGATTATCTGCTTTCTACACTTTTCGCCTCGTTTTATAAAAATTTTATTACGAAAGTTTACTTCATTAAATTTTATTTTATTGTTGTTGTTGTTTATTTTTCTGTTGTCCTATAGGATTAGCAGCTGAAATTTTAAGCAAAATTTTATATCATAATTAAAGAAAACAAGAAAAAAAAAAGAAGTCAAGGGAATAAAGTACGAATTATTTTAATAATCAGAAAAGCGAGAACAACAAAAACAGTAACTTCAAATTATAATTCAGATCATTGAACAAAAATTCTTTCTTATGCAATATATAAAAATTTATTTTAGAATAATAATTAAATCAGAAACGATACACGTTATCGTTATGTAATGCATGGCTTTTCTTTGTGATGGATATAGAAATAAAGATTTGGTGAAAATATTTCGAAAATGGTCATTGTAAGCTGCCATATCAAGCTGATTTAATTAACTGATAATAAGTCATCATGCATTCATTCGAAATATTGCAAAATCTTCTGCTGCCATAAGTACTGATTTGTTGCCAATTTTCCTTTCGTTTTAAAATAAGCTAAATATAATCACACAATTGCAACTGATACATTCATTTGTAATGTTAAGGAAATGCAACTTACTAGAAGTGATACCATTTTTTTTTAACAGTATTTCAGAAATTTTTCATTTTCTCCATTAATCAAAAAAAAAAAAACCACATTAAAGCAAAAAACCCGGAAACTTAGTTGCACCTCTAACAATTTAACAGATCAGCATTATTTTCCTTTTTACTTAGCATTTTTTATAATCTTATTGTACATAAAATATATCAATATTTAATCAGTACATCTTTTTTTGTAAGCTATAGATCAGATGTACAAAAAAAAAAAAACAAAAGAAACAAAAAAGAACAAACAAAAATTGTAAGGAAGAGAAATGTTATTTAAGGTTTACACTTTCATTCAATTCATTGGAATTAATCTGATACTTAAATAGTTCTTTTTTTTCTATTTTATATTTATATGTGCATTTATTTTGAATATACTTTCTCCTTTTTTTTCTTATTTTCTTCTTTTTTATATAATCATTAAAATGTGTACAGTACAATGAATAAAAGCAAAATGAAATTTATAAAATTTAAATCCAGAAAAAAAAACCGATTATCTTGGACATTCGATTGAAGTATTTTAGTTTATTTCAAAAGATTTCTCCAGTTTAAATTATAATTAAGATGACTGACAAAATGGCTAACTTGAATAGGCAAAGAAAGAAATTTGATAATTTCCACTTTCATTTATTCATTTTCATTCACTTAGTTAAGTAACTCAATTTAAAACTTTTCATTCATCTTTCTGAGAAGTTTTAGCAGCGCTTAGCTTTTCATTAAAATAAAGATCCAATGTGGGTCTTAGATCTGAAATGAGAGATGGCGATGGTAAAAGTAATAGGTACAAAAGCTAATCTTAAATTTGTATGTGATTTGTCCATCCGTCCATCCTTTATTGCGCCAATACCAAAAATAGGAATACTTAACATTTACTTCTAAAATTCGTGCAAGTAGCATTTAATGGAAAATAATTTGTTTATAACATTCCAATATTTTCCAATATTTCCAATATTTCCATTTCCAATATTTTAAAAATGTTCGATTCATCCCACTCTTCTGACTCAATCAAATCGTTTCATATAAGCATTTCATATAAACAATTCTGATCATATAAAACGCTTTAATTTATTCACTTTTGAAACATTTCCAATCACTTTGTTACAGATTTTCTTCATGACCATTGCATGAATAAACACTCATTTTGTAGTTGAATGTATGTGAAGTGGCAAACAATTCTTCGACAATTGTAATTTTTTCTTTTCGGTTTTATTCTTTTCCGTCTGTGAGTGCGATTATATTTATAAATGACACAAAGAGACACAGAAAATATGTTTATCATTTTATTTATTTGCTTGAGTAAATATTTTCGGTTACTTTTACCTTAATTTTTTTTTTGATTTTTTTTGCATTCATCTCCTTAAAGAAAATGTTTTAAAGAAATTTAAGTGGAAAGAATATGAAGGGAATTTGAAAAAAGTTTATAAATCATACTGATTTTAAAGTATACCCCCATTAAACATATTAAAGCATTTCTTAGGAAGCAATTTTAAATGGAATCTAAATAAAAGTTTTTAGCGGACTTTGTAAGATTGTTTATGGCCTGTCAAAAGAAATTTTGATATGCATATTATCTTAATTAGGCCTCAAATGTGACAACTTTGAACGTAATGACATTTTCGGTTATAACGGTATTAGAAGTATCGTTTTGTTTTAATTGAAATTATAATTTTTATATACTTCTAAGAGGCATCCTTTTTTCAAATACCTTTAAAATTTCTTAATGTATTAAAACTTTCTTTCCAATGTTACAAATAATTTGATATATAATAATTGCTCTTTATTAACTTTATTAATAATTAAATGTTTTACGTTTTATATGAAAAAGGTTCTCAAAATTTTTATCTTTTACCTTGTCTCTTTTTTAAGCGCTTGCCATTTGGTTGATCACCCTAAATAATAAGATTCTCCTTTAAGTATTCACATTCACATTTTCATAATATATATGAACATTTATATTATTGAATGAATACTCGGATGCTTTGATTGAATGCCTGAATAATATCAAGGGAGAAATTTTCAACTAACTAACCAAATAAAAAAAAGAAAATAACAAGGTAAAAAAGAAGAAAAGAAGAAGAATAAAATTGCATCAAAATAGTAATGGAAAGCTTTTGTATGCAAAATTTATTTGTAAAAGGAATGTTTCGTTTGAAGTTTTCTAAAATTGTAATAAGGAAGGGATTAGATAAAAATATTTTTATTATGTTTATCATTATCTCTATTATTATTATGTTTATGATGATTATCTGAAGATTTTGCAAAATTTTTCCTATCATTTTTTGTACTTAAATTTCCTTTTTATATTTTTATCATCTTTTGGTTTTGACGTCTTTATCGATCTGGGCTACTTTTTATCTTAATTATTACTTTTTGTAAAGGACTTGAGATTAATATACACGTTGGGTTTTATAATATCAATGTTTTGTAAGAGATTATTGCCATCATTTAAGATTGTTCCTCCAACGGACTCTTCCAACGCACACTTTTCTTGTAAAACTGGAAATTATGATTTTCTTTTTTTTATATTAAATGAAATTTATTGGGATCAAACTATTTTTATGACTGTTGCAATATTTGCATCAAATTTGCATTCTAATTTTTCCCCAAAACTTTTCAATCTAATCGGAATTCATAGTTTCCGAAACTAAGGGTCTTAACAGATATTTTGCGACATGTTATTTTAGTAGTCTTATGTTGATGAGAAATTCAATTTATTTTTAATTAGAAAATCATTCAGAGTTTAAAGAAAGTGAAACTTAAAACAATAAATAATTCAAATGTGCTATGAAATTATTTTCATCCATCAATTTCAATTTAAATCAATCAATCAATTTTCTGGTTTTTTTCTTTTGTTTCTTTATTCACATGTAACTTTCTCGCTTTTTCTCCATATGTTTTTGTTCCTACTTTTTTATCTGAGCTACATACATTTTACTAATGAGAATTTTCACACCTGTTCTCTCGAAATGTCACAATAACAAATGTACATAAATTGTTTTTTTTTTCGTTGATCAAAATCTTTACAGTTTAAAATCTGCATCAGATTGATTTTTAAAAAATGGATTAAATTCTTTTGTTTTTTTCTTGTGAGAATCACAAGGTTTTTAAAGAAAAGGAATATTTTATTAAGGCCTTCAAATTAGGAATATTTTGGAAGCTAATTCCAGATACTTGGCCATCCAATAAAAAAGATACTCAAAATTATGATCAAAGCTGACTGAAAATGTTTCAAATAGATTTTTTGTTTCAGAAAAACTACATCTCTTTTTTTTTTTTTAGAATGAAAGTTTTATTATTTTAATATAACGAAGTTAAATGGAAAATTTTGGACTAGATGACAATAATTTTCATCAATTTTTTTTTGTATTTGTAAAAAAGAAAATTCAACAAAAAAGTGATTTACTTGAATTTACTTTTCCTCCTAAAAATATAGATCCAACAAGAATTCTCAACAACAAATTTTTTCAATCTATATTGTCGGGCTATTTACCTTAGAAACTGCTAAAAATCTAAATTAAACAAAAATCTATCTACATATCCATCGAAATAATTGTAATGAGAAAGCAGATTACATAAATAATTAATTTCTTTTTTGCCATAATTTATTGTCCAAGCGTTATTAAAATAAAATTCAAGCAAATCGTTTAAGAAATTTTCCACAGATTGTATCAATTTTTGAAAAAAACAAAGCAAAACTAATTGAAAGGTAAAAAACAAGCACAAAAACGTAAAAGTGTGATAGAAGTCTACAAAAATTTATGCATATACATAAAAAAGTCCTTGGTTAATAGAAATGGCAATAAAAATTTCATAAAAACATTTTATATATTATTAATAATTAATTTATATAAATAAAGGATACATTCGGCAATATTACGGTTACAATTTTTTTTCTCAATAAAATCAATACCACCAGACACAAAATTCAATTTGGGAATTTAAATTTAAAGATAAACAAATCTTTTATAGAAATTTTAAAATTTTAAACATTTTATTAAATTTTTATTATAATTTACGTTTAAATTGAAGAGATATTATTTTTTTTGGTTGGTTTGAAACCATTAACGGCCTATTCCATTATAGCAAGAATAAGTGTTAGATGCCACTTTGACTACTCTAATAGATATTGCTCAATTAAAAAGCCTAACAAATTGAAGTAGGCGAATTAATTTTGAAAAGTATTAACCAGTAATTTTCATGTCAATTTATAATTTTTTATTGTACAAAATAACACATAAATCTATAAGTCATTGGATCAGTAAGTTTTTCAAAAAAAAAAAAAAAAACTCTTTTTTCAATCTGACGTTCGAACCCTTTTGTAACTTTAACAATGTTCTGAAATTCTTGCCACGTATCAATTGAGTGTTGATGATGATTTACATATTAAATAGATTTATGTATTATTGGGCCATATTAATATTATATATAATATATATATATATATATATATATAGTATAAACGAAAACTTATCAACCTATGTGTTCCGTATTCTTTTTTTTCTGTTGTTTTTGGAAATACTTTAGAAAATTTAACATTTCATATTTGAATTTTATTTCATTAAAGACAATTCTTGTATCAAAAGAAATTTTGTGGCGAGCAAAAAGGAAAAAAATTTTTCTTCATATATTTTTAATGAATATTATTTTTCTCTCAGATTAGATTTCGCTTGATAGAAATATTATAGACAGAATCCGTTTTTCATAACAATAATTATTGGTGGTTTTGTTGTTTTTCTTTGTAAATGAAAATGACGAGTCATTTGCAAGAAGAACAAATACCAGAATACGCAGAAGTGGAAGGAAATAATAATATGGGGCAGTTAATTAAAGAGAATTCAGATAATGTAGAACAAACGGCTGGAAATAAATGTGATCAATTGAGTTGCGTTGAATCGCAATATAGTGATGTAATAACAGAGTGCCGTGAAACAAACATAAATTCTTTAGAAAATCCTTTAGAACATCCTTTAGAAGATCCATTGGAAAATCCTTTAGAAAATCCTTTAGAAAATTCTTTAGAAAATCATTTAGAAAATCATTTAGAAAATCCTTTAGAGAATCCTTTGGAAAACCCTTTGGTAAACCCTTTGGAAAACCCTTTGGAAAACCCTTTGGAAAACCCTTTGGAAAATCCTATGGAAAATCATTTGGAAAATGCCATTAAATCGGAAACAGTTCCAAGTGAAGTTAATAAGATAATAGATCGTTAGATATTGGTAATTCAGCGAATGCTCTACATGGAAATATAAATAAAGGTAAATCGAAAGCTAAAATTAATTCTGAACCTAGAAAACGTAAAACATCAGAAATAGATGGTGATGTAATTGCCAATAATGTAGCACGTCCTAAAAAGATAAGGTATAACTCTGACGCAAATAAACGTACAAGTAAGAATAGCGCCAAAAAAGCTAACCAAAAAAAGCCCGTTCAAAAAACTAAACCAATTAATCAAGAAGGAAATAAAAAGAAAAAGTGTGTGGTTAGAGATATTATAGATCATAAAATTGAATGTGGTATTTCATATTATCTTGTACGCTGGAAGGGTTACAAAAAAGATAATGACACTTGGGAACCTGAAGATACTCTTGATTGTCCAGATATAATCGATAAATTTAATAAAAAGAAGCAACAATTGAAATCATCTAAGAAAAGTGCAACTTCTGTTAAGAAACCTAAAGCTAATCCAAAGAGGAATACAAAAAAATCAGAAGATTATTATGATCCAAACAAGGAATGGGAAGTTGAGAAAATTGTTGATTATGTTCGAGGTGAAAATGGCCGCATATTTCGTATACGTTGGAAAGGTTTCGGACCGTATCATGATACTTGGGAACCAGAAGAAAATCTAAATTGTGATTATCTCAAAAATAAATTTATAAAAGCAATGCGCGCACAAAAAAAACGTAATTTAAAAAAGACTAAAAGCACGCCAACTACAACAATAAATATAAGGAATCTAAGGAGACGTAAGCCAAGAAACTCATTGGCTGAATGTAAATCTATCTAAATTTTTGTATATTTTTCGACCATAATGAATGCAATTACTTTTACATATTGCAAATGTATATTTTTTTATATCGTATAACTTTCGCTTCATTTGGTTAATTAGGAACGATATTGTTCTTAAAGAAAATATACAATTTCATAATTTTGTCCCTGATTTAATTTGGCATTATGAAATTATTGTAATGGAATAATGCGTGCATGAAACTATTTTCCTGCTCCTGCAAAGAAAAATTAATATAACAGAAGGAAACAAAACCACAAAAGGAATAGGGAATCAAAAACTATATCAAGTGTTAGATTTTTTTATTCATTATGTCTTTTATTTTTTAATTCATTATAATTTGAATAAAAATAATTTCACAAAACTTTAGCACAGTATTCACTTTTATCGCTTAATAGCAATCAAAAAAACTGTAAAGAAATAGTATGGAAAAAGGGCATAAAAATAACTTTCAAAAAAAGTTATATAGCGATGTGATTGATAAACAATTTTGAAACATATGAGCCTATTTCCAGAAGTGTTAAGCTTAAGAGAGACGATAAGGTTAAAAGAGACGTTAGGATGGATGAATAGATGGATATACAAAGGAATTGACAATGGATAGATGGACTAGTGGACAGGTGGACATATGGACAGGTGGACACATGGACAGATAGACAAATGGAATGGTGGATATATATACAGACGAGCGGACGGATAGATGGACAGACGGACATATGGATAGATGGACATATGAACAGCTGGACAGATGGACATATGGACATTCGAACATATGGACAGACGGATTTGGACGATAGATGGATGGAAAAATGAATGGACGGACGGATAGACAGGTGGACAAATGGACGCATGAATCGATGTATAAAATAAAATCATATTATAAATTGAATAAGAAATGAGTTTATCTCAAAATATCCTGGATCTTACAAACTTATAATAATCCGTAGAGTGATGTAGGACATAACAGTAAACTAAATAAAATACCATAAAGAAATATGTAATAAAAATGCTTAACATTTAATAATAAGTAAATTTTTAGGTTATTTCTATTATGAAAATTTTGTTTTGAGGGTATTCAACAAAATGCATATACTGCCAATTCTATCATTTAATTTCAAAACATTCAAATATTTGGCATTTTCTTTTTTTATATATATGAATAAATAATAACAAAATACAATGAAACAAATGCCAGAGAAACTTTTGCATTTTCTTCAAGAAGAAGAAAAAGAAAAAGAAAAATGCAAAATCGCAAAAGGAAAGAAGTGTGGAGTTAGAAAAAATGCCTAAGAGTTAGAAAAAAGCAAAATGATATGAAAATTATGTAACAATATTGAAATATTATCATTGTTATTTTAGAGTGACAATAACAATAAAGTTTGTCTGTCGCTTGTATTTGTAACTCTTCAACCATTATCATTATCATCCACATCATCTTTAACAATCAAATTTCAACCGTTAAATTTCAACCTTCATACAATATAATGCAGCAATCTTCTGAAGAATCATTAACATTACACAGTTCTTGGTGTTGTCAAAAAAAAGAAGAAGAAGAAGGAGAAATAAAGAAGATTATACATATGAATGTATGTTAGAAGCTACAATAAAATGTGAGAAAAGGAGAAGGCAATAACGATAATATTGTAATACGTAATAAAAACAATAAATGAAACTAACAAGCGTAAAATTTCGCTAGCTCGTTTTAATGCCTGCCAGCAAATATGCTATTGCATAAATTCTAATAATATTGGTATACACACACACACACACACACAAGCATAATACATGTAAATATATAGACATATATGTATGCATGCATATGTATGATTCCATACAAATATGTGAAATTTTTTAACATTTAGTTTCACGTTTCCACTTGTTCATTTGCACTCTCGTCAAATGTATATACATATATATATTGACAACAACAACAACTTTTAACAAATTTTTACTTTTATAGGAATAACTTGTAATAATTATACCATTTCAATGTAACAAGAAGGAAAGTACGCAATTTGATGTCTCCAATGATTTGATTTCGTTAATGCAAAATAATTTGCCTACATTTAGGCTGTAAAAATATAAATAACAACTTTATGGCATACTTTTAAATGTTATTTACAATGAAAGTTTATGGGAAAGTGGAACTTAAATTCTACATATCAATTTAGATAATCTTTTCATATAAAAAAAAAAAAAACAAAACGGAAAATTTTTTTTCGCAACTTGTCGTAATGTCTCATCTATGGTTGGGACGTTTAGTCGAAAGGTGAAGAAGTGTAATAGAAAACTTTTTAATTTTGGGGACATTGAGTCTTTACTTTTATCTCTTTTGTAGAAACAGGCATAAAATATTTCTTTTAAATCTGCTACAGTTGCTACATTTTTCGATCAACTTCAACGTTTTTTATCTTTTAATTAAAAAATGATTTTCCATTGCAGTATAGATAAATTTGAAAAATACATGCATTGCACATACATTTTTATTAGTCGTTGTAATAAAATTTATTTCTGTTTTAATAGTAAAAAATAGGGATAAATATAAGAATGCAGTTCGCAATAGGAAAATTGAAAAGTATGAAAAGTGGTGAAACTGAAAAGTATTTTCTTTTAAATTCGAACGAAAACAAAAAGAAAAACAATTAAGAAAACTATATTTAGCTATGGTCTAATCTTGGATACCCACCATCCATTATTTTACGATTCAGAACCTGATTCAGTTTTTTAAGAGAAACTTGAAAACGTAGATATAAAATAATGCAAGTTTGGTATTGTATAATTTCGTGTAGGCGTACCCGCCTTACACGATTTTGAGACAGACATTGTAGACCATTGGCCTTACTACTTGTATAAAAATTCAACTTTCTACTTTTGCAGTTTGCAGATAAGCAAGCAGCTACAAAATTTTGCTTTAAAAAATGAGCTGTTCTCAGTTTATGTTGCAATGTGGACGTGTCCTTTGAAAGATTTTGACCATTTTTAATCTCAACGTGTGTGCAAGAAGTTCCAATGATGCTGCTAAAATTGAATCGTTATTTTAAATTTTAACGACCATAAGAATGCTTAAAACAGACAGACGGACATAAATACAGATGGACAAACGCACAGATATATCTAAATAGACTTAGAATTTGATGCTGATCAAAAAGGGTCTCTATTGCTTCCTTCTAGCCCTTAAAAATATAACAACAAAGCGAATATACCTTCAATCTCTGAGTGGTGGGTATAACAAGAAAACACGAATAATTGACCATATAAATAATTTTCTTAGCACAAATTTCATAAATGAAGTCATCGAAATTGGTCACCACATCTATCCATCATACATAAAATGCTTAAAATGCATATGAAATAGAAAACTCTTGATTGGTTTACATTGCCAGCAGGCCTCTTAACTAAATTGTAAATAGATGGCACAAAGTAAGGAATCGAGGGTGAAGTGGGAAGAAGGTACTTTTTTTGAAGGCAAAAAAGCAAGCAAGTCATATGCTTTACTTTTCTTTTTCTTCTGTTTTTTTTTTTTGTTTTTGCATCATTTTAGATTCTTCAAACGTATTCATTTGCTTATTTGGGCAAAATGCCAAAATGTACTTGAGCAAAATTTATGTTTCAAAGACTAATATTAAATATAAAAACTTCATTAAAAAAGGCAAGTCTGCTCAAATAGAAATATAGTTAAATGTTTGTAGAAATCCAAAAGAGAAGCAAAGAAAGTTAAGAATATTCTTGTAATGCAGTTATGAGCATACACACACACATATACATATAAACATGCATTGCCAAAAATTGCAAAATTATGAAGAAGAAAAAAAAATTGACGAAGGAGAGTAAGTCTGATTATTAGATTGGAATATATAGTCAATTTTTACTTTCGACATATGTGATCGCATTCACAACGAAATGAATGCGATATGTAATTGTTAAGTAAAGACAATTTGAATTTTCAATAAATAATAAATAAATAATAATAAAAAATAAAAAATATAGCACATAGTCATATAGAATTGATAAAAATATTTATAAAAGATGACTTTGAAGATTCATGCCCTATGAATTTTTGATCTTTAGTACATCAATACAAAATATTACTTAATCTATTTGATGTAAAAGGCATACACTAATTGTGCGATGAAGTAAAAATATTCTGACAATGCCAAGTTGAAAAGGAATTGTTTTGCAATGTTTGTCGTTTTATGTTACTCTTGATTGGATTATAAAATTATGTTAAATAAATTAAATTTGAAATAATTTTAAAAAATTAGTAACAATGCATAAGAATAAGAAATATTGTACAATTTTCTGGGCATATAGAAAAATTGCTAATATGAAATTATTGCTTTCTAAAATAAAGCAAAATATCTTGAAAAATTACACGGTCGTAATCGATTTATAAAATTCTTTTATGCTATTTCAGCAAATGGAACCTTAAAGCCAAACAAATCAACCAGGGAAAAATCTTAACCCAAAAATTAATTAAACGGTTTAAATTTTATTGTATAGCATTAAGGATATTCATGTAGTATACGACAACTGAATTGAACCATAGTTGTCGTATTATATAAGTCCTTCAAAGAAGATAAGCCTGGCTCGAATCGATCAAAAGACATTGTTATTGAAGCTTATTAAAAAAAATGTTACACGATTGGTCAACGATTTTAAAATTTAATTCAAATCAGAAAATAAAAAAAGTCAAGTTGGCCACAAAATTTTAAAATAACTAATATTAAAATTCAAAGGACGAACCCAGTAATTAAAAGTGTGCACATGGCATTCTCATATAATCATTTATCTAACCATTAATTATCTGAAATCATCTCTGTTTTAATTGTTTTTTCGCAACCTCAACCACTGGCGACTTGATTCAGGTCAAATTCAGAAGTTCACCTGTTTCAAATTCCTTACTTAAAATTTGATAGTTCTTTAGATTTTTTATTTGTTACATATATTTTTATGAAATGTTATTAAAAAAAAGAATTTACAAAAATCTTAATAATTTTAATCTTAATTTAGACATAATCTAAATCTAAAGATATCAACTTAAAAATATCGTACAAGAAAAAAAGTAATAAATCGCATTCAAATCATCCGTATTGACAAATTCAAATCCAAAGTACAAATTAGAAATTTAAGCGCTCTCTAAATATGTTATAAAATTAATTGAAGTTGCAAATTTCACCAAGAGAAAACCTTGAGAATAATCTAGACGTGTTACGGCCGCCATATTTTTCGAAGTTATGCCAAATTTCAATATATATTCAAATTCAATTTTTGATAAAATGCAAACACTGAAACGTATTAACAATGCCATTATGAAAGTTTCTTTAATAATCGCTCAGATTCTTTCTTTTTTTTTTTTTAAGAATTTATTTAACGTATTGTAAGTCTTCTCCGTTGAATTCGTTTAAATTATTTGATAAAGTAAAAATTGTGTAAATTTATAAAGATGCTTAGGTAGTTAATGATTAAGTATATGAAATTTACCTGCAAATATTTTAGATTTTTTTACCTAAACTTTAACTTTTTCTAATTTACCTACAATTTCCAGAAACATTTGTTGCATGACTTGAGCCAGACTTTTTTTTACTCATACATACAATTAACAAGTTAAAATGTTTGGAATTGTTGAATTGTTGTTGATTCCCATAATCAATAAAAATTGCAAAACAGCAAATAAAATTCAAAGCCAATCAAAGCAGTTTTTCGTGTATTTTTTTTTTTTTTTTTGTATTGAAAATTGACCCCTTTCATTTGGAAATATTATATTACCCATACTTTTTATTATTGCTATTATTATTATTGTTATAATTTTTAAAATTAATGACAACGGTTGGTGTGTATAGAAGCAGAATAAACCGAAAAATCCTGGCACTTTAATTCGCTCCCTCAACGAAATCAATACAATAAAAATATATGTAACACAAATAAAAATTTTATAATCGATCGGAACAGACTTTTAAATATCCTACACCATTTTCTTTATTATAATTAAAGAAGACATCAAAGAAGAGAATTATAAGCCAATAATATTGGAAAAATTGTAATTTCTCTTTTAATTAAAAAGTTCGTGTAAGGAGTTTCCAAAAATTTTATTTGGAAGGTAAATTCAATTTGGTAGATGTATTTTCTATGTTAAAATATTTACAATAAAATATATATAATATCGTAATTTTTTTCCACATAATAATGTTTTTTTTTAAAACGCGTAGATCGTAAAAATTATCAGATTTTAATTATTACTAACTGTTTACAAATAGGGCTCATTTCTGAGCCGAAACACATCCATGTACCAAATTTCATTAAAATATCTTAAAAATTGCTACTTGTAGATTCATAATAAATTTACATAGACGAATATCAGACGGTAGACAGACAGATAGACGGGCTTAAATTAAATCCAAAAATGAATTTAAACCGATAAATATAATAAAAACCAAGTAAAAATTGTGCACATAATTGGAACGTAAAACATATCTAAAGCGCTTCATGGACTAAAATAAATTAGATTAAGAAAAATTTATTAATAATTGTTAAAGTGCAAATTAGAATAAATCGAATTTATTTTCCTAGTCGAGTTTCAAACAAACAGCCCAATTTATTTCAAATTTTCTTTACAGCTCCCACTTTTTTAACAGTACTCAAAAGTACAGATTAGTTTTACAAAAAAAATTTTTTGAGAAAATTTTTCGCAATACGAAAATTTATTGTAAATTTGTTTTAAACTCAAAATATTGTCAATTTCACACAACTTTAGACAAAATATGTCTTTATACATCCGTCATTTTGATAAAGATATAGTTAGGCGTACAAACAGATGGACCAATATGCATTAAATCAGAAAGCTAATTCTGACTATTAGAAGAAACGATGAATATTTCACAAATTTATTAAATCCTACTTTACAAAGTAGAGAACACACACTAACAATAGCAACAACAATAAAAAAAAGAAAAGAAAAGAAATTTGTATATTTTGTGGGATAAAGAATCGCAAAACGTTAGTGTTATAAATGTGAACAATAACTGAATTGATTGGCCAATTATATCGGGGTGATTATGTGAGATGTGTTGCATATTTAACATTTAACCATTTTTAAAACGTTTACGGCTGCTTTTTCCACGTTAATGCTTCGATAATTTTACACAATTAAATAAAATGTAACAAGGCAAACAATAAAGTACAACAAAAGAGAAACATTTATTATATCAAATATAACAATTAAGAATATTACACGTATACATGAATTTCGTTTTATTTTGTGTGGCAAATCTTTGTAATTAATTACAAAAAGTTTGTTACATAACTTTCCATATTTCTAATGAGCATGGTTTGATCTATTTAAATGAGCCCATTTTAATCGTAACATTCATCGAAAGTTTGTTCTCATACTTTTGCGATTAAATTACAACTGTTAACTTTTGTAATATTTCTATAAAATTTCTATAAAATTTTGCTTCTAACGAATATAAATGTTATTTAATTCATGTGAATAAATGACTTTTTTTGCTGGCCATTTTTACACTGCTGCCAGGTTTTTCGTTTTCTTTTTATGCCAAATTGAAATATTTTCATTAGAGTTCAATGTACTTTGTAACACGGGATCTATTTCGTATAACCGAATGATCATACTAATTTCAATTAATTCCAAAAAAAGAAAAAATCGCCTTTTTAAAATGATCTACCTTTTGTGGTTTGGCTTCATATGAAGTTTTTTACCTTTGAAAATGTATGCATGTGTGATCTGTAACCATCTTAATATTAACAAGTTATTTGGCAGAAACTTGTAAGAAAATATTTGCCAAAGATTCTTGATATATGGCATAATCGTCAATATTCAAAGATGCTTTATTTTTTCTCATAAAACCAAAAACTTTCGAATATTTAATTTTGGCTAGAGGTATGTGAAATGTTATATAACGATCGTACGAATCCCTTTCAATGGAATGAAATACCCATGAAATGGGAAAAAAAAATAATTTCATAATTAAAATATGAAATACGAAAATTTGATTTGGTTTCAGCTAAATCATTCGTAACCACCATCCAGACACTTTTTCATACTTTATAGTTTCACATAAATAATTTAAATTTAAAGTTTTAATAATTATGGTAAGTTAGAAATGACCGTCCTTAATATTTATACAAAGTCTCAGCTTTCTATTTATTTTCAATTTTTAAGTTGTATGAGAAAAACTATAAATATTTGTTTAAAAAAAAAACAAAAAACAAAATGACAGAGGTGTTGTTAATTTACGTTGCAATGTGGGAGTTTTCTTTGATCGATTTGACCCTTATTTAATCCTAACTAATGTATATGAAATTTTAATGTTTCTGTCGTATTTGAAGTCATCTATTTGTTTTTTTTTTTGGTGTGACTAGAAGAATATTTACTAGACATGGATAGAGGGATAGACATATATTAATCGATTTACATTTAGATTCTCTGGTGCTAATCAAGGATATAAGGGGCCTTTGGGGCCTAATTTCGTGGTTTTTGGATGGTGGTTCTGAAAATCAAGCAGTATCAACATCAAAATTGGCAACTAGAATAAGGGCAACAAACTAACTTACATAACTGTGGCATTTGGAAAGCTTTTCAAAATTTTCGCTTCTACATATTCTATGGATGTATCATTTCCTCCTCTTGAACCAAAAATCGATCTTTTATATAAGTAGAAAATATACACACATACAATTACAATAATTTTTGTATATATGAAAATAATTTGAATTGAATGAAATTAACCTGGAGGATGTTGCTCTAGTTGTAGAAGTCGACTTTAATCGAATTTTTAATATCAAGCCGGTGGCATATTTATTTTTTAAATGTTGTATGGAACCAATACAAACAAATTGCCCTTTCACCATAATTGAAATACGAGTACATAAAGCTTCACATTCGTCCATACTGTGCGAACATAATACCAGTGAACAACCATTATCACGAGCCAATTTAAATAAATTCCATGTTGCACGTTTGGAAATTGGATCCATACCAGTTGTAGGCTCATCGAGAAATATAACATCTCGTAATCCTAAAATTGCTAAAGCAGTACTGACTTTCCTTTGTGTGCCACCACTCAGATTTCTTAAACGTTTGTTTAAATGTTGCGTAAAATCCAAGCTTACCGCAAATTGATTTATTATATATGGAATACGTTGCCGTGGTATACCATGAATCAAACAAAATATATATAATGTTTGTGCAATGGTAAATTCAGTTAATAAGCCAGAAAATTGTGGGCAATAGCTAACCTTACGAAAAATTTTTGACATTTGTATTGGTAATTTTAAGCCACATATATAAACTGTGCCCGCTGTCATACAAATATCACCGGTCATTATTTTGAATGTTGTAGTTTTGCCAGCACCATTTACACCCAATAAACCGAAACATTCATTACTAATTCAGAAAAAAACATTTCGAATATAACAAAAAATGAATCGACTACATGGGAAATGGATATTGTGGGATCTTACGATTCAACGCAAAGCGATACTCGATTAACTACAATAGTTCCACCATATTTTTTAAAAACTCTATCTAGAACGACTCGTTTATCCTTCAATTCCATTCTGCTTAAATTGGTAACCTTCTCCATTTCATTTGCCACATCCTCTTCGAGAGTATTATCGGTATCCTTGTTATGGGACTTATTTGCAATGCTTTAATCAAATCATACATTATAATTAATTAAATTAGATCAAATTGGTGCACTGCTTTGTAACGATTTTTTTTCAAGTATTTTCACACAAAAAGAGAAAAACCTCTTTCAAAGCTTCTTCAAACTATTTGAAGATCTGATCTGAAATCTTAAGGTAACATTGATATTTAACAATTTAGAATCGCGAAGAAAGATATTTTTTAAACAATATAGAAAATTATTTTATCTACATCGATGAAAACCATCATTTTTCGAAGTATATAGCTTTAACACCAATAAAATATAAATTACCATGAATATAATGCCCAAAAAATTTTTTTCTGCTCTATGAGAAGCAATATGACAATGTAGAAAATCATTAAAATGGCCAATTTGGTAATATCTTGCAGCATGCCAGGCTTTTCCCAAGTTAAAAGTGACACTGACTCTGTAATAATCGAAACAAGTAATAAGCAAAACAGCAAACAAAGATGAACGACAATTACATAAATTGTATTTTATTCTCTTTTTTTCCTTGCATAAATTTTTTAACTCACTGCAACATATGGGCAACATATTACATTTAACATCAATTGGTAATTCTTGCATTTCATCACTTTGGCAACGTCTTTTTTGTTCTATAGTCTCATCTATTCTCGTTAATACTAAATAAGCATGAATTGAAGGTATAATTTGGAATATTTTAAGAAATGATAATAATATAGGAAAGTTGATTTTTTTAGTTTCCAAATTGCCGATAAATGTCACTATAACGATGAAGATTTAATTATGTTTATATATATGTTATGTTTTATGATATAAGATCACAAAAAATTGTGAATATGTAATTATTCAGAATAATAATAATAATAATAATATAATTATAATAATGGAATGATATTGCGAATTATTCACATTCATTTATACTTTACCTATAATGCTGAGAATGACAATGGTAAGGTATCCATATATTGCACTGTTAAATATAAAGGATACAATATAAGCAAATAGAATTGTGCAAACACCAAAAGCGAACATTAGTAGAAAGAAGTGACCTTCATTAAAAAAAATACCATCATTTGAATTATTGTTTGAAAAATATTGCAACATGAATTAACAAGAATTTTTTAAATTTTTCTTACCAATATATTCAGCTATTTCGTTATCGTACAAAACAATTATGGTAACACTTAAAAATATAATTCCCAAAATGTATACGAGTAGATCGAGTAAAAATCCGGTTGCCCAAAGTACGCACACGTTTGCGCCGGCCATTAATTGTATTAATTTGCTATTGCTGGTGCGTTCTTTCATTGGAAATATTATGAACAATGCATAAACGAAGGCTACAGTCGTTATTACAGAATTATATTTAAAACTTTGATGTTCAGTTTGCTTCTTTTTGGTTTCATCAGTAGGTGGCAAAGGTTTATTTACCACAGTTATTTCATATGTATTATCCTTGATGGATCTAGAAATTTATTACCATTATCATTATTATTATTATTATTAATTTTAAACATGCTAATATAAGAAATCGGTTAATAAGCCTCAAGTGTAAAGTAAATATGGCACGGCTCGGCTCATTAATTACTTTGGTTATCACAAATTTTCAAATCATTTTATTCAAGTTGCCTTTGTTTGCTATAGATAATTCTATCTAAAAAATTCATGAATATGGATAAATTTATTTCAAAATTTTAGTATAATATCCATGAATCATCAAAATGCCATTATTTTGAAAATATCCAGATAATATAATACGGAGTTCTTCGGTTAATATGTACCCATAAATCTATTAATAAATTTTTGATTCAATAAATTAAAGTTCAATAATTGAAAGGACACAACTCAAGGATCAAAAACTCGAACATTGAATATCAGTTAAAATATTCATTGTGTTTTATTCATGGACTGTCTTGAAAAGTCTAGAACAGACAATCATAACATGATTGGATTATTCAAGAAGGGCAAATGCTCACATAGACTCTGAAATCTTATTAATTGTTATGAAATTCTTCTATATTCTAATTCATACGTACTTTAAAATGCCATTATGTAATAAATTGATTGTTAATGGGGCTGCATGTAATGGATAAGGATTTAACCAAGCAGTTATATGACTTTTAGAGATGGTAGCCGCTGCTATATATTCTGAATTAATAGTTAACTGCTTCTTAGAACCTAAATCCAAAATATAATCTGTGAATGTCTGATCATTAAGCGTAATTACTTCATATTTGGAACCATAAGATTTAATATATTTCACATAATTATCAGCAATTTTATCTGTTAGAGATAACTTTGCGATATCTGCTGCTTTTTCCAAAATAATTGTACCCATTTTATATTGCTTTAAACTGATTGTTAAGGCATGCCCTTGTACTTCACTTATTAAAACGTAAAATAATACCAAGAGTAAGGCAGGCAATAAAATTAGTATTGACGTAATGCAGAGGCTATTCCAAGTGTAAAGGCTTTTTTTAAATATCATCGCCCACCATCGATACCATATCAATGAACTTTTAGTTATTAATTCTCTGTTATAATCAATGATACTATTAACTAAAAAAGTAAAGGAGAAAATCAACTTTTACAATTTTCCTTCAATAATTCTGAAATTTTACGTAATCACATACAATTTATTGCAGACGTGCTCGTTTGGTATGACCAACTTGTAGAAAAACGTCCTCTAAAGATGCGATTTCTATACCAAAACCACTAACTCCAAGTGCAGTCAAATTATCTTCCAAATCAGACAACAGTTTTTCAAATGTAGAAGAATATTTATTAGGTAAATTGTAAACTAATTCTGCACCCACATTTGATAATGGTTTTATATTTGGTATATACCTTTTCAATAAGGCGGTGACTTCATTAACATAGCAATTTGGTAATGTAGAACAAACCTAAAATAATATCATAAAAAAATAAATATATAACAATTTACTAAGTGACCGAGATATAATCAAGTAATATCCTGAAAAATATAATTTTCTTATTAGCTTTTTTCGTTTTTGATTATATATTTTATAAAGTACCAATCTATAGCCGGAAACAAATTTTTTTTTTAAAAAAAATGATGTTCCATAACATTGAAGTTCGCCAGCAACCATAATTGCTATACGATCACCGAGAACATCAGCTTCATCCATAAAATGTGTGGTCAATAAAATGGAACGATGCTCTTTTTCCATTTGTATAATATTCCATATATCATATCGTGCTGTAATATCTACACCAGATGTAGGCTCATCTAATAACACCACTTTTGAATTACCGCAAAGTGCACAAGATAAACATAATTTACGTTTCCAACCGCCAGATAAATTCTGCGATTTTGTATTTTTATATTTTTGTAGTTGAAATAATTCTAAATATTTTTCAATTTCTGCATTTATATGTTTTACACCTTTCAATGTACAAAAGAATTTTAAATGATTTTTTACAGTTAGTTTATCGAAGAGAACATCTTGCTGTGGACAAATGCCCAAAAATTTACGGGCCTCCGATTTATGAGTCATAATATTATAGCCATTTATAATTATAGTGCCTGATGTCGGTTTTAATAAGCCAGTTATCATATAAATTGTTGTAGTTTTTCCAGCACCGTTATGACCTAACAGTACAGTAGTTTCACCTTGATATAATTTAAGATTGACCCCCTTAACTACTTCAATAGATTTAAATTTCTTTTTTAAATTACTTATATGAAGTAGAACACTTTCATTCGTAATCACATCTTCAAATGCATCCAAATTTTGTGGCGCTGTGGTCATTGAATCATTTGATAATGATGGTTGTTTACTCCAAAAATTTTTTTGACATAAAAAATTCCATTTACGTGGCATGCCATATTTACCAGGACATACTTGTTCCAAGTATAAACATAATAGCCAACTGATGGTGCCAACTGCAATTAATGATATTATTACATGACCAATGGTCATTTCATAGGTTAAACTCGGTGGTACAAATATATGATCCCATTGTAGTCCTGCACCGGTTATTTCATAATATAGAAAAATATAATAAGCGATAGTACTTGTATTGATGAAGAGAGTTGTCCATAGTGATTTCATAATGTAATCAAAATTCTCAAATGAATATATAATTTTTGTATAAAAGAATAAACCTGAAGTAAATATCAATGCACAGAATAATTGGGCATACAGCGCTCTAGAAAAGATAGCTGCACATAAAAATGAGAAGCATATACAGCCAAAAGTGAACGTAAAAAAAAATAAACATAATATGGACCAGGGTGTTAATTTAAATATGGGCGGTCCCGTTATCTCTACCTATAAAATAAGTCAAAATCATTTGAAATCAATATTTCGATTAATTTAAATTCATTATAATTGATTTGCATGAACAAACCTTAAATAAAATCATTAAAATAATATTTGGTAAAAGAAATATTATAAAACCCCAAGTAAACCAACTTATCCATTGCGTAACACGATTTATGCCCAGAATCAGCATAAATTCTTTCAATTGAGTTTCTTTCTCATGGGAAATTTGCTTTTGGTATTACGTTTTGTTACCAACCCAAAAGAAATGCAAAAAAAAAAAAGAAAGGTCAAATAAATAAAATTCATAATAATTATTAAAAGTAAAGCTGGATAACTAAAAAAGTGGATAAAATATATTTGAATATTTTACTCTTTATTTTACTTTATTTTATATATCCATAAATATTATAGCAAATTGTCAATAATGTTAAAGATGATGGTAAAAATTCTTACGTCCCAATTATTTTCTATAGAATTTGTTTTTGTTGTAGTATAGTCCATTAACTTATTTCAAAGGTAGCGATCTGGAATTTTTGTTAATAAGCATACATGAACACATATTTGGCAGACTAAAAAGCAGGTAGGTAAGTAATCAAGTAGACAAGTGGGCAAATAGACAGACAGATGGACAAAAAAGCAATTTGATATATTTAGAATTTGTTTCAGAGTGCATACGCTGAATCCGAAATTTAGTGATTATTTTATTTACCTTAGTTAAAGATATTGCGGGCGTTATGTACATAAAAATTATACAAATAGGTATGATAAACAGCGACATAAGTACGAAACCATCTATATGTTGTTCGCTTATGGGATAAACCTGTATATGAATATCGGGTATATTTTCTTTGCCAACTTCTTTTATGTATGCCATAGAAAGAGCATTTTGTATTGATAGGAAACCTTCTTTAATGTAATTTGGCGATACACCCATATTATCGTTTAATTGTGTTCTTATTTGTGCTGTCGCTAACATTTCAAATGTTAATTCAGTTCTCCATGTTTCTTCTCTTGAATGCCTCAATTCTGAGGGAAAACGTATATTAAATACAATTTTCTTAGGCAGTGTTTTATTTAATGATGCCAAAGCATTATCGAACTCTATACCACACAAATCTGTGCCTTTCTTTAATGCCTCCTCTAAAACTTTAGCATTTGGATATGCTTTATAACCATCAAGTTTTAATTTATCTACAGTTGTCTTTATAAGTTTCTCTATTAGAGAATTTTCGGGTGAATAAGATATGGTAAGATTTGTAAGCCATTTCATATCACTGCAGTAAAATGTATAAATTATACTGTGTAATATGCATTGGCATTGATAATTATGCATATTAAAATTACCTTAATATATTTGGATTGTCCAAGATCACGGGTGAATATCTCTTCTCAGGAAATGTATAATATTCAGCAAAGTGACGTATTAGAAGCATTATTATGAAAAGGAGTATCGGAACTATGAGCTGCATAATTAAGGAAGCGCGACTACGCCATTGTATAAGAAAATTTTTCCACAGAAGTAAATTATGTTCTTTACAAAATCGTTCCATTGTCTTTACAAAATAATATCATTGAAATATTTCATCGTTTATTATTGTATGAACAAATGCTTTTTTATTTATTTATCAATTGACAACTTTTTATAAAATAAATATAATAAATTGAATACCGGTACCTCAGAAAAGTTACATTTAAAATGAGAAAGAAAAACTAGAAAAATTTTATTTGTATACAGAGTGAGTCATATAAAACTATTTTTATATCTTACACCGCATTTCATTATAAGTCATTATAAATTTGTACGCATATTTATAAAAGAACACTCAATTTTATTGTTTTATTATACCGATGTATTTCAAAACACTCTCTAATTCGATTTAAGCTTGTCTATGAGTCCGTTTCTCTGTCTTTCCGTTTTTTTGTTGTCCATATAAAAATGTTATCAAAATAAAGAATGCAATTTTTTAGCAAACTTCATTTAAATGAAGTTTACTACGCAAGTGTAAGTTAACGCAAAAACGTTTGGAAATATTTATGATTTAAAATTAGCTTTTTATTACGACTAAGCCTCATATATCGATCTATATTGATAAAAATTTGCCATGTGGAAAAATATACATACAATTTTGCAAACGTCATTGAAAAAAAAAATGTAATTTGGAGTATATAATAATCGGCCCCGATCCCTGACTATTCCAAACGTTTGATTATATTGTGAATTGAAATTTTTCAGTTTAACTGCTTTTGATGGTTTAATAATTAAAATTCTTCTCAAATATTTTCATAATAATTTTATTAAAATCAAAACAATTAATAAAAACATTGAAATAGTTTTATCAAGGGATATGTGTAAAACGTCGCGTATCGGTTGACATTTCTAAAAATACTTGATCTAATGTCGCTTGATCTATAGCATAATCTTCCACATGCAACATCTCGCTATTACTTTGCATAAAACCAAATAGTTCAGATAATTTAACCTCAGTTAATGGTATAAAAAATTTCAATTGATTTTCATTTGATGATCTTAAAAAAAAGTAATAATAAAAATAAAAATAAAAAATGAAAATACAAAAAATAATAAATAATTTAATAATAATAAGCTTTTAAATTGATAAATTACTCAAAAATAGCATGTGGATATTTCGAGAATAGAATAATAGTTAATTCGTTAACCCATTTTGCTATGGTTTCTCCCTGCCTAAAAAGCAAGAGAAACAAAAACAGAAAACAGAGAAATTATTACTAAATTATCAAAAAATGTTATTTCAATATTTATTTAGAAATTAAGTGATATAGCAGTTTTTGAAAAAAAAAAAGAAAAACAAGACCTTGGGAGTTATACCAAAAGTAAGGTACAAATTCATGATCTAAATGGATAGTAGTTTCAATGATCAATTGTCAGCAATTTCATTTTGTTTTTCATGGATAAATAATCTGGAACACAAAAGAATTCTAATACTCAAACTAATCAACTCTCAAGGCTTCAAATTTCTACTTCTCACTTCTTAAATGCTTCCAAAAATTCTCTCAAAATTCTTGGGCTTTACAAAATGTTACAACCAACTACTTTTTTTCAGTTCGATATCAAACTTAAAAGTGCAATTAAATGACCGCACGATGCGTTGGTTTTTATAAAATTAAAGGCAGGCAAAGATAAAAATGTTTTAAGAGGTTGTACACAACACATTAATATAACTTGAACATATTGTAATTACATGATGTTGACAACAATCCAATCTAATAATATATAAAATTTAAATAATTTATTATTACTTACGCAGTTGGAATTTTCATATTAATTTTCAAGGTTAATCCTGAAGAGTATTTAGTTTTTAAATGGGCCATTGTACCCAAACATATCAGTCTGCCTTGTATCATAATTGTAATGCGATCACATATAGCAGCCAACTCATCCATATTAAGTGAACTGATTAAAATTGTTGTACCCGAATGTTTTAATAGATAAAATATATTTAATAATAATTGTTTGGTGTTTGGATCCATATTTGTTGTTGGTTCATCCAAAAATATCATATCGACTACTCCAATTACAGCTATAGCAATGCTTAATTTACGTTTTGTCGTATTATTACAATGTTTGATATGTTTCTTTAAATAACTTTCAAAATCCAAAGCAATGGCCAATTGATCGATTATCACGTTAATATTAGGAGTTTGTATGCCACGTATTAAGCAAAATATTTTCAATGTTTGTTTACAAGTGAATTCATTTAAGAGTCCATCAAATTCTGGACAATAATTTATTTTACCATAGATTTTTGATAAATCTCGACTAATATTGTATCCATTTATATAACAATGACCAGATGTTATTGATGTATCACCAATCATCATTTTAAATAGTGTACTTTTACCAGCACCATTTACACCCATCAAACCGAGACATTCTTGCCTAGAAATTTCTTACAATATAAGATTTATGGTCATAGCAAAGGATATTTTGGTTTTTTTTTTTGTTTTGTTTTGTTTTGTTTTCGAAAAGAACTATGATTTAAATAACTTACGGTTTAATGGTTATAGATACATTGTCAACAGCCAAATGGGCTTTATATTTTTTTGTTATTCTATCTAATACCAAACGATAATCATTCGTACGTTCTTTAGATGATAATCCTTTTACTATTGTATTCTCTTGATTTATATCTGGATCGATATATTCATCCCATACTGAATAAAATGTTCTACAACAATTAAATAAATAGAAATCAAAGAAATAATTAATAATAATAATAATATAATAGAATGAAGGCTTAATAAACATTTCCATTATTATTATTATTATTATTATTATTATTATCACTTGCTCTGATTTATTGATGCAAAAACGCCAAAATACTTTGTACGCCCATAAATAAATGATGCAAAAATATAATACAAATAAAATCCATAGTGATATTAATTCAAATAGTATACCAGGCCGTTGCCAACCTAATATATTGGGAATATCTGTAATAGAATAAAAATTGATTTTGAAATTGTTTTTTAATTTAAAACTGTTAATATTGTTAATTAACTTACTACAACATTGAGGATAAAAAGTACATTTGAAGAAATCAGCATGTTCATTAATTTCAGGAGTTTGACAAAATTGAGCATTTAATATACTTCCATCTAAATAGGTTAAAGCTATCGCCAAATGTAAACTTGGTAATGGATAAAATATGTATCTTACATTACTGAAAGTACCCTCGAATTTTACAAATATTAACACTGCAAGATATTTGAACAAGCAAGATTACAAAATTTAGAGTCCATAAAAACTAAAAATATTGGGGCCTAATACAATCTAACCCTACAATCTAACACTATATAAATACTAACACTAAAAAATATTTAAAAAAGGGGAATTTAGAGTAAACAAAAAAAATAAAAGTAAAAAAAATTAGATCATTTGATCTAACGCGATTGGCAAAGTTCTCACAATGAATTTGTTATCGGGAAAGTGAAAATAATAATAATAATTTATAATTAAATATATTTGAAGGAATCATATTAAGGGTTAGAAAATACATATGGTTGATATGATCAAAATTTCTTAAAAGGCTTTAAAATATTACTCCGCATATTGAGATTTTGTTAAAAAAAAAAAAAAAGAAAATTTAAATATTTTTCTATATAGATGTGTTAGTCTCATCTCTAACTCCATTATGAGAGCCTGAACAAACTTTTTAAGTTGATTTATACTTAAGCAAATTCATGCTTAGTTCGAAAATTAGATAACATAAAAAATTTTTATAGAATTTTCTACAAGATATAGTTTGATATTGAGAAAAGAGATCAAATGGTTAAATTAAGTATGAAATAATGAATCCAAAAAAAACAAATCATCGTTTCAGGTTTTACATATACCAGAATTTATGCATACCCCAATATTTTAAATATTGTGTTATAAAAGTGTAAGTTTCTAAGATTCATATTACCCAACCAATCTAATACTAAAGCTGTCAAGAAAGCGTACACCCCAGTTTTAAAAAGATGTGAGATACAATAAATATACGCAATGACGGCAAGTTCAAATAGCAACACAATCAATAATATATATTCTGCAAGAGAGAAGAAGAAACAAGTAAAAAAAATATATTTGGCTGAGTCCAAATCTTAGATGTCCACTACTTAAAGACTATTATGTAATATGCTGCACACTACAGAGACTATGTCAATTTTTGTAATACTTGTACCAAATTTCTATAGTTTTCTATATTTTGCAGTTTGTGATTTATGGGCAAAATATCACCAAATTCTACTGTAAATGAGAGTGAGTGAGATCTTCTCACTTTACTTTGCATTGGGGGTATATTCTTTGACCGATATAGCCCACTTATAATACCAAACTGTGTGCTCAAGAACTTTTAATGGTTCTGTCACATTTTAACTTGATGTCTTAGTTTTTACCTTCAAGAAGGAAGGTAGAACATGTTACCAGCACACAGACAGACAGATAGACAGATAGGCAGCCATATTTAAATCGATTTAGAAATTGATGCTAAACAAGAATATATATACTTTATAGGATTTCCGAAGCTTAGCTTCGGTTGCTACAATGCCAAAAGGATCTCTTGATGGTGGCTACATAAATAAGAAAACTAATACTTTAGAATGTAACTTACCAAAATAATTTGTAAATTCATTTACAGAAAATGCCGCCAATATTATTGATATGATAAAAAATATGCAAGTATAAATTAAGGTATCGAATAAAAGATTGGCGAACCAAAATATATGAACACTAACGCCACCGATCATTTGTAATAACTGAAAGCGTTTAGCGCGCTCATAAATAGGGAATAGAACGAAAAAATAAGATGGCCATACAAGAAATACACCAACAATTAATAGACGTGATCCAGTATGTTGATGTATTTTATGTACCGTGCGTGTTGAGTAAGGCAATGGAGAATTTGTTACACGTATTTCATATGTAGAATCTTTAAGAGCCCTGTAAAAAATTTATTTTTTTTGAAAGAGATTTTTTATGTATAAGAATTTTATAGTCGATTGAGATCGACTCTTAAATACCCTACTTTAATTTCCTTAACAACAAAAAATTTATTTAAAAGTTTATTGTATGGAAGTGAATTCAAAAAACGGAAGCAAATTCGGCTAAGGTAAAGATACATAGCTTGTATGTCAAAATGCAAGACAATGTCGATTTTTGTAAAATTTTATTTAATATTGTAAGTTGATCTATTTGATCTATTTTCAAAAGAGAAATGCACTATACGTTTCCTCACTGGATTAAATTTCAACTTTTGTCATAAATTTCATATGAAGTATTTCACAAATTTCGATCTGTAGCTTTATAAAAGACGGATAGACCTTTACACATCCGGACAGACGGATGGATAGAAACGCTTAAATCAATTTAGAAATTGATTGATATAGAAAAATGTACGTCTATTCATCAATTACTTCTTGTTGTTTTAACCGTCCGCAATATATTTAAAATACCCTATACAACAAGTGGTGTAGGGTATAGCAGTAGAGACTTGACTTGACTTGACTTACATAAGTAGACTATTATGTATTAAATTTAATGTTAAAGGAGCTGTATGCAATGGTTGAGCATTAAACCAAGCCACTATTTGTGATGAATCGATTGTAGCTGCTACCAAATATTCTCTATCCACAATGGCTTGCGCTTCTTCACCAATACTTTCAATATAATGTGAAAATGATTTATGACCAATTGGTATTGTCTTGTAGAATCGTCCCAATGACGTTACAAATTTGGTATAATTCATTGAGACATAATCTAAATATGAATGCCGTGACACATTTTTAGTCTTTTCCACAACTGTAATCACTTTATCATATTGGAGTAAAGAATATGATATAGGTATCACTTGAGTTCCATCGTTATCATTTTTAAGTATTATATGCATAAATAAGGGAAAACATGAAAGTAAAATCATAAATATTAATATATACGGCTTATAATATAAATGGAGAGCTCTCTTATAAATCATAGCAAAACAACGATGCCTTATTAAGCGATTGCCATCAACGACCTGTTTATTTATGGTTACAAAATCGGAAGCTGTAAAACAAACCAAAAAAAAAAAAAAAAAACGAAAAAATATTGTTTTGTTTTATCAAAAAAATTTTGTAAATCGATCAATGAGTTTCAATGTTTAATAGGTTAAAGAGTTTACGGGAGTATAAAAAAAAAAACTCATTGAACGTTATATTTATTATATATAGACGTACCAATATTAATCGATTTTCTGGCCCCATCTGTTGCTTCCATTTTAATGAAAATATCTTCCAATGAGAATAATTGAATGCGCAATGAAATGATACCCAATTCATCCATATTATCTTCTAATTGTTTGAGCATTCCTTCAAATACATCAATATAAATGGCATTTAATGCGTATGATAATTCAGCACCAATATTTGATTGCGGCTCAAGCTCTGGTATATACTCTTGTAATATTTCCGTTATATTTTCTGCATTACCATCATCACTTAACACACAAACCTATATAATAGAAATTGCAATATAATTATAAAACAAAAAAAAAACCATTTTTTGCAAATTTTTGATAGAAATTGATTGTAGAATATTTCATACCAATTTATAACGGGTACCGAATGTTTTCTTGAGATAACCGGGAGAGGCGAAACATTTTAATTCACCATAAGCTATAATACCGATACGATCAGCTATTATATCAATTTCTTCCATAAATGGTGTAGTTATTAATATAGTACGATCTTTCTTCTCTTTACGTAATATACTCCATAAATCGTGACGTGATGTTGCATCCATATCTAATGATGGTATATCTAATAATACTAATTTAGCACCGCCGCATAATGTACAAGCAATAGCCACTTTACGTTTCATCCCTTCCGATAATTTATCGATTTGTTTATCACGAAAATAATGCATGCGAAATAGTTTTAAATATTTTTCAACTTCAACTTTTAAAGGTATACCACTTAAACCTTTCAATTGACAATAAAATTTTAGATGTTGACTAACACTTAAATCACCAAATAAGGCATTGTCTTGCGGGCATATAGATAATGATTCACGTGCACTTGCCAAATATTTTCGTATATCATAACCATTAATTGTAACAGTTCCCTTTGTTGGTATTATTAAACCGGATATTATATAGAGTATTGTACTTCTACCGGATGCTTCATAACCCATTAATGCAGTAATTTCATGTTCATATAAATTAAATGATACATTATTTATAGCAAATACATCCTTCTTAAACTTTTTAGTAATATTACGCACTTTCACTGGTGCCGGTTTCTTAATCATTTCATCTTCGAATGCTGGGCCACGTCTTAGCGTAGAAATACGTGTCCTTGATATACTAGAGCTACGTCCATATTGTTCACCGCCAAGCCAAAATTGTCGTGTGAATGGAAAATACCAAACATTTGATATACCATATTTGCCAGGAAATACTTTCTCAATGTATAAACTAAGTAACATATAAATAATGCCAGTAACAAGTAAAGTTAACATTGTATGGCCCAAACTTAAATATGTTAATTGTATAGTTTCATCAAACAAATTATGCCAATTGAGGCCCTCTTCAAATATTTCCAATGATAGCGTTATATAGAAGCCAGCTGCTAATGCCGCATTTAATGGTATAACACTAAAAAATTTTGTTACATAATTTGTTGTATCTTCTTTGAATAGCAATATACCAAATGTTACTGGTGATATCATATGTAATATAAAAAAGGCGATAGTTGCATTAATTGCTTTAGAGAATAACATACCAATCAGAAATGTAAAACTGATACAGCTCATCATATAAATGAATATATAAACGAGTAAAAGGCCAACATTTGCATTAGCTAATATTGCTACGCCATTTATAGGTGTCTAAAATGCCATTCAATTTGAATATTGAAATATATGAAATTGAATGAATGTAATTTTGAAATTTCATTATTGAAATTATTACCTTAAGAGTAGCAATAAGAGCAATGCTGGGTATTGAAAATAATATAAGGCCAATTGTAAACCATGTCAACCAATGTATATAACTATCAACACCAATTATTTTTAATAATTCTCTTAATTGATGCTCCTTCTCTAAAGCAATACGCTACAAAAATATATAACCAAACCAAAGAAGAAGAAGAAAATGAAAATGAAAATGAAAATGAACATGAAAAAGAAAAACATTCATAAATACTAAATTAAATAAAAATTTCTTTAATATAAAAATAATGAAAGTTATATTACCCTTGTTAAAGTAGTGCCTGGATATACATAAAATAATGGCAATAATATGATCATAATAGCTTGAAATTGATATAAAACTCCTTCGTATATTAACGATGGACATGGATAACGTTGTAAAACAATATCCGGTATATTATCATCACCTTTTAATAATTTTATATAGGCTAATGATATTGCATTTTGTATTTGAAGGAAACCTTCAGCATAATAATTTGGTGGACCACCAGTATTTTCATGTTTATCACGACAACGACTGCCACGCCACGGTATATATATCTTATCCGTTTCCCAAAGTCCATTATGCGTTCTTAATTCACTTGGAAAGCGTAAACTAAATGATAATATTTTTGGTAAGGCCTTTAATTTTGACCATTCATCAATAAATTGAACACCGCATATGTAATTGGTATATTGAAAAGCTTTTTCAAGATCCTTGGCATTTGTGTAACCTTTATAGTTAGACAAATTTAAAAAGTGTACTGCTTTTTCCATTAAATTATCTAATATTTGATTTTTCGGTGAATACAAAAGTGTCATATTCAATACAACAGATTTTCTAAAAAAAAAAAAAATAATAATAAAAATATATAAAAAAAGTTCGATCGTATAAAATTTTCATCTAATTAAATATAAAATTAAATTGTAATTAAATGTACATACTGCAATAAATTTAAATCGTTAAGATGTACTGGCGTATAGCGTTTACCCTTTTCTTTGGTAGCTGGCATCGCAGCCTGAAGGCTTATTATTGGCAAGCATATAATTATTGGTATTATAAAATGTAAACTAAATTGAATTTTATTGCGATATTCAAGTAGCATATTCTTCCATAACAATAATCTATATTGATCCCAACAATCTGTCATTTTTCGTAAGACTTTTGCTTAAATTTCATTGAATATCAATCACGAAAATGTTGCGAAAATATTTTATATTTTCTATTGGTAATTTTTATATTTCTTTAGTTGTTTTTGCTTTGAAGTTTCAAAAGAACTTATTTTTTTTTATTACAATAAAGCAAAATATACAAAATATTCATTCAGATGTTTTCATAAAAATTTGAATGGTAATTGTTTGCTTGTTTTTAAATTGTAATTTTTCAAACATTATTCAAAAAATTGTCAAATATAACAAAACAATATAAATATATAAAATAAATTTTTATGTATGTTTTTTTCTATATGTTTTATGGTTATGAAAATCACATCAAGTTGAAAAAAATTCTATAAATTTTTGTATTTTAAATAATTAAAGAAAATTTTTAATGCCAATTGTTAAATTTTAATTTACTTACCACATCAATTCGAATCATTTTTTGAGGACGGCCATCGCGTGATAGAAAAGAACGTGTCTATTTTTTCCTACTTATAAGCAAGAGCTTTGTAAAGCTCTGTAAAGCTAATGCTTTTAAATATATTGCAAAGACTTGTGAAAAATATAGAAGACTCTTTTTTCTAGGCTTTTCTAGGCCCGCCTTTTTTTTAATAAACTCAAATTTAATTCAAAGTTTACTTTAAGGTACAACTGGTGTACAAAATGTAGTGGTTTTGTATCTAAAAAGGACAACATTCCAAAAATTTTCTTTTATATATATGACACAAATTTTCAATATAATCAAGTTTCGCAGAGATAAATTGTAATTTATTTTAGACCAATTTTAATTTAAGATGTTTAATTTGCTACTGATTAGCAAATTAAGTATTAATTATATGTAAGAATGTTAGAATTTACCGGCGTTAACTGTTAAATACCGTACATTGTGGCGGGTGTTTCATTGGACAATGAAAACCGTGCCAAACAAGTTACTTCGCATATCAAGTTATTGGCTTAACATCGGCCATGTGGCAGTAAGAGTGTTTCGCAGCGATTGTCATTAAAAGAATCCTACAAATTGCAAGACTTTTCTAAAATAGTGCAACCATAATCATAAGCTTTGTGGATACTGAAGAAATTTCACCTTGTAAAAATTCAACAAATTAGGTCGAAACATCGAACTTCGAGTTCATACTCTTTTCACAAAAATTCATGGACAGATTTCAAAGAAGCCGAGTTAAGTCGCGAGTTCGTTGTTTGTAATATTCAGAAGGAAGCGTCGGAAATCCTACAAAGTTTATACAGCCGTCAAATTCGGAATTCAAATTTAGATAAGGCTATTTGTCTGTCCATCTGTCCATGGGTTGTTAACATTCTCTTGGTCATAAAAATTGAAATATTGGGGTCATATGCAATAGAAATATCTAAAGTTCTTGCAGGCAAGTTGGTTAAGTAAAAATGGACTATATAAATCCAAAAACATGTCTACAGTGCTACTGAAAACATTTAGATCACGTCTACGAGATATCATACAATACCAAAATTTTCAGTTTTTTGTGTTAAAGGAAGTAGTTTTTTTAATGTCTAAATAAAAGCCAAAGGCTCTGAATTGAAATATCATGATGTATGAGTAATGAGTTTCCAAGATTTGGCCCTACCCAAATATAACTTTCTTACTTGCTTATGCTTTGTATTATTTAAATAGTGTAGGGTATAAATAGAAGTGATGTTACAATATAATTACAATTGTGAAAAAATAAAATAGAAAAAAAACTTGAATACATTTCTAACTCTTTCAACATTTTCTTTAGATTGCTTTTCAACTTTTTTTTTCTGTTTCTTCCTGTCTGTCTTTCTCATAAATTTATATTTCATATTTTACTGCCGGCATTTGGTTTGACAACTATATTAAAGTTTATTATTCGTTGTCATATTTATTATCGAAACGTGTCAAACTGTTACAATTACCACAATTTTGCTTACTTGCATATTTTTGTTTTATAAATGAAAATTATGCATAACAACAACAACAATAATAATAACAACAACAAATTTTTAATTCAAGGAAACGCCAAATCAAAAACAAAAAAAAAGAACTTTTCTCACAAGATTTATAATATTTTCAAGTTGAATCAAGTCCAAAATTCACGCTCACATTCTCACACTCAATCCATGCACAATTTCTTCAAAACATTTTTTTCGTGCTTCTGTTACATTAAAACAATTACTGGCCCACACCAGTTGAACGAAGTAATGTTCAAAAAAAAAAATGGAGAAACTTCTTTATCTTTCCTTCTATTTCCAAATTACGTTAAACATTTATATTGAAGAAATTTCAATTGGATCTTATCGAACATTCAATGGTTTCATACTTCAATTTTTCCTTTTTTGCAGCCATCAATTGAAAATTGAAGGTATAATCATTTTGTCAAAATGTTTGTAACACATAAAATAAGTACATTTTGAATTAGTTGGAAAAACCAAGATCAATACATCTATCTTGGTCCTTTATCTGTTAAGCATATTTCATTGAAAACCAAATGTGACAGATATGTTTAATAGTCTTGCAATTAGTTTGATATTGAAATTGATGAAAAAGGGTTAAAGGGCACGTCTGGACGTCTGCTCAAATTAAGGCCACTTCTACTTTTTAAAAATAAAATTTAAAATTTTATATTTGTTGATCATACTTTATAAAAAGATAAATTATCGATATTTTCCACATAAATAACTCAAAGTTCTTCAATATCTGTCTCAAAATTATTGAAATCATATGTTCTCATCAGATTTGCATAGGAATATTCATATTTATATTTAATTTAATATTTAGTCTTGTCGAAAAAAACTTTTTTATATGATACTTTCTTCTATGAATACTTCTATTGATATATGTAAAAAAAAGGGTATTACATATTTTAAGTATGAACTAATGGAAATAATTTAGTTGAAGTCATTGTTGCTCTATGGGACACAAAAACTTTTACAGGAGATATTGAAAATGATTTAAAACTTTATAATGATTACTTTAGGTTATTAGTGTTGCTGTTTTAGTTTGTACATAAAATTAACTGAACTGCTAATGTGGCAGGCCGTATATAAAATAGAAAAAGGGGAAAAAAAAAATTCTGAAATAGGAACAGATAAAGAGTATTCGAAAGATTCATTTAATTCGTTGTCGCATAAAGTTAGGAAAAGCAAATTCTATTAATTCAAATTCCATTTAAAAGTGTTTTGGTTTCTTTTTTTTTACATCAATTTCATTTCAGTTTCATTTCATTTCAAGTAACTATTTGAAAAGTACATGCTAAGACAATATGGTGATTACTTTTTTAGTTACAATAAAAACTTTTCTTATTTCTTGCATGAAAACAAAAAAGTTTGCTTCTGGAAAATTTTTTCTCTTAAAAATTTTTAAATGTAATTTTGTTTACTTGTTTTTAGAAGGCTTCATTTTTAATGGTAAGTTGAAGTAAAATATGAATTATTTTGTATGCACCTACGTTCAGAAATGCGAATACTTTTCGGAAATTTAAATTATCGTAAATTTTTTCCAGGAAGTCATTTCGTCACAATCACAAAGCACTTTTGTGACATCTAATTTTTAAGATATTTTGAAAACTTATAACCATCCTTATTGAATACATATTTTCATATCCACCAGAGGTTGAAGATATAACCATTTTATCAATATGTTTGTAACATCCAAAAGGAGATGGTAAAGATCCTGTAAAGTTTATATTTTCTTGATCAATATAAAATGTTCAAATGATCAGTATCTTATGTGCTAGAGTTAATGGGTAACCTAGAATTGGTCTTAGCCAAATATAATCTTCTTAGTTGTTTATAATGTTGACAAAATTCTTTTTAACTGACCTTTTGAACGTATCTTCTAAGTTTTCTATAAGCTCAAATTTTTACGTCATTTGCTTTTAACATTTTTTAAGCTTCACCGTGTTCGCCAGTGCTTTCATATTTTCATCTCATAGTTTACATAACCTGTGAAATCATTCAAATGTAAAAAATTTTATTACAACTTTTTGATAAAACATGAAAAGTTTAGTTTTATGCCATTTCACATGTTCTTTATGCATTTGAAGAAAAACGAAGATAGCACATAAACTGAAATCAAAGTAGTTAGTTAGCTTTTAAGTCTTCAAATATTGAGCATTCAGCTTAAATAAAAATTTTAAATTGTATCTTAGAAAAATTTTCGACGTGGAAAAAATATTTTATTTTTTTATGGAAAGTTCAAAAAATCATCTGTGAGACTTGGAAAAAATGATTGAAAAAGTATAAGAGTTTTTCTGAGAGACTTTGAAAAATCTGCAGTTATTTAAAAAAAATAAAAGCAAAACATTCTGTCAATCCAAACTACGTTAGGAAAATTTAGCTTGATTTTTATTGAACTCAAAATCGCGTGCAAAAAGTTAATAGTTTAAAATTTGTCGAAATTCTTCAAATTTAAGCTTCATTGCGTTATTTTCGAATTAAGAACTTGAACTAGAAATTGCATCATGCTTATTCTACAAAAATTCCTTTTTGACAACGATTTAAAGGAGCGTTTACAATGCGTCATATTCTTAATGAAAAACGACTGAACAAAACAAATTGCTAGAAAAGAATGTTTGATAATAGAACTTTAAAGTATTGCAGATTTATTTTGATAAAATGAAAACTAAAAAAAAAAATTGTAGTGAAAGTAAACTTTGTTGGAATAGTTTTACAAAATTTATATAGTTAAAGATTTTGTAATGTAATTACATTTATATGAAAGTTAATCATTTCAAAATCAAAATGTTTAATGTAATTAAATTATAAAAATGTGATTTTCATATGCTAAAACTACCGTTATAAAATTTACACGCGGCCTTCACTTTGTCCGTATCATATTTTACAAATGCCTTATCTATCTGAGCAATGCGATATTTCTTTTCTAAAATAAATTTATTGTTTTAAGAAACTGACTTAAAATTATATCAGACTTTTCTTCAACTTCTCCATTCAATCGAAGCCACAAAATCAGATAATACCTTTAAGTGCCAAAAATAATTTTATACTAATTAAAATGTTCAATGAATTGCTGCACTATGGGAGCTACAAAAATATGTATAAGCCTTTGCCAGCTAAATTTGAGTAAAATATTTTTTATAAATTTTTGAAGGATAAAACGTTCGATTCCAGTGCTTTAAAATTCTCAAACTATATTTTTATTCAAACATTGTGCATATTTTATTTTTCGTATTTATTTTTATCTTTTGTAAGCATATTGAAAATTTCATTTAAATAATTTTCTTTTTAAACTTGAAAATATCAATAAATTGTCTAAGTTTCTAGCAGTAATGATAAATGATTTTGAAATAAATTGGAAACGGTCATTAAATAACTAAAAAATAATAATAATAATAGTAAATCTAAAATTATTTCAAGTGAAAGAAGATTGAAATATCCAAAACTATTGATGATATAATAAAAAAATACTAAACAATTTATTAAATTTCTATTAAAAGACTTTAAGTAAAAGTTAAGTTAAATGAAAACAAATAGAATGATTATAATTAAATGAAGTTGACGGCAAAATACTTCAGATTTCACACAGAAAGTTATTTCTCTTTAAAAAAAAAAAAAAATCAAAAGCTGAAAGATTTTGAAAGCCGTATTACGGTGAAAAGATCCAGCTGATTCAAATCACGATAAATGGAATACGAAATTTACGAACTTTTCAGCTTATAGACATCGAAATTTCCATAAGGCAGGTGTTGGGATTTTTCCATTGAAAAATCTCTATTGAAAAATATTTCATTCACATTAAAATTGAAAATTACAATAAAGGTTAATAATAATCTTTAAATATGTTTATTGAACAAATTAGTTTAAGTAGCTTCAGAGAGTGATCGTTAAAATGAAAATTGTCATATTTTATCAAAATTTTTTTATTATTTTATTTTAGATGTAGAATAATAAATTTGTTGAAAATAAAATGTTATTCGGAGAGTGTTTTTCAAAGTAGTCAATTTTTAGAGATTTACATGGACAGACAGACATATGAATAGCTAAATAATTGAGTAAACAATTCGCAGTCAAAAGTTCAAGTCACTTTAAAAAAATTATACTAAATTATATAAATCCATCTTAATGAATTGCAATTGTTACATACATTCACTTAAAGTTATAACACTTTGTATTGTGGTAGTGCTAACTAACTGAAGAGTATACGAAATTATTGAATTTTAATGGTGTAACGTTAGAATTATGTAATCATGATGATTACTTTATTATTATTATTGTTATTATTTATATTACAAGTAACAGCAATAGAAATATCCGGATGATTATCAATGAGACAACTTATTTGCTTATACACATGCATAAATATATAAAAATTTCTAGAATTATGTTATTGCTTCTGCTGTTGCAATTGTATTCTACACAATCAATATATAAATCTAGCAAGAATAGTAATAATATTATGGATAATGTTGACACTTCCTGCAATCAATTGCTTACAAAAAAAATCAAAAAAAAAAAAAAAATTAAAATAAAATAAAATAAAATAAAATCTAGAGACTATGAAGATACGTTGAAGTATGAAATTTTAGATATTATAGAGAATTATTGTATATTTAAGTAGATTGCATAGATAAAACAAAATGACAGAAATGTGGCACACAAAAAGACATGCTGCTCAGATAGATTGTGTGAAAATAAATGGATAAACTATGAGACAGACAGATGGACAGACAGAAATATTTAATAATATAATAATAATAATAATAATAATAATAATAATAATAATAATAATGTAAAGTAACTTTCTCTTATTCTTCTTCTTCTGCTTCGTCTTTTTTATATACTTTCAATCTCTAGATATTCAGATTCAGTTGTACTTTTATGTGCAGTGAATCAGTGAAATGTGAAAGAAAGCGCGTATATTTGTGTGTCAGATAGATGCAACAACAGGGAGAGAGAGAGAGAGAAAGAGAGAGGTAGAGTTAGAGATATCTTTGACAAAATCTAATCTTTTTCCTTATTTCTTATTTTTTGTCATCATTTAATTTGAGTGCAATTTACGTATTTGTTGTTTTTATTGTTTTTGTTCTTGTTGTTATTTGGTTTCTTTTTTTTATATTTATATAAGGGAAATATTTTATAATAATATCCGTGTTTCTCAAGTTGCTTCCACTTTGTTGCTTATACTTTTTCCCGCATTTTTCTATTTTTTTTCGATTTTTTCGATTTTTTCTTTTCTTTTTGTTTTTTTTTTTTTTTTGTTTCTTAAGTGTCAAGTGTTTTTTTTCTGCTTTAATGTAATTTGTCCTTTATATGCTTATGCGATTTAAGCAACAACAACAACAGCAAAAATAACAACATTTAAGAAAGATGAAAAAGAGAACGAACAAAAATAAGAAAAAAATTTATCGAGAAATAATAGAATTCAACTTACACGATGATTATACGTTTCTTCTTCTTCTTCTACTACAATGTTTATCTTTTTTTTTGGCTATATGTTGCTTGCCATTTATGTTGCTACTTTTTTATTGTTGTCGTTATTGTTGTAGCGTTCAAGTTGCCATGAAATTTTTCTGCAAAATGTCTGTTGCAGTAAAATTTCATTTCATTTTATTCTATGTTTCTGAGTTCTTTTTTCAACCAATTTTGTTGTTGTTGTTGTTGCTGATTATTGTTGCTTCTGTGTTGTTGTTGTTGTTGTTTGCTTATTTATATATGTGTATATAATAATTTTCTTTTTCTTAGCATGACATTACCGTTTCCGATTTCCTGTTTTAATAGCTGTGCTCGAAAATGTCTGTCCAATAAAGAAATTACATTTCAATGGATTTTTATGCTGCCGTTTTCTTCATTTTACTTTATTTTATTCTATTTTATTTCATTTCATCTCTTCTTGTATTTTCTGTTGCTTCTCTTTAGTAATTTTTCTTCTTCTTCTTCTACTACTTCTCCTATTTTTTTCTATTTTGCATATTTTGCCATTGCCAAAAATGTTCACCAGCTAAGTTAATAGTTTTAGAGTTCAATATAACTAAAAAATTTATCTTAACAACCAAACAACAATAATAGCAATTCATTTTCGCATTACATTTACAGCAACACCAACACAAGCTCACCAATAAGCAAATCTAAACAATCAGGAGAAATTTATTCTCTTAACGTTGGGAAATCGTTAAATAATAAGTCAAATTATTCAACAAATGAAAGAATCAACGAATTTGTTCTCATTAAGGGGGATAAATTACTTTTAATAAATTTACAAAAAATTTAAACATCAATTATTGAGAAGATTTTTGTTTTTTTTTTCTGTTTTTGCTTTGGACAATTGTTAAAAATAATTAAGCAAAAATTATTAATTTTCTTATGTTCAGAATTTAAAGTGTTGTATTTTAATAAGCCACTCAAAAAATTTAACTTTCTTGGAAGGATTTTCAACTGATATTTTTGCATAATTATTTTCACTGTTTAATTTAGTTATTTCTGTGGTCAATCACAAAACAATAGACATCTCGAATGAACCAATTTTTTTTGTCTTATATGTAATTTAATAAATTTTATTAGGCCATTTAATTTATTAGGAGCAAACTATTCGGAATCAATTTTTTAATATGATTTAGCTTTTTCAATTTATTCATTCTCATTTCATGTAGAATTTATGAAATAATTTGCTAATAAAATTTTCAAATTATTTTACATTTTATATATATATGGTGGGCGTGGCTTATAACAAGAATATACATTAAACAAGTATAGACATTTTACTTTTTAAAAGCAAAGCTTTTGAATAAAATTGAAATAGTTCCATGAGGTCAAATTTGCCCAAATGCCAGAGCGAATATTATTTGATATATGAAATTTTTTCTGAAAACGTGGAGCTTATAGAATTTTAGTCCCTTCTTATTATTTTATGTATTTTTTATATATACATTTTGTATTGGGTGTGGCATGAAACAAATATTCATAAAGCCAAGAAAAAATATGACCCCAAAGAAATTGCTTGAGAGTAAATTTAAGCTAAACATTTCCAAATGAGATTATTTCAAAATTTATTAAAACGGCCTTTCTAGATAAATCGTTCTAAGTTAAGTTCCTTACATGAATTTAATTACATGAAATTCAATAGCATGAATATAATGAGAAATATTGTTAAACAGAAAATATAAAATAAATAATTTTCGGGATATTTTAATCTACTTCACAGTTCGTTAATACTTTTTAGAAAAATTTTAATAGAATTTGTCGTCAGCTCTTCAAAACTGAATACAAACTATTTCATATTAATGGCAAACAGTGGCAACAATAACAATAATTATAACAACAACAATAATAATAACAATAACAATAACATACTTCGAGACAATTTCATTAACTTGAATTTATCGTTGGCAGCAGCAGTAGCAGCAGCAGCAGCAAGAGCAAGAGCAAGAGCAATAGCAATAGCAATGCTTGTAGTTCGTTCTTTTCCTCCTTTTTTTCCTTTTTTCACTTGTTGTATCTTTTCCAAGTGGATGAAGCAATCTTTAGATGTTCATGTATTTCTATAATAAATATACGTTGAATATACATAAAAGTCATTAGTTTCATATGTGACAACAGTTAATTTTGTATGGCTGCTTGTTGCAAAAATGAAAGGACAAATCCTGCTTTATATATTAAAGAACTTGTTGCATTTATTCTGTACCTTCATTTAAATGTTTAGTTGGTTGTTTGAATGTCTGAATGGCTGGTTAAATACTTTTCCTGTGACTCTCATTTACTTTCACATTTTCATTTTTCTTTTTTTTTTCATTTCTTTACACTTTTACATTTTTAGTTACGTGACTCTTGAGCTCTCTTGGTGTAATTATTTCAAATTTCTGCCACTGTATACACACATACACACATACACACATCCACACACACATGCACATATTCATACAATTTAATTTGTTGTAGAAAGTGGAAAATGATGTTAATTGTTGCAGCGTCGTTGATATGGCCGTTAAATATTTCGAAGGTGTGCGTGCACGATTTAGTCAACCATTTCATATTTAATTGCTATAATTTTATAAAATACTTTGTTTATTTGATTTTATATGTATATGTGTTGGTATGAACATCAATTCTACTTTTATGGCACTTGCATAAAATTCACTCGTAATGGATACATCTTCAGTTGATTATTAAGTGTTGCTTTACAAAGAGCCCAAAAAAGTATGATCATACTTTTTAATTACAGTTAATTATATGAACTGATAAATTGCAAGTTATGTGTGTGTTTTTGAGTCTTCCTTTTTTTATACCGTACACTATTTTTGGTATAAACTATTATAAGTTTGTGTAAATGTTTGTAACACTTTAAAGGAATTGAGATAGAAGCATTGAGTGACTCGGAGTCACTTCCTAAATCAATTAAAAGCTTGTTTGCTATAGGCCGCAATTTTTGTGATATTTTAATAGATATGTTTTGGCCCATAGACGAAACGAAGCTTACCCGTAAAGGTTTGAAATCGATTAATTTTCACAACAACGCCCAATAAAACACTTTTCCTAAGAGAAAGCGTTTATATGGAAGAAAGTTATAATTATAAATATATTTTAAAATAAATTGTCGCTGAATTGCCTTTTAACCTGAGATGGATCCATTTCTCTAATATAACGCCTTCTTCGAAAAGTCTTTTTGAAGACACAAACTTCAATTTTGCATATATTTTAGAAAAACTTCTGATTGTCTTCTATTTTAACATGAAAAATATTGTATATCAAATTTAGTCCAAATAGAGCCATTTTTGAATCTCCCCTTCTATAACGAATTTTTTAGATAATTGAAAAATAATACGAATTTAAAATTTTTGGTAACTTTGTAGTTCGTTTATTTGACTTTTTATTCACATTAGGGAAGTGATGTAGGGTATTTAAGAGTTGGCCTCGACCGATCATAAAATTCTTACTTGTTTGTTTGTTTCATTATTGGCCAATAAGTAACCTTCACCATTTCATCAAATGTGATTGAGAGATTAAGAAACTAAATGAAAATAATTATTGAAGTATCCTTTGTAAGAGAAGAAGAATTTAAAAGAAAGACATTTTTTTCATGAATAATTAAATGTGTGCAAAATTCTAAGAATATTTGCGAAAAATTATTCAATCATTTGTTTTTTTGTGTTATTTTTCCGTGTAGTCAATTTTCCAAAACAAGGCGTTTGTCAAAACATCTGAAAATGTTTGCTTAGAATTTATAAAAAGGGCATGGTCTTATTAGGCGTGACAGCTTTTACAATATTCTACATTCATAGTCATTTGTTCCAGTACATGAAAACTAATTGAATTTATTTGGATGATAAAGTGTAATTAAAACAGAAAGAAATTTCATGTTGTATATTTCATCTGCCCATTTGTATATGAATTTATTATAAACTTTGATCTTATAAGAATTCTAAGCCATATATTTTAATTAAAACAACCAAAAATTACAAAATTCTATATGTGAAATTTTAGAGGTAGAAGCGAAGGAAAGAGAAAGCAATTTCAATTTCTTCATTGTTTAGCCTGAAAAAAGTTTAAGATAAAGTTTACAAAATATGTAGAAAATGTTTGCAATCAAATAATGCAACAATACATTTTAGTTGTGTCATGTTAAATGAAATTAAGTCTGTTTGATGTTAAATGTAAATGTAAATAAAAATTATGGTAATTTACGAAAATTAACCTTTTGATTAGACATATATTTTATATGTCCCTAGGTTATTTTAAACAAATTGTTTAAAATGCAATATTCTAATATTTCTACACACACACACACACACACACACACACACGGGCACAAATATACAAACTTACCTGTAGTAACTTTCTATCTATCTATAGGCCAAAATATTTATACAGAAATATTTGAATTTTGGTTTTGTTGAGTTGAAAATGTAGCATAAATTTTCCACAGACTAAAACCAACTGGGCATATATGCATTAATTTTTATCTATGTATAACATATAAAAATATAATATATAAATGTATATGGTTCCGCCATATACATGGCAAAGTTTTTTTTTTATATGACATTTATAGATAAAAGTCGAGCTTTGAGATAACATTTTTGAATATTTTGCAGAAATTTTGAGAATTTGATTTTTTTTTTTTAGATCCCCAACAAATAATCAATCATAATTCATTCATGCAGTCTCTCTGAAATTTGAGATAGTCATATTTTAAAACTTAAAGTCCTGAGACTATTTTGAGAAAATTATCAACGAATCTTATAGCCATTCATGGTTGAAATAATTGAGAAAAATTTAATTCAACTGTAGACTTATTATGTAGACCATTATGTTATATGTGTACACATGTTTATTAAATATTTCTACATTATATGCTTAAATATCTTACAATTATTGCCAGACTTATAAATTCACATGTTTAAGAGCGTGAGATATCTAATGATGCTTTAAATTGAATCTAATCATCATTAGAATAATTATTTTTTATCTATGTATAGAAATGTGTAAGTTGTAAGTGTATATATAAATCTATTTGTATGTATATTTATCTAGATATACATATGTGTGTGTGCAAGCATACACATGTATCAAGAGTCCTAAATTAATATAAAACCTTTCAAAAGTCTTAACCATTTACCACCACTACTTCTTTCTACTACTTTCTTTCCATCTCTTGGAGTGTATAAGGCAGATGAAAATATTATTGGCTAATATTGTACAATGCTTGAAAGTTTTTTGTATATGTATTTATATATATAAATATACATTTTTATTATCAATTGTAGGAGTATTTCGTTCATAAAGTCAAATCATATGCAAATAATTAAGCGCATTGAATTTTTACATTTATCTATGTCTGCTCATTTCCATGTAAATGTATGTAATTGTATATATATATACCATATATATATATATATATATAAATATATACCATAAAATTTTTACGTGCATTCTTGGTGAATTGCTATTCTTTTATATGCACCCGCCAACTCAAACTCGATAAAAGCATTTTCTTTTCATTTAACTTAATACTTCCACATGTTTGTTCTTCTGTAATATACATATATATGTGTGTATGTGTGAGTGTGTGTGTGTGTGTGTGTGTGTGTGTGTGTAAGTGTGTGTTTACGCATGTGTATATTTTTATGTGTGTTTTGTGTAAATGCGATGATTATAAAATATTTTCTCTTAAGGTCCCCAACACGTAACGATTGTAATTGCTTTTTTCCTATATAAAGCTCTCCATATAAAAGAAGTCAATGATGCTGTTTAATGAACTTAAAATTATAGTGAAGTAATACCAACAATTCATCCATATTTATAAAATAAGTAAGTAAAATTCATTTAGCTATCTGTCCAATCATTTACCTTGGCATTTATCTCTTTCACGCTGCATTCTGTTACTTATAATTTAAGGGGCATATTTCTCATGTGACATCAGACTCACAGAACCATTGGCTGCTTGCCTGCCTGTTTGCCTGTTGGCTGTTCTTTATCAAAAGTGCCACTTTAAGTGCATTAAGTTCAGTAGTGACCAATAAATTTTCCTAGTAATTGTCTCTTAATTATTTGAACAAATGTACGAGCAGAAAATATTTACATTCATTCCATTCTTTCGTTAGTTCATTTCTGTTTAAATTTCTTCAATTGCCAATTTTTGTAGCTTGTAGTACTTTTTTCATTAAAGATAAAAATTTTGTATTTGATTTCAATATTCTAATACGGCTGCGTTTATTGTAGAGTTGATGGCTCTAATACAATTAATGTTTTTTAATTCGGTTTTTCTTTTCTTTTATTACGGTTTTTTAAAACTTTTAACTATGTTCCCTTGTTTTCTCTCTCTCTCTCTCTCTCTCTCTCTCTCTCTCTCTCTGTCACTAATCGTGATCGGTTTTATATTCTTTGTAAATTTTCATTAAAATGGAAGCTTTAAAGGCTTGTTGCTGGTTGCATTGTAAATAACATGGCAGATTGTTCTATGAGTTTAAAGAACAAATCAGGCCAGAGCAGTTTTTTAGTTGTTTTTCTTTTCGAATTTATTGTTTCCTCCGAAAGTTATTGTTATTATTGCTAGGCGATAATTTCTCTTAAAATGGCTTGTGGATAGTTAACGCTTATACGTTAAGCGTTAACTATCCACAAGCCAACACATTTGTTGGAAAATGGTGGCCAGTTAATAGAGTTAACTGTAACATTGCATCATAAAGCACACAGTGCCCGGCAGAACAGGGCAGCCCAGCAAAGCAGAGCAGTACTTTGTATTTTATGGAAAATTCTTTTTCTTTGTTAAGTTGTAATTACTGATAATGAATTTGCGGTTTCAGAGTTTACGGCATAGTCTCTTAAATAAGCATTAACGTTACAATGAAATAACCAAAAAAAGGAAGAAAAAATAACCAAAAAGTAAGAAGAAGTAACACCAAAAATGGTGCTACCATTTATTTATATGTCCAGATCCTTAAACAGAAAAAAAAACCTTTTTTATCCTTTATTACACATAAATTTGAATTGGAATTGCAAGTTATTGATTTACAAAATGAAATTGCGGTACACTATAAAAAGGTGATTGAAAAATTTTAAGCTCGTTAACAGAAAGTCCTTGTAATTTTAAGGCTGATTTAATATTAAATCTAAATTTCAAGATTCTTTTTCGTTTTGTTTTAAGTCCCCATACGATTTAGTTTCATTTTCCTTAGATTTCAAAGTTAACTAATTAAATGGACTACTGTACGTTTATGTACCATGCAGTTAAGCCTTCACGGCAGGTATGCACGTAAAACACATACTGGGCTGTAGTATTCTCGTTTCTTTAGTGAAAAGTCCATAAAAATTTAAAATACATTTGACTTATGAAGCTTGATTGACATAAATAGGCTTGAAATTGTTATTTTTACATCTGTGCATTTTAGATTTAGTCTGACCCGCAAATGTAAAGTAAAAGTTTAAAATTATAACAATGAAATCAGTTTCCTAAGATCAGGCCACAGTTTTGAGTTTTCATTTTGGATAGGAAAAGACATTGCTGCAAAAAATTTCACAATTCCTCCACACAATTGTTAAAAATTATAACCATCAAAGTATTTTCCCAACATCAGGCCCCAGCTTAACGCTTTTATTTTGGTTTCGAAAAGACATTGCTCGAGAAAATTTCACAATTTTTTAAATTTCGCATAAATGTTAGAAAAATAGATTCCCATCGATTAGAAAGCTTCGTTATTTACCTTTTATGCCAGATCTTTAATTGCATCGGCACCTGTTTTAATTGAATATAAAAATTTATGCAGCAACAACAAGAACAACATCAGCACGAAGAAAAAGGATGAGAAAATTTTTATACTTTGTTTTTTTTTGTTGTTGTTTCCGCTTTGGTTTTATTCTATTAATGAATTTCGTTGTTATTATTGTTGTTGCATTACGTGTTACATATTGAACAAATTTAGAATAAATTTTATAAAATTTTTGTATGAATAAAAAATAAAAACAAACTAGAAAATGTTAAAGTGTATATTTATTTGTTTATTTTTATTTTTATTTTTTTATTTTGGTTTTTTTTGGTTGTTTGCTTTTTTTGCATTTGTCCCGTTATTTATTTCATTTTTTGAATGATAATTTATTTTATATGCAAATTTATCCTTTGTTTTCGGCAATTTCTTTTTGCTTTATTTTTTGTTTTATATTTCAGCTTTACTTTTTTTTGTTCTTGTAATAATTTTATTTATATGAACTTTGTTGTTTATTTACGTTGATTTTAGTAAGATTGTGGAAATTTTGCCATTTTATTTAACAAAATAAAAAATTTCTATTCTAAATGCTTGACTAAACAGCACATAATTTTTTTTTGTCTCTTTCAAATAGAAAAGTAAAAAAGCACAAAACAAAAAATTTTTAGCTAAATGTGAGAAAGAGATAGCTATTTTTGCATCCTTTTCTCTTATTTTTTCACTTTCTTTTTTTCATTTTTTTTTTGTACATATTTAAAGTGTGTGTGTGTGCGTATGTGTGTGTGTGTGTGTTGATTATATATCACACGAAACACTTGATTGTACAAACATAACGAGCTTTAAACAAAATGGCAAGTAAAGGAAGAAAAAGAAGAAGAAGAGGAATAAACAGCCAACAATTTATGGCATTTGACGCAAAAATATTGCACGGAGCCAAAAATATATACAAAATATAAAACAACAACAGCAACAATAATAAAGACAAGAAGAGAAAAGTAACACCCACAAAAACCATCAAATCAACCATAACGGCTGCAATAATTTTGAATGTTGCTCAAAGTCTGATATTTCATGATATCAGGAAGAACTTGTTGAAGAAGTATGAAGATAGTTGTGGTGAGAGTAGTAATAACAATTGCATTACAATATGTTGGAAAGGTAGGAGAAGAAGAAAAATAAGAAGAAGAAGGTTTGCTCTTATACAAAAACGAAGCTGCTGCAACAGCTTATTGTTTGTTGGTTACTTTGTGCAACATTGCACACATGATGAATTTATGGCACATTTTACAATTTATTTCTTTGTCGTCATTTGTTACTTATTTTTTTTGTTTCTTCTTAGGATTCTTCTGTCATATGCCATGTAGGCAATGTATTTTAACTAAATACAGTTACAAAGACAAATATTTTACACAAAAAGCAGAAATGACAAAATGACAATATTCTTAATTGTATTTTGCGTGTTACAAGGAAAAGGTGAGAAATGATTTTGTACTCTACCAGCAATTTCATCAAGAGAATAAAAAAAATTATATGTGACTTTTTGTGACTTTATTGTTAACCGGGGTTTGTGAATCGTTCGATCCATAGTCCATCATTTCAGATAGCTTAACGTCTGTCCAATTAAAACAATATACTTCATTAAAAGTTATTGTAAATGATTTATACATAGAGATAAAATGATCTTTGAGGTCCACTATTATCAAGTTGGGAAATCAGTAATTTTAACCGCCGCACGTCAATTTTTTCTTCCCTTCATCCTAATGTGATTTATATGGAGGTAGAACGATCCTTGGGTTTCACTATCATCGAGTTGAGAAATTAATAATCTAAGCCGCTGTACGCCAATTTGTTCTGCCCTCCATCTTAATGTTGTTTCGTTATTGTGATCTAAAAAGTTATTTGGATAAATTTAGTTTAAAGAAGATGCTTAATATTAAAAAATTTTTACAAGCACTCTTCCTCTAGAAAGCGTCCTATTTTGAAAAATAGGGTTCATTTAAGAAAATATCATAAGATCTGATATTTTTCAATAAGGCATTTGTTAAAGTTTATATGTTGAATCAAATTATTCCAAGTCCACTGGCGTATAAAAAAATTTATTAGATATTTTTGAAATAGTGAAAATTTTCAGCTTTCTATAGGATTGTCCATGCTTGTCCATGTTCTACCTTTTTAATAAAATTGGTTAAAATGATTTAAGGTGACTTAATTATTCAAATGTTGTCTTCATTTTTTCCTATTGCAATTTTTTGCTCTTGTAATTTATGGCACTTAATGAATGAATAGAAGAATAAGTCGAAGAATTTGGCAAAATGAAAACTTATACTATAAGTTGAGCTTTTTGAGCTTCTACAATGTGATTTACATCGAAAGTCGAATTGTGTAATCATAAATGTCAGTTTTTATATCCAAATCACCGGAAGCAAATTCAACGGAATCGTTTTTATCCACTAAATACGAACAACATCGATTTATTGTATTGTCCGGTGTAGTTCTAGTTGTAGTCGCTTGAATTCGTTATTGAACAAATTGTAAATTTTATTCTTGGAAGCAATGTCCCTTTTTTCCAACTCATTCTTAACAATTTCCCCTTATAGATGATGATATACATGTAATTGTTCATTTATGGTATCGAACCCTAGAAATATTATTAGGCTGTAATAAACATTCTGGTGCAGTAGACATGTGGTCGATTGGTTGTACATTTTCTGAAATGTTTATAAAAGAACCACTATTTCAAGGACATTTCGAAATTTATCAATTATATCGAACGTTTAGTTAATAAATTTAAAAACAAAAAACACCAAAAAATCAATAATATATTTGGAAATCATTTTGGCATGATTTTTATTTGCAGAGTTTTACGAACACGCACAGAAAGTATTTGGTCGAGTTTTACATCTTTGAAATATTTCAAACGTACTTTTCCTTTTTGGACGAATAATCATTTGACTAAAAAATTGAATAATTTAACTTAGGATGGTTTGAATCTTTTATAAAAATTGCTAACGCGCGATCTCATTTAGGAATAACAGCTAAAATAGCTTTAGACCATCCATATTTTATTGATTTTAATGATGAGAACATTATTATATAAATATTTTACATTTTTGTATTCTTTCGAATTGCAAATTTACAGAATTTTAAAATAAACATTTACATTGTGAGATATAAAGTGTAATTAAGAAATTTTATTCTTATATCTTACATTTTTGGTAGAATAAAGTACATTAAATTTGTAAACAATGACCTTAAGGGAAATAATTAAATAAATACTTTTCTCAAACGGTTTGTTGGAATAACTTTTATTATTTAGCAAAAATAAAACTCTAAATTTTGTATCTAAAATGCCAGTACGATTAATTTCAAGAAAAAGGAATATAAAAAATTCAGCAAAAATCATCATTTGAATCAAATTAAACTATTTAAAACATCTAATTAAAAAGCTTTGCTTCAAAATTTTGATAATGGATGAGATAGATCGCACAATTTTTGAGACCAGTGCCTTTATATTTTGGAAAACTGCTACTATTTGGAACAGATTTATTAATTTTTTTTTTATTTAATTTAGAAATGGGCCCCAGTAGTAAAATTTGGACTTAGATGTTGTAAAAAGACCTTTCAAACTATTTAAAATTTTATTTCTTATATTTTTAATGTCCCGTTATTGATCTTTTTTTTTGATGTCTTGACTTTTGGCTCTTTTCTGAAACTCTTTTTTTTTTTTGTTTAGTGTTTTTAAAAATCGATTTGAATTGTTTGTAAGATATTACTGATACTTTTTTACAAGTTCGATTATAATGAACGTAATTCCCATAAATAAATTGTTGCTTGTTACGTAACAGATGACGAATAAAAGCCTAATAGTCAATCGTGGCCGACTTTTGAACACGCTATACCATTTTGTGTTATGCGATTCAAGTCAAATAAGAGAATTATACAAATTGTTATTTCGCAATTATTTAAAAAGTTGATTATATGAGAAGAGGTTCAAAAAATGGACCTATCCAATCCAAATGTGATACCAAACATTTTTTAAATCAATATCCAAGACTATGCCAACTCTCTCGCTAAAATATATTTTAAAATGCAGTTTTTCGAAAAAGCCGTTACTTACGTTTACTTACTTAAGAAGTAAGTGAACGATGTAGATTATATTTTGTACACACATTTTGTCTTTTAAATACATTTCTGGGTCAATTTTACTTTAAAATACATTTAATAAATTTACAATTAGTAAATTTATTTCAAATAAAGATGTTTTTGTAAAAAGGGTGATATACCCATATATCACCCCCCAAGTGGTCGTAATAATGGTTCGTTTTTGACAATTTTCAATGGAATTCGACTCTGAGCCAAAACAGCCCCATATACTAAATTTCAATAAAAGGCTACAAGTTTGATCATAACATTTAGAAACAGATAAACGGACAGACAGGCTTAAACCAAATCAGAAATGAATTCCGAATGGTTTGCTGTATTTAAAGGTGGATCAATCTCAACTACTTTTGGGTGTTACAAACATCTGCACAAATTTATAATACCCTATACCACAAGTGATGCAGAGTATTAATACGAAGGCAACGAAAGACATTTAAAGGCCATTTTTTGGGTGCAATTAGATTTTGCCATCATTCAGCTATTATCTTCTTCTATTTTCTTAAGATAATTGGAAATGAAGTTGTTTTTTTTTTGTTTGTTTGCCATTATAAAATTTTTAACAATGACAATTAAGAAAAACAGAATTAAAATAAAAGAAAACCTCAATGGCAATTATTAAGCTCTCATTTGTGTATTGTTTGGAAAAGTTGTAAAAACTTTTTGGTTTTTATATTCTTCACTCATTAATCGTAATTTTCATGTATATTATGTTGTACGGGAATTGCAATTCATTACCCTTAATCGCATTCTCTTTTATATATTTTTAATGCAAAAAAAATATCTAGAAATAATAAAATAAATGTTTATCTAATAACTTTAACTATAAATTGTAAATGTTTTTCTTTTACAATTTCTTTTTTGGCTTAATTTTATAAGAAAATCTTTCTACTATAATTTGTTTTGTTAAAAGTAATCAGCATTTCAAGAATTAGCCCATTTTTTTTTTGAAAGTTTACAGTTATTTAATGATTTCCAAAAAAAAATTGATATGATAAGTGTAACAATAAAAAGCTCAAACAAATTTTTATATCCAAATAATATTTCAAGGGCCGATAATGCGATGTATGTTTGGTTAGAAGGTCCTGCATTTTTAAACCTCCCAGTTAACTCTCCGTATTTTCAAAATAGATGAGTATACCTATCAATGTCTTACATTGATTGCCCTAAGCATAGTTGGCCATTTATATTAATCACTTTCTATGTATCTCCTTGTTAAACTGAATGATTTTGAAATTTAACTTTTTGGTTCAAAATATTTCCAATAAACTGTTCATCAATGCCGGCTTCTTCACTATTTTTATTTCCTTATCATTGGCATACAAAGAAGTTTTAATCTCACTTTCTCTCTATTTCTCACTCACTCTCTCTCTCTCTCTCTTTCTTACTCTCTTACTCTATGTGTTCATTAAGTTTTTAACATTCATTTGTACGTTACTTTATGATTGGAATTATTTGTACCTTTTTTTCGTAGCGCTTAGTAATTTTAGTATTAATGGACAACTTCTATTTATTTGAAGTGAAATCAATCAAAGAGTGTAAATATATAAATATTTGGTTGCATGTTTTTAAAGATATAGGTTTTTTTTTCATTCCATCTATTTCAATCTCATTTCATTGCATTGTAAGTAAATTGTCTCCCTCTCTTTGGTAACGCCTATTTTTCTTTTTGCCTTTTTTCAAGCCATCATACAATTTCTTTTTATTATGTACTTAATTTTTCATTTGGATGCTAAAGCCAATTGTCCATTCATTTATTCATTATAAACCAGCCTAAATCAACTACTTGGCCATTTAGTTTAGTTTGATGATGATGGTTTTAAAGTGTTGGTTATGGCATATGCCTAGTTAAAGCCAGAATACAAATGGACATAGAAACAAAAAATCAGTTAAGCATTGAGCAGGCCAACAGTCGACCACAATTTTATACTTTTTTACAAAATTACACCATTTTCACATTATTTTATTTTCTCACGCTCTCTGTCGTTTATTGTCCTTCTTCCTCTGTGATGGCATCTGTTTGATGGATGATAAATTAATTTGTAGCCATTGTTATGGTCTACTGATGCTTCTAACTACTTTTCTACTATTCTTATGCTTTCCTCTATTATTCCTTGATAATTTCCTATTTAGATTGTTCTCTTGATTTCCTTTTTCTGCTTTTTTACCATCTTCTCTGTTGCTTTTGTCTGACTTTTCATTTTTAAGTCGATTCTTTTCACACATATATATTATATATATATATATATTTATACACGTATTATCAGATTTTTCTATAAATATTAATGAAGTTGCATTTGAAAAGTTTTTAAAAACTAAATTAAACTTACAACCAAATAAAATAATGCAGAAAAACTTGAACATTGAAAAATTACTTACGTTTGCTCCTTTTTTTTTTCTTTTGCTAAATGAGAATTTATGATTTCATCTAGTTACATATTTCTTTTAATAACAACAGCAGCAACAACAACACTAAAGCCTAAATGTAAGATTCCAATAGAATTAGAAATATTCATCCTCTGGAAAGTATATTCTTCATTAAAAGGTGTTTGATATCACGCAACTGAAGAAATCTTTCATTTTCTCTTAGTAACAAACATGTCAAGAAAAATTTTCAATAATTTTGGATGCTTGAAACAAAGTTTTCGGTGATTTTCACTTTTTTGGGGAATTAAGTTCAAAGTCACATTCACATAAAGTTATCTATTTGAAAAAGAAGGAAAATTTTTGGAATACTCTTACAAAATGGCTCTTTTTAATGAGGCAAATAACACATTTCAATTCTCTATACATCACTTACATTAAGTCAGATGGTTATGGCATATGGCAAGGCGCTTTATATTTCTTCTTAAGACTTTTAATCAATTTTTGGATATCTCGAATTTTTTTGCGAAAAATGATTTTCTTTTTTCAGTGGCATCATTAAAATTTTGTCAAAAAGTTTTAAAGGTAGTAAGAATGAATAATTTCAAATGTTATTCCTACGATATCGTCCAGCTTATGGGATCAAGGACCAAAATTCTTTTTAATATCCCTCGAACTATTTGTTTCTTTTTTTTTTTTTTAAGGGCAATTACAATTGACAATTATTAATGTAATCTATGGCTAAAATGTGATTAATGATAATTTGAATGAATAGATGATTTGAAAGAATTGTAAGATGGAAGTAATTGCCACATGACCACAGAAATTTAATAGCCGAATATATAATTGAGACATTTATATATGCATATGATTTCAATTATTCATTGAATCATTCGTTAATTCAATTTTATTATTTAATCGTGCATGCGAAACATTTTGCTATGGCACCTTCTTTTTTCGTCTTTTACATTCACTTAAACGTTTTTCGGGGGCTTATGTCATGTAAGATAAATAGTTTAATTCAATAGAGCAAAAAGAAAATGAGTAGCAAATGGTTAAGCTTTACATAAATTTTATTTTGCATTACATCGCAAAAGTTAAGAATTTGAAAATTCTTTCATATAAGAGAATAATACTCATAAAATTTTTACTTAACTACTTAATCAGCTAACTGATTGAATTCATAAGAATATTTTCACATAACAGGAAATGTCACATTTATTTGAAACATTCGGGAAAACATCTGTTGAATAATTGGTCAGTTATTTATGATTTATATTAAAATTTGTCTACTGCAAGCAGTAAACTTCTCATAATTTGTTCAGATTAAATTACATGCTTGTCCATCCGTCTGTCTATCAGCCTGTGTGTTTGTGCATAAAAGTCAATTAGTGTTAAACATAAATTTCAGTTTTGTTACTGCTACTTGTAATACACAAAGTACTAAATCATCCACATTTTCATAAGAAGTGTTATGGCTATTCGATTACCACTCCAGCTGCCATCTGTCCATTCCCATTCAATTTTAGTTGTTTAAACGTATTTGTGCTTGTTGTTTCATGTCACAACTTTTACATTTGTATTATGTCTCTATTTATAGAATGGCGGTGTTATTGGTGATAGTGGTGGTGATGCTAAAAGTACAAGAATTTGTTTAGAATGGTGGCCAAAGGGTTTTTACTTGACCAAGTGGTTCGCTTACCTTGGTCAATTTTGCACTTGTTTGAAAGCATAACAAAACCTTCTTTTTTTGTTATTGTTTATGTGTATCGGAATGTGTGTATGTGCTATAATTCATTCATTCATTCATCCATTCATTCATTTATTCACTGACTGATTACATTGTGAATTTTTGCTTGTGCAGCAAAAAGAGGAAAAGGACTAAAAAAATAAGGCAATTCTCTCAAACCGAAACATTCGAACAACATTAATAAGCATCCACAACATTTATACACACAAACACACACACACACTCATATACATGTAGATATAACTTTTGATTTTATAATTGCATTATAAAAGCCAGATAATAATTAAGCCTTAACTGCTTTGGATATTGCTGAATGTGCTAAAATAAAACCAAACAAAAAAAAGAATCAAAACCATAAGAAAAAAATGGAGAAAATATAGGAAACACAATTTTTTCAACAATTAAATTTACACCAGAGTGCGGTAGTAGTAGGGTGACTATTACCGGATTGCATTCCCGGTAGTAGTCACCCTTAAACCTTAAGCGACTTTTTTTTCTGTGCCACCAACCAATGTCTCAATTTAGTAGAATAACTATTTCATATCCAAACGGATGCGCCATGACGTGTGCCTTTTTGAGAAATAAGTCTCCGCAGAGAAATTTACCTTTTTAATTCACAAGGGGATATTGGACATAGCGGTCTGTTTTTTTGGGGGAATAGCGCCCAATTTGTTATGTTCAGTAGTGCAGCGTTATAAAATCTGGAAAGCCTTGAATTACATAAAATATATGGGCCTATTGAAGTTACATGGGTGTAATCTATAATTTGTGGAGTTTAGTAATAGACAGTAGATTGAGAAAATGTTAATTTTCTTGAAAATCTGCTACTGCTGTTGAGATTGATTAGCAGTTTACCCAGATTTATAGGCAATGCCGATTTTTTTGAACAAAATTCTCACTTGGTAAAATATGTGATAACAAACAGAGTGCCCTTCTTCAATGAATAATTGAACAATGAGCTCCCTAAACTGATGAAAAATTTTGATAGGTTTTTTATCATTTAAATAAAGTGACGTTAAAAGTTCTAAGCATTTAAAGTTATATATAAAATTTCAATGTAAACTATTAATATGTAGATACGCACAATGGACATTCTTCATCCTTTTGAGAGCGTTGGTGGCAATTTACCGTACATATCTTTTCCATTATGTCCATCAGACAGGGATTTACTTATATGCTCAATATGTTTTTAAAAATCATTGTGATATATTTACTTTTGTTATACATAATTTATGCTTTTAATGAAGAATTATTTATATAGCGAAGTCGAATCTTTTTTTTTACCCCTTATTTTTTTAAATGTAAAATTCTTGCTTTGACCAAAAGCCCGGTACGCCCTTCTCACAAAAAGAAAGAAGGAAAAAACAATAAATTAAATGAAATTAAATGAATAACTATTTTACATTGAGATGTTATAAAGAAAGAAGAAGAACAAGAGCAGGCAATGTAAGAAAGACGTCATAAATAAATGTAATAGAATTTTTCTTCGTATTGAAATTTGTGTAAAACTGAAATTTTTAAATTATATGATGAAGGTGTGTCTGTTTATCTATAACTATGCATGTATGCATATATGTATATGTGTGTATGTATGTATGTATGTATGTGTAGAGCTGTGCATGCATGCGTGCACATGCAACTCTAAAACAATTTAAACAACAATTGATGTGTCTATGTTTACGCAACGTTATGGTTACATTAACCAACAAAACAATGGCACGTAATTTTTCTCTCCATCTCTCTGTCTCTGCTCTCTCTCTCTCTCTCTTCTCTCTCTCTCTCTCAATCTCATGCCTTCTTATACCTTTTTTCTTTTTGCTTTGCTTTTTTTTCATTTTTGTTTCGTCATCTCTTATTTTCTGCTTCTTTGTCTTTCGCTTTATTGCTTTTGTCTTGATTTTTTTTTTTGTGTATTTGCTGAACATTTTCATGCGATGGTTGATACGTTGCAACCCATTCAACTTAACGAGTTGTATTCATATCGGTATTACATTCATTACAGAGGCTGTACCATAATAAAAAACAAAAAAAGGCAAAAAGTATAAGAAAAAACACAAACAGAAAATTGGAAAAAAAAGCACATACAAACAAAAAAAAAATAAAACTTTGGTAACAATTTTATTATTGGTGTTTATGTTGTTATTGTTATTGTCCACATCGCTTTTGGTGTTGGTTGATTTTTTGTTTTTTTATTTATATATTTTTAGGTCTCTGTGTATGTGCATGTGTATGTGTATATGTTCATTCTTGCTACTATTTTCATTCAGGCCATGAAAGTCATGTTTATTTTCTCTTTGTCTTCCATATAAAAAAAAATCATAAAAATTGTGAGTGGCAATGTGTGTGTGTGTGTGTGTGTGTGTGTGTGTGTGTGTGTGTGTGTAAGTTATTGAATTGAAATGTGTCTATGTATGCATAGTCAGTCATGCATTTTCTTTATCATGCATGTTAAATATACATAGACATATATTTGGAATGCAATTCAAATGGAGTTTTCAATATTTCTTCAAATTATAATTTTCTTTCTATTTTTTTCAGTTTTCATAAGTTGTAAAAAATTGGCGTAGAATTATTGAAAAATGTATAAAAATACTTCAACATTTCAATAAGTTTATTCACATTTTATAAAATTCAAAATTATAATCGAAATTGTTGTTAACTAAACGCTCTTAAAAATTAAACATATTTTCATAGTGGCTAAGAATTTTTTGGATTTCTTAGTATAATTTCTTGCCTCAAATACTTTGAACTTTTGGATTAATTTTGAATCATGTCGTAATACGGAAATAATGCGCATATTTATCTGCGAGATAAGCGCAAAATTTTCCATTTTTCATATCTGAGATAATCGTTATAGAGAAAGTGGAAGGCTCATTTGAATTTCTCCTTAAAAATGATAATATTTTCTGGAAGTAATAAGGCCTTATAAAGAGAAAGATCTAGTGGTCCTTTTTTTCTTTTAATTCTCTATAACAACACAATTCTTAGAAGTCTGCATGGCTTTAACACTTGAATCAATTTTCTAGCAATAAAAGTTTTATATAACACGCAAAATTAAACCATACCCAGTTTTGGAACGTGTATGGCAACGTATCAAAATTTCATGAGACATTCTTTTGAAAAAATTCTGGTTCAAACGTTTCCAAATGCTTTATAAATCTGTTTAAGCATAGTGAGAGAAATTATCGGGTTTTGTGCCATTTGAAGCGATCAAACACGAAAAGGTAGCTAGCAAGATAACGATTACAGTATATTTAAATGAGAAGTGATCTTTTGTTTATTAAGTACCTTCAAAAAGTCAAAACTATCAATTAGAAATGTTTGCTTATATTATTAAAGCATAATTAGGGCACAAAATAATGACCTTTAAAAAAGGGATACAAGTTAAATGAGTGGACTGAAACCCTATAAAAATATTAAATTGAAAGAAAATGGTTTAAATCCAAATCAGCAACATTTTGGAGAGTTCAAATTTTTTAATAATATTTTATTTTCTCCATTTTTATCGAGAATATTTCTAGGTAAATACGATGACTGTGAATTTCAGAAAAAAAATTACATTCCATAGAAAATTTTCAAGAATGAGAAGACGTCTTAGAATATAAAATGTTATGAAATATTTTGTAGGAGTATTGCTTCTTCTTCTTCCTAATTAGACTAAGGCTAATAAATGGATTTGTTAAGAAAACGGAGACAAGAACTTATGGAATTCTACAAAGGAAACAACGTAAAAATTCTTGCTGTTTCGAATTTTTGAGTCAATATGAACAGGCAAATAAATCATTATAATTTATGGCATTGGTCTTATTTATCAAAATAGAGGTGATTGCCCAAACATTTAATCCCTTAACTATTTCATAAACATGGCTTGTGCTTTGTAGGCTTTTTCTTTTTGGAATCCCATTCAATTTCTTGTTCTTCTTTACTTTTTTTTACTTATTAAATTAGACGTCTCTACCTCGTTGGTAAACACACACGTACACATTATTTTCTCTATTTTTTTGAGATTTTCAAAGCTGACAAAAGTTACACATATTTACACTTGAGTCTACGTGTTCAGTTTATACGATATGTAAACAGAGCCAACTAGAACAGAACAGAATAGAACAAAGCAGAGCAGAAGGGACTAGAAAGTGAATAGAATAGAAAGGATTTGTCAGTTGGTATTATTTTATATACAGGGTCTCTAAAAGCAAATGGTGACCTCTTTCTGTTTTTTTTGTTGTCTTCTTCTATCTTTCTTTATAATTTCTATAGATTTCTTTTTGCATGTGATTTGTATACATGAATCGGCTAAAAAGTGTGTGGAGAATTAATTTCTTTTTTGTTTGTTCATTTTTCATACATTTTTATATAATGTTCATATTGCAAATATATGTGACTTGAAAACGTTGTGCATTACTTTGGCTACAACTACATTTAGCCTTTTATGTTTGTTATTATTATTGTCATTGTCCTTATAGTGGTTGCTTTTGGTCTTGGTAATTTCTTTTTCAAAGCTTAAATTACTCTAAAAAATTTACTCTAGCAGAAGTCAGCTTCAGTCGGCTCTATCTTCACCATCTGAAATTATCATCCATTATTGTTGATTATGGCTTTTTTTTTGGTTTCCTTTTGCTTGTTTATCATATGAGAGTAACATTTTACTGAATTTAGGTCTTACTTTAATGATGTTCTTATATATTTATTTTCAGCTTTCAACTTTCAGTTTTCAACTTGCTTTCTCTTCTTCTTTCACTCGTGTTGTCATTTGTATATTTATTTGTTTATGTTTAGTCCTTTTTTCCCATTTTTGTTTTGTATAAAATTTTATTTTATTTTATATTACAGTTGTTGTTGTCATTGTTGTCATTATCGTTATCATATGAGTAGGGTTACAACTTTAATTTGACATTCATTTAGAATTGCATGAAAGCAATTTTGGACATAAAAAAAATATTAAAGGAAAGAGAAGAAGATTCATTATGTTTATATAACATTTCATATATATATATATATATATATAATATATATATATATATATATATATATACTATAATATACATATAATATATATATTTGGGTTATATAAATACTATTATTGATAAGAATTGTTAATTTGGGCCAATTTATTACTGTTATTGAAAATGACCGTTTATAATTTATTGAGGTCATTCCGAGAATTAAATTTCGGTTTCTTTAATTTTAATAAAAATTTGAAAATATGTAAAATTGTAATATGTTTATAGTGGGCTTTTATGAAAAAGACTATGACCGGACTTTAGTTACGATTTTTTACTTTTTCAATTAAAGCCGTTATCCCAAAAATCATTTAGAAATAGATTAAGTTACTTAAATGAACTTCTTAAGAAATAAGTGAATACCGTTAGAATCTTTTGATTTGATGAAGCATATTTTTTAAAGAAATTCTTAACATTAGAAAAACGAGGAATTATGAAGATCGATGAACTTATCGATAATATTTAATTAGAAAAATTTGTATGAATTTCTTAAGGTTGAACTCATAGCTCTTTTAAAATCTTTACATTTAAAGAATGAGAAATACATTTTCTTTGCATAATTTTAGGCATTTATTCCACACAAACAATTCTTACGGCACGGATTTTGTATTTGATAAAATTTTATCCACAAAAATTAACGCGAATTTTTCATGGGAATGTTGGTAAAACAAAAGAATTGTATAATCTAATGTTATAGTCTACATTCAGGCAGAATATGGAAATATATAATCTCTAGTATACATTAAGCCAGAAACATCTTCACGTGCGGTTTTTTTCTTTTCTTTCATTATTTTCTTTTTCATTATCTTTAATTTTCTTTTTCCTTTTTTGTTGTTCCTTTGACACCTAAGAAAACTAAATGCAAATATATACTGGGCAATGTTAAAATGTCAAATGCATTGGTTAGATTCAATATTATTGTAGGCGCTGTTATTGAATGTTATTCGAGCGTATGTAAATTTTTAAAAAATATAAAAATTTCTACGCGTACAAGTATAAAAATAACATTCACATATCTTCGTTTTTCTTACCTCTTTTCTTGTCTACATTTTTATTATTATTATTCTAATGGATTCTGTATGTAAGCGTTACCCTTGTATATTGTATATGTGTATTGTAGGTATCCATATGGTAAAGCCAAAAAAAAATTCCATTAATCTTTTAATGGTGAGCTTTATACTCTATTAAAGCAACATTTTCATATAATTTATTATGCATATAAATGGTGTATAAAAATATGCTAACAGACTTCCAATATCCAAAATCACTGGAATAGTATATAATACATAACTGTTATTGGCCAATGCAAGAGAATATGTAGGGACCATTAGCATTATTCTAATTGGCTAGTTTCATTTTAAGGGAGCTTTTTTCATGCGCATGTTTTTAATTGATATGGTCATGTGTTAGGTGTCATCTCTTGATTGTATCTCTCTAAACGCGCAATAACTGTAAATTTTTATGCTCCCTAAGGAATAGTTTTGGGCATGTTATTATATGTTTTGTATCCAAAATAAAAATTTAGGGTTTCTTCTTAGAGATAAGTAAGTACAAGTATTATTTAGTGTATTAATGTTTTGCTTGGTGGTGCTAATCATATTTTTATGTTTGTATTGTTATTTGATTTGGAGAGACCGGTTAATATTATTTCAATGGATTTATTTATATAATATCGGAAAGAGAGGGATAAAGCACAGATAGAAAGAAACAAAAAGAGATAGAAAGAAGGCAATAAATAGTGATAGGTGGTAACAGTGGAAGACGCATAAAGGGCTGTTACAACAACTCAAGTGCTATTTTGTTTTGTTTTGGTTTTTTTTTAAATGACATTGATTTTATAATTGAATTAATAAAAATTTATGTAGATGTTTGTATTGATACAAATAAATGAACAATTTTTTTAATGAATATTTATAAACGCTTCGAATAAATATTTAATATTTAAGTGTGACTTATTTTAATAAAGTACAAGATGATAGGCCATACCTATGAGAACCTTTGTAAAACATTTATTTATTCAAAATTATTTCATTCAAAAGTATACTGATGGTTATTCTAGAACTTGAAAGAACTCATTAAAGTTGCTTTCATAATTTTTTTACACTAATTTTAATCAAAATAACTAAAAGTCTTAGTTCAAAGATTTAGAAGTGATTTCACTAAACGCCCATCTTTAATGTCTATTAAATTCCATCTTAACTGTCTATGAAATTCGGTGAAGTTTTCTCATTTAAGCACTAATTTCAAATTCATTTTATCTAGAAGTTGTTTTGTTGATAATTTCTTTCATTATTTTACTCTCAATAAGTAAGTTGTACAATAATTATAAAATAATAACTAGTTAATCATATTTACATGAAATGTAATTATATTATTATGTTGGATAGTATTTTTTAGTCATTACAATAGAAAGCTAGGCAGGAAATCAAATAATTGCTCAAAAAAGCTTTTTTGGAGAATTACTCCACAGTTGGATGCATTTTCTTACTATTAAGTAAATAAATTTTCAATTCTTACATCTACATGTAAAGCTTCTTTATATTACATTGAAGCTTTACATTTAAGTATAAATGTAAAGAGAAATATGTATGAAGACAGAGAGCAGTTAATATTCAAAATTTAATTAAATTGTTTCACATGAAGAACAGAAATGATTATATTTTTGAAGAAACTTATATTTTTCCTACTATTCTTAATGTTCAAATTTTTAACTAAATCGAAAATTATTATAAACTCTGATAAAATTGTTATAAATTGCCTAAATTTTTTTTTTTTTGTAGAAAGAACACTATTTAGCAACATTGTTGCTCTTTCTCTCACTTAGCAACAATGTTTCTTAATATTGCTCTCCTGTTTAAAGAGCGAGCCTTAATATAGGCAACGTTTTTATGAAAAACTCCAAAGATTCATGCAATCATTGATGAAAAAAGGACTAAAAAGGAAAACATTAAGTTTTCTCGAAATGTTTCCGCAATGGCAAGCAACATTTCTCAATTATCTATGACATTTCACTCTTGATTGTGTGTTTTTTTACTATTTTATTTGCGGCATTTCGTAAGATGAAAAACAATAAAAAGAGGGAACTTATTCCGTTTATTATTTGCCAATATTTGGGTTTTTTTTCTTTTTGTAAGTTGTTTTTTCTGATTTTTTCTTTTCTTTTGTTGTTTTCCTTTCATACAACAAACAAACGTAAAACATTGTAGCGCTCGTCATTTTGTGTTTGGTCGCTAAAATCGTTTTACAATATTCCTTGAATAGAGAAAATTTCGTTATGCTCGTTTCTAGCAACATCGTCGTGTTGGCTGGAATGCACTTCGTTTTGGGGGTCTTCTTTTTTTTACAAAAAGGGCTTATACATTTTTTTCGGCAAACAAAGGATCAGTTTTACGCGAATTACGGCTACGAAAGGATGCCATAATATACCAACGAGTAACGATAACATTTCTGTGAATAAATATTATAAATAAACTAATAAAAGAAGGACAAAATAAGAAAAAGAATAATTTCATACCACAGAAGTTAAATTTAAATGATACTTTTTATTTTGGCTTTAAACGAAAAAGTGACAATTAATATTAATTATTTTAATAACCAAAATTAAAATTAATGAAATGAAATTTATTAAAAAAAATTAAATCGTATTTAACCGATTTATAAAGTGCTCATTATCACCGATTTTCAAATAACACAACGTAAGTGACCTTACGCAATATTTTGGTGATTTATTTAAAGTTATGAAAATTAACGAATTTTATCACACCTGTGAGGAAGCATCAAGAACAGCTTCAATATAAATATTTTAGTAATTTTTTTAAATATTTGATAATGATTTTAATATTCTAAAATGTTGCATAAGTTTTTTGCAAGTTTTAGAAAACCGTAGTATATAGTTTAGCGTTGTTTTTTTTTTACTTTGGTTAGCACAATTTATTGCATACAAGTAAGCTGCATTTTATTTGAATTGTCAAATCTAATAAAAACAAAAATTATCCATTTCATTAAGAACCGTCGGTTTGCAAAATGAATTTCTTTAAAGATTTTATTAAATATGTTTTAAGTATTTTTACAATAGTTTATGTGTGTTAAAGTTGCATCATAATTCTATAACATTTACATTCAAAATCCACTTAAACTCATACAATAAATTTTTATATTTTGACATTTCTTAACTGGAAACTGCTAAAGTAGATTTTCGTTAAAATAAATTGACTATTTCTAGAACAATTTAAGCCTTCTGACTTGATCGTACATTCGTACGTTCATTGTTCATTTATCAGTCTTGATCTGTTTAGTGGCTTTCAATCCTGGAAACTCGAAGTTTTCCAAAAAAATATTTCTCTGCTAAGTGTCTTTTCGTTGGTTACTTTTTCACCAAAATAATCAATAATTCAAAAACAATTTTTTTTAAGTATTTTTATATTTTCTTGTTTTTTTGTAATTGCCAAAAAATTAATTATATTAATTATGATTTTCAGTGAGAATTTTAACGTGATTATGATTACTATAGTAAATTGGTAAACATGATAAATGAAAATAAAAAAAATTGAAAAAAATTTGTAATAAAGGATATGATTTAATAATTTGCATTTAATGCTGGATATCATTTAATTGATCATTTAATTAAGTATGATTAAATGTAATTTGGTGTAATATTTACAAAAAATTAATAAAATTATAAATTAAATTGTAAAATGTTATAAAAAAAGTTTTCGTTGCAAAAAAAAAATTGTTTGCATGCTTCAATTTTAATGGTTTTGAAATGTAAAAAAGAATATTAAATTAATATAAAATTTAAATAGTTGCTAAAAATTATTTTATATAAACGCGGAAAAAATAAATGAAACACATAAAGAATTTCTACCAGAAAAGCTTATAAAAAGATCATTGAAATCATTGAAAAATCTTTCAAAAATAACGAGTGAAAAAAGTTAACAATAGCAATAACAAATTAAAATTTTAAGTTCATGCTTATTTAAATTAAACAATATAATTAGCAACGCCAGCAAAATACACTTCCATACATTTAAAAGTCACTCGATTGTACGAAACTTATTCCTTTTATGAAAAAATAAAAAATAAAAATAAAAAATAGAATTAAAGCAAAATAAGTAAAAATGCTACAAACGGTTTAGAAGCAACTCGAATAATACCTCACGTGATTTCGCTTAATTATATTAAACAAGAGAAGACAATAAATAAAGAGTCTAAACAAATTGAGGAAATCAAATTTTTTAGTGAGTTGAAAAGGGCCTTTATATGATACTACGTCCAAAATAAGGACGAAACTGCTTCAATTTTGCATAACGATTTGCTATAGAAAAAAGGTATTCACGTCCGTTTAAACTTATTGGAACTTGTGAAAAAAATAAGTTTATGAATCAAATATTTTCAGCAAAATATGTTGAAAAATGGTCTGTAATTTGATAATATGAACAGATGGACCAGCAATAGAAAGGAAGGGTTAAGTTGATTTACTTAACAAGCCTGAATCATTTTCTTTAACAAAGAGTTGGTCTCCGTAGATTTCTTTTGAATGTCACACACCTAATATTATTCCTTAGACCACTTACTTATGATTTCTTGAACTCTAAATTTTTGTTGAGAAGGAAGTTAGCGATTTGTTAGCGGTAGAAGGGCTTTGAAAGCCCTTACTATGGACTCTGCGTTTGTACCTTTAGAGTTTCAAGGGCAACTGATTACAATAAGTAACCCGTACTTCTAGATCTAGGGCTAAGCCTACATCTGAGTTTGACTCCATTTTTAATATATCATTGTGTGTTTTGGCTTATTTTACATTGTGTTGTATGTCCATTAAAAGCATTAATTAATGTTTTTTTACAAATGCATGACCCATGTGAAATAATGTTTTTTTTATCTCATATTCTATTATCATATGCAGTAAATTAAATTTCTATCATCACAAACTGGTTCATTACACTAACGTTCTATTGTTCCAGTACTACAACATACTACACATAATAATAAAATAATAATTGGTAAGTATGTAACATGTTTCTATAATAAATTATAAATATATATTGATAGAAAAATTAAAACAATAAAAAAGAAATGTATATGGAGGGAATTTAATAACTTCATTAACATTTAGTTTTAACAAAATATAACTTTATTTTGAATATTCCATTTCTGCATTTAATTTAAGGCAAAAGTTGTATTTTAAGTCCGCCAAGTCAGTTCGAAGTAATTATCGTTATTCGGAAGAATTATCAATCTGATTGATACCATGAATATTCAAAAATACTGTGGCCATTACTTTGTTGAATAATAAATCTATTAAGCATTTTATTAGTTTATGTTTATCTTCACAATCCTATGGTTGGAATTGTTTCTCGATCTTTTGGTCTCTTGCTGTTCTTTGATCTAAATGCTATTTGTTCATCCGTTAAGACTCTAACTGGTTATTTTCATCACTTATTTTATATCATTCCATCGACATATCGATTATTTCAGTCATAAGGGTCTCATTTGATTTCATTGAATGCTAATAAGCCTAGTAAGCCATTTTTTGAACATTGCAATCGATCAAACACCCTGCTCAAAGTATGTATCAAGATTTTCCTTAATTTCAGCAGAAGAAAATTGTTCGAACTTTGATACTTATTACCAATTATAGATAGTTGAATTAAATTTAATTTATCAAGGTAATATAAAAATGCCCCAAATTTATCAAACATCCCACGTATGATTAATACATTTATTGCTCGATATTTTTTTGTTACACATTTTTCATATAATTCATATACTATAGATTTTTAATTAAATGTACTTAATTTATAATAAATTAGTTAGTTGAGGAGATTTTATCATTGATGTGGCCATGTTCTTCTACTTGTATTATACAATATTTTACTTATGTGATTTAGGATATATTAGAGTATAACAAATCGTGGCAGATATATGAAAGATTCTAAACAGGACTTTATTATGCCTTTGTCTATCAAGCCAAAATAATTTCGTGCATAATTTAAAATACATTTAATCGTTCAAATATGTGGATATTTTTTGAAACACAAGGCCTTAAACTAAACTAACTTAGTTAGCAACTCAATCAGATTAAAAATTCAGTATTTTAACACTAAACTTCATTTTAAAGGGTTAGATTTGGATTCTAACGAATTGCAATTGTATTGAATTTCGCGAAAGGTGAATATCCCATGATCACCAAATCTTTTTATGGATTCTGAAGTTACCCTCTAAAAGAGCATCATATAAGTTTCAGATTGCCATTTGAGTTCTTAGAAAAGGCCTTTAGAAAGTGTGCAGATCTGTCTGTTTTTGTGTCTAAAATCTAAATGTACTTGAAAAATTTGGATCATATTTATCTAATTGGTTCATACACTCTATGATATTTCTAAAAAATTTTGAAATGACTGAAATATACTTAAAAATGGTGTGTACTTGAAATTTGAAGCGATTGATGGTTTTAAATGATCATTATTAGGTTTTTTTCTCATTCTGATTTACATTGTTACGTGTTTGTTTTGATAGAATAATGAGTAAAATTTTATGAAAATTGATTTGATTTTATTATAATTAAAGTAAAAATCTTTACTAATTTTCATCAGTAATACAATGAATTTTAATAATAAATAATTTAAACTAAAAAAGAAAAAAAATGTTAATGAACAAAGCCATAATATGCACAAAAAGAAGATGGCCAGAGGAAAGAGTTCAATATTAAAAAATTAAAATTGCATATTTTTTTATGCAGTTTCAGTTTGTTTAAAATTAAATCTAAATTTCGTTAAAGTATTTCAAAATTGCAGCTTTTTCTTTAACCTCAAATAAGAAAAAATTTCAAATATACAAACGGATGGAGAAGAATATAAACAGCTAAGCAGGGTACTTAAAGAGAATGATTTTTGTAAGTGAGGTTATCTAAAGTCGCTCTAGGTATTGCAGGAATCTCTAGACTCTGGACCTTCGTGCTGCACTTTATACACAATTCATAAGCAACCGTAAAATTTTGGTTTAATTCATTCCATGCAATTTTGCACATGAAATATTTCTGCCAAAGAAAAGTACTTACGCACTTTGTAAATGCTTCAAAATATTCCACCATTTTATATTTATAAATTGCATGAATTGATATATTTTTGAATCGATTATTACTTGTTATTCTTTTGAATATTTTAATACAATCGTGGTGCAAGAAAATTGAGGAATTTCATTTAATTGACATTCGGGAAATTTCTTTGTCCAAAACCAAGATTTATGGTTTTATGTATTCTCTTAATGAACATTTTCTCTTTCATACAGACCTTCGCTATTTGTTTGTACATAGGATTGAAGGACACTTTTGTACTTTATATAAATACTTTCCCAATTAATTGAAATTGAAATCCGCTTTTTTAAACTAACCCAAAAAAAACTACAAAATAAAATAATATAATTAAAAATGAAGAAAAAAAAGTGTCACAACAAATGATTTCATTGTTAATAAAAATTGAATGTAAAAATCTCAAACCTGTACAAATAGATTTTGATTGTACAACAACATTTTGCTTTGTCATTAATTCTTTGCTGTTTTCCTTTATTTGTAAATCGAAAAATACTCAATAAAATTTCCGTTTGGTCAGAGAATTGTGAAAATTTAAAAATCAGTTTTTTTTTTTTGTAAAACAGAACAAACTAAGTGTGAAGAAGTTAGAACTTTATACTCGGCTGAACCCGACTCTTAAATAACCTACACCACTTCCCTTAATATCAGAACTGAAATCTAACAAAATTGAAAAAATTTTTCAATTATTTAAAAAATTATGGAAGGAGATTCAAAAAGAAGATAAATCTGGATCAAATTTGGTGCACACGTTTATTTTTGTTAAAATATTAGTCATTGCCAATTTTCTCTAAAATGTACTTAAAATTGAACCTTTTGTTCCCACCATTTTCGAAAGCGGCGTTAAATGGAAAGGAGTCGTAAAAATAGACCGATGTGGAATAATTTTGATAAACACGTTTGTTATAATAAAATATAGCTCAACGTTAATTTACGTAAAAAAATATTTAAAATTGTAATTTTTCTCCATATAATTTTCTCTATATAATTTTTTTCTTTTTAAAAAAAAACATTATATGGGGCATGTTCGTGAAAATCATCCAATTTTACTTATTTTTGATGCGGTTCATTTTTGAATCAAAATATATACGTGTATCAAATTTCCTTAAAATATTTAAAAAATTGCGATCTAGAGCTTTAAAACAAATAAGCATGGACAGAAGAACAAACGGACAAACAGGCTTAAATCGAATGGGGAAGTGATTTTGAATTGATTGATATAATAAAAGGTGGCTCTCTCTCAATTCCTTCTCTCTGTTGTACAAACATCTACACAAACTTATAATACTGCAATTAGTGTAGGGTATAAAAATTTAAAAAATAAAAAACAATTTAATGTTTGTTATTGCATGAACATTTTACATAGAAATTCTTACATTATGAAATAAATTACAATATAAATCAATAGAAATATCAGTGGTCGTATTAAAAAGCTGTAGCCTTTGGGTATAACAATTGTAACTTGATAGCATTTCGATAGTGATTCAATTTTTTGGTTAGATAGTCAGTACATCAGTCAATCAGTCAATCAATCAGTCAGATTTTCATGCATGTAGTGCTTTTTGTTTCAGCGAATTTCGTCTCAGTTTTATCATTAAAATCAAACGTTCAATGTTGAATGCAGATTTTGATTGCTTTCATTTATTTGTGCTTTATTTCATTTTATTTAGTTCCTTTTAGTTATTTTAGGCAAGATTCATGTTTTTCGATGATTCCTCTTTCTGTATTCTTTTATAGACATATTTACATATATTTGAATACTTTCCCCAGCACTAGACAAACAAATTTTTCGTATTTAATCAATGATAATGTTGTAATAATGGATTTATTTCGATCACAACTAAATAAATAAATATACTTTAGTTGTTATATGTTTTTACTAGATGAGAAATGACAACTGACAAATGACAACTGAAAAAAGAAAATAATTTCGTTAGAATTAGAACAAGAATCGTTTAAGAGTTGTTTTAAATGGCCTGCAGGAAAATGTCCTGTACTTGCTTTCCTTTTTGATTTAGCCATGGAGCTTTCTGAAGGGTTACCAGTGTAGGCACTTAAAAATAATAAAAGTGATGTCCGAGAGATCAAGTTTTATAATTCTAGTTCTTTATTGGAAAAGAAGGAAGCGGGGCCTTCCTTTCCCTGAACGTGGCTATAGAATATGTAAAATTTCTTATCTAAGTAAATGGCTTTGCCTTCTTCTATATTTTAAAATATTCAGCGCCCTATAATTTGCAATCTATCAGATCAGGCGAGTCGCTTTCATTTCCGAATTGTCTCGTAATACAAAGTACGACAACCTTGTTTAAACAGAAATGTAATTTTACATGCAAAAAAATGGACAAGGTAAGTCCCTTTCTGAAAGTCTTCTTTTTTTTGAAGCTCCTCCGACATTTGTTAGTTTCTGTACTTTTTGTTGAGGTTTCCGCTATTTTATTGGGGTAACCAGACATGTAATTTTTCCTGCGAAAATATGTACTAGACATTTTGTTTTGAAACTTGACCGGCATTTTTTAATTTCTACTAGTTGAGGTTTTCGCTATTTTATTTTAATTTGTCGCAACAGTACAGCGTCTCATAATAAACATCGGGAGACCGGTCTAAATTTTTTATTTCCTTTAATTACCTTTTGTACGCTCTTTTTAAAACTTTTCTTTAATTTTTAACTAGAAAAATGAGAAAGAAAATATCAGCCACGCCCACATGTACTGATATTTTTAAATGCTAAATCATTCAAAATATAATTTCAATGAACCATTTCTAATTAAGTTATTTATCCAAAAGACTGTTAATCTCAAGTATTTTTTTATTCTCTAAAGAATTTATGAATTTATAAAAATATGCAGGAAAAAAAGTGTAAAGTGCGATAAAATTACCCCCAAGCATTTTACGTTCAAATGTGAGTTATAACCAGCATTTCTCTTTTTTCGTACCTGCCTTTTTTTCTGCGATTTTCATTATTTTTCGGTAAAGCCGATTACGTTTAATTATTTTTAGCTCGAGGCTTTTCACTTGCACGAGTTAACATCCGCTAACTAACGGTATTCATGACAACACGTATAGAAAGTAAATCAAATACAACAGCATAGTTAAAAAATAAATAAAAAATCCACAAAAAAAAAAACAAGATGAAGACTTTGTCCTAAGTTTAATGACGAGAAACAATGAGAGTGATAAAACGGGAGAGAAAGTAAAAAAGATACAATCAGAGTGTGAGACATATATCTAAAAATAATATTAAGTGATAACGAGATTGCAGCTGTGACATTTTATATCTCGTAAAAATACACAAAAATTTTTCTTTTGCCCTCAAAAAAAAAATGATTTTTTTTATTCTATTAATAACTCATTTTTTTCGTTATAGATAGTTGCCACATGAGAAGGCCATCTCTATTACACATAGAATGAGTGGAATATTTCCAAAAAAAGAAGAAGGAAAAAAAATCAAGAGGCAGATCACACTTTGCTTTTGTATATTTGGCCGCAATTTTTACATTAATAATTTTCAACAATTAAGCTGTAAATTCACAATTTTTTGTACAAACATAACTTCTATGTATGCATGTATTTTTGTGTAAATTTATATGGCTTATTATACCCTTAGGTAAAATAAGCATAAATGCTGAGCAATATTATACGAGGATGGGCACATAGTGATAATCAAATTTTTATATGTATTTTTATCTATTTTCTGATTAATTAAAATTTCAATTCTTCTTAAGTTATAATTGCAGAATTATAAACTCCTTTTAAAACAATTTCAAGATATTCCAAAGAAAAATTTTGATTTCTTAGAAGGAGAAATCTCAAAAGGAGACTGATGTAAAATTCTGAGAATTTCGTTCCTTTAATCAGTAATTGTCAAAGAAAATTTTAATCTTTTAATCAAAAACATAAAACAAGGCAATGCATTTAATTTGGAAGTCAAATCAGTTGGGAGGTCTTTAATAAAATCTTACTTCTCGACGACTGTTCGTTTATTTTAAATCTGCTTTAACTTTACATATATGCATAGATATGCGTATTTATATATATATATTCATACATTTGTCTATTTATCGAGATGACAATTGTTTGGTTCAATGGCGCATTTGTAACATCTGCTTATAAAAGACAATTGAACATTCATTTGGCCTTTAATAATATTTCCCTTAACAATTGCTCTACCAACTATTCCAATTTAGTTGCGGCTTATGCAAAATACACACGCACACACACACACACACACACACACACACAATACATACATGTATATGTATATATATATATTAAGTTTATATAACTCTCTATCAAGCAGTGGTCTGTATGCTTGTCTCTTTTAAGTGTATTGTATTACTTTTTCTTTTTGTTATTTTAAAAAAAGAAAAAAAGGGTGCTACAGTTTGCATGTCTTCATTTTCTGTAAAGATCTATGCTAAAAATAATAATAATTTGGAAATTATTATAATTAAAAATTGGTTGGTAGAAAGCAAGCGAAATAATTTGACTGAAGTTTTCAGCCATCTTGACTTTTGTAAAATTGATTCGATCTGATTTAATCCATTCCCACTTGAATGCAATGCTAAAGAATTAACTTATTTAAAATGGTAATGTCTATGTGAAAAGATCCCATGCCATGTTTGTTATATAAGTCTAAATGTCTGTATAAAATTTTAACCATTTTGCTGTTGTACTTATTTTGCAATATGTATGCATGCTAAGGATTGTACTAATATGTGTTTGTTAATATTTATATAGTGAACAAGTCAATATTTTTTTTCAAACTGTTCATAATTTCCATTCTCAATCTTTGCCTACTCTTTCTCTTTTTTTATATTCAATATTTTGCTCTTTGCTTTTTATTCTTTATTCCTTGGTACTATTTACAACTGTACATATAGTGTATATATTTACATATGTATATAAATAGTCTATATAATATATTTATAAGTATGTATGTATTAAAATGTGTTTGTTCAGTAACTATCGTATCGGTTTTATAGCTCTATTTGTCTCTCTAACCAATTTTTGGACCATTTTTCTTGGGTATAAATTGTTGTGATATTCGTTAGTGTTATTGGCTATTGTATCATAATTGTTGTTGTTGTCTTTATTATTGCTTTTGTTATCGTTGTTCATTTCAATGTAAAAATTTTAATGTTTAATTTATGAAAATTTGTATGGTAATTTTATAACAAGATTTCTTCGTTTACTGCATTTTTCTCCATTAGTCCTACGTTTTTCCTTTACACCATTTCTGTAACATTATGCGTATATATATTATATGAATCTAATTTTGTGGATTTCAATGAGATTTACATATATAACGAATTATATATTTGTAGTGAAGAAGAATTTCTTGAATAAGAGCATCAGCAGATCATTTTAAGTATAAAAATTCTTAAAGTATGCAAAATTTAATTTATTAATTCGAATCTTAGTTGAAGTCATACGCAAAATACAGTTTGGTGAACATTTTTTCAAACAGTTCAATTAATTGAGGGTGTCTAATAGATTTGGCATTATAATGTAATATCGATAGTTATTTGAAATTAGATTAGACTGAGTTTCGATTCCTAGTTTTCACCTGCAAAGCTTGAATTTGGAGTAACTTGGGGACAATGGCTGATCGAATAGGAGACCTAATGAATTCATTGGAAAGGATTTTAAACCTAAGGCGTTTGATAAGACCTCGTTTTTTAAACAGAAAAAAAACTACTTAGAAATAACTTAGCAGTAGAAGGCTTTCTATTGAATTTGCCTATAACTTAACTCACCATATTGAAAGGAGTTATTAACTTTTGCAGTCTGGTAAACATTGTTAAAAATATAATGAAAGGCACCATCATATTTCATTAATAATATTTTTAAAAAATTCAAGTCATACTTATACTCTCTGAAATTATTTTCAGTGAAGAGCTTACACAACACGTTTTTATCAGAGTTTAGATAAAACTTCTCTTAATTTTGCAATAGTTAAAGGTCTTGGTAAATGTATAAGAATTTCACAATTTATATGTATTAGATAATGCCAGAAGTTCTTTCAATTAATAAACTAAAAACAAGAATAGCAGCAACACGAATGAAATATGAATGTGGGTGGAAAAACAAATTAATTATGTTATAATAAAACCAAATAAAACTAAAGAGGCATTTAAAATGAAAGGGGGAAAAAGTTTCAAAGGGGAATAAACACAATAGCAACAACAGCAACAACAATAAGTATTGCAAGTGTTTTGTTGTGTTTTACATTTTTCCATTTTACTTATTTTACTTTTATTTTTTAGTTTTTCTTTTTTTTGGACTTTTTAAATAGTTGAAGCGGAAAAATGTATTGCTTAAGGCTTTTAAAGTGTTTTTGTTAAAGAGCAGCATAAAAGACAAAGCAAATGTTGACCCTTTATCTCCACAACCAAACTGTTGTTAACATAAACAAAAAATGGGGCATTAACTTTTTTTTATTGGTGCTGATTATATAACAATAAAAATTACACTTACACTCGCCATCGATTTTTATTTTATAATCCATTCCATTATTGTATAGCATTCTCGAAATGTTGTAAAACGAAATCGCCAAACAAAACAAATAAATTCATTTAAAAAAATTCAGTTCATCAAAATGTATCAAATTTTCATTCATTCATTTAGTTTTGCTTTCCATTTCTGCTACTTCTCAAAAGGGTTTATACTTCTCTCTTGACTTAAAAGAAAGCCATGCCTTAATTAATAAGATTTAGTTATTATAAACCACATTAAATTATTTTTACTGGGAGGGCTATAAACGACGTGTAAGATGCGTATTAAGAGTTTCAATATTTTGATTTATTATAAATTTAGGATAGATCAAGATGTCTTTAAGCAAAGTGCCATTGTACCAAAGTACTCTTTTTATCGCTTACATAATGAAAGCGACTTCTTTTCTTTACTCTTCATGGCAGTACCTTCCAATAAAACTGAGCAAACTTCAGACTTTATTGTACAACTATACAAATTTATTTATGGTGCACACCTTCTTTTCTCTTATTTTTTTCTCCGTAATATTTTATCTTCTATTATTTTTCGCTGTACCTAAACAAAGTGAAGTGAGGTTTTATCAAAATAACTTAGTCTATAAAAAGTTTTTACATCTGATACCTCTTATTATTCATTTAACATAAGATTTTAGTTAAAAGTTTTATATGAAGGTTGAATGAAAGTAATTATGGAAAGAATTCATCGATAAAACTGTTGAACATTTAAATCATGACGTGTTGACTGTTCGTTTATATTGTTGTTATTTCTTTTCAGAAACTTATAAATGAACATTTAATCAACATAATTCGTTTATTATTATTATAAAAATTATGGCATTTAATTTGATTTATACGATTATTGTACAAAAATACTCAATAATATTGATAATTTATCATAATTCTTTCTTTAAAAATTTAAGTAAATTTCTTAGCATCAGAGAATTCCTGGAGACACGCCTACTACACAAAAATCCTTAATAATAATTCAGCTTTGTCTATTCTTTAAGATTAAAAGTTACATCACTGAACCAAAAACAAAACAATGTTTTGTCTTTTATGGACTTATGGAATAATTAAATGTAATTGGTAATTTCATATATATTTTTGATACAAGCCGCGCCCACCACATAAGTTTAATAAGAACACTAACTAATTAACCATTAGCGTAAAGTAGGCAATCAAAAATTTTAATCAAGTTTTCATTGCTTACTTTACGGCTCACTAGCATTCTCTACTTACATTTTTATTTTTTTTCATCCCTTTTTCGAAATTTAAAATTCAAACCATAAAAATAAACCGGAATTTTAATATTTATCCTTTTTTGCATTAAATGAATAGCCGTCAAATAATCCCCATTAATGATATTTTAATTGTGCCATTAAATCGTATCTTAATTGTTATAATTAATATGCGTCAATCGTCAATAATAAATTGAACAATGATGCCCAACAACAACAATAGAACAAACCAAAAAACAAAAAAAAAAAATTGAGGGAAAAAAGAGCCAATAATAACGATAACAAAGTTTGGCTGCACATTGTTGCATGAAAAATTAATTGATGAAAGTGTGCGGTAAAGTATTATGCTGAAATTGTAACCGAAAGAATGAACGTAGGGAGTATGTAGGGAAAGTGTTAAAGTGTTGAAGAGATGAAAATTAGCGCATTAATAACTTAAAGAGAACAAAAATTTTTTTAAAGGACAAAGTCGTAAAACGTTTTGACCGTTTCGTTACCTTTAAAAAATAAAAAATAATTAATCGTTAGCACCACAAGAAACAAGCGACAAATTTAATTGGTAACTTTTAATTGATATGCCTAAAAGTATACTTTGATTTTGTCTTTTATATATAAAGAATCGCATGTTTTAACATGCAGCACTTTATGATCAACATCAAGAGTCGTAATTAGAACAACACAATAATGAAAATTAATTGAAATTTTTAAATGGCTCTTTACATATTATTATCACCATTAAGTTTAGGGGACAATTTTTATGTGTTAGATTGAGTTAACTAGTTGAAGAGATAATTAAGTCATCAAATTATTCAACCATTCATTCATTTAATCAATTAACCAATCAGTCCAACAAATATGCTAAACATGCAACCAGACTTTTATATGAGCTTGTGTTATAAAGATTTATCTTCTTCTTTGCTTTGTTAGTTAGTTAGTTTGTTATATATGAAATAAAAATATAAATAAATAAATCTATTGGTGACAGAATGGCCAGTGCATTTCTCAAAATCAATGACTATTCGAGTATAATGATTCTAAAATAATGTTGATTTAGATCGCTTTATACTTGAATTGTTTGCATTTGTTCACTCGTTCATTGTATTGTTCGCTTTATTAATGATTCGTTAGCAATTTCCATTTTGTTATTTTCAGTTTTGTTTGTTGTTGATTTCATTTTATTTTCATCACTTTTATTATTCGATTTTGTTTTTAATTGGCATGTCTGACCCTCTTGCAAACATTTATTTAGATGTCCATGAAAATATCGTTACTGTTGTTTCTAATCCGTTTGTCATTTCAACTAATTTTTATAACACCATCATAAAGCCATAAACTGTGTTACATGATCACACACATGACACATGTATCTTTCTCATCCTGTATACTCCATCCACTTACATCGTCATTTCTGTTTGGCATAAATACAGAAAAAAGAGAAGTTATCTCATTCAGCCATAAACTGGCCAACCATTTCCATTGAGGAGATTTTAATAACACATTGGTCAAAAAGTTTTTTTTCGGACTTATACAAAATAAAAAATACTGATAGATTAAGCAGGCAACATTGTGAGAATCTTCTCCGGAGCCTTCACAAATACAAAAATTGTGTAGCATATTTTCAGAGAATTGTCTGCCTATTTTATTTAATAAATCTATCTATGGGGTATTAACTATCCAAAGTTAGGACGTTGTTTAGAATTAAGTTTAGAAATTGAGAAACACAATCGTTCACCTTCACGAGAATTATGACATGTGGCACAAAGTTGATAACCTCTAAATTGATGGAATTGTGATTCATATTGCTTTCTAACTAATCACATTTATCAGATCTGTGTTCTACGGACTGTCAACTGTACTGCAGGTTTTAAATGGAAATTCTAAGAAAACGATGACCTAAAAGAAAAAAAGTTTTAATTGAAATTTAGATTTTCATTTAAAAGAAAAAAAATATCGCAATGTTAATTAATTTTGGAAATAATAATAACGTTTTTAAAAGAGAGATAAAGTTTTTTCTTTTTACTTATATAAATTGGAAACTTATTGACCGATACCTTAGATATACGTAGGCCACAATTTACACAATACACCCAAAAATAATTCTGTTATACGAATATTGTTAAGAGTATAACACGACCTTTGCTACGGTTACGGTTACTGCTACAATGACCATCAAGACTGCTGCTTCTTCTATATATATGCCTTTCCTATAACTATTTCCCATAATTTTTTTCTATAACCTTTTTCCATAATTTGTTTCCTGCATTTTATTATTATAATTGTTTGTATAACTTTTTCCCACAAATTTTTCCTATAAATTTTTTCCCATAATTTTTGTCATAACTTATTTTTATAAGTTTTTTCCATAGTTTTTTAGGCATACCTTTTTAATGTAATTTTATCCTTAATTCTTACTATGAGGATCTCCCTAATTTTCCTAAAATTTTTTTATAATTTTCCTGTACTTTTCCTATAACTTTTCCTATAAGTTCTCTTATAATTTTCCTATAATTTTTTTATAACATTTTCATTCAATTTTCCCTACAATTTTTCCTATAATTTTCCTATAATATTTCCTATAATTTTCCTATAATTTTTCCTGTAATTTTCCTATGATTTTTCTATAATTTTTCCTATACTTTCCCCTATAATTATTCCTATAATTTTCCCTATAATTTTTCCAATAATTTTCCTAATAATTTTCCCTGTAATTTTCCTATAATTTCCTCTTAATTTCTTTCTTTTTAATTGTTTGCGTTATACGAAATTTTTTCTTAAATTATTCTCCTATAATATTAACCTGTAATTTTCTTTGTTATAGGAAATTTTACCTATAATATCTCAAAATTTGTATATTTCTAATAATTCTTTGATTGTTTGAATTCGCTAAAATTTCTACTGCCATTTCAACTAACATTAATCACTGTACAATTTGTTGGATAGCGTTAATAATGTTGCAACATTTATCTACTAGAATTGTATGGAAAAAGGGTTCAAGAAATGTAAATAGAAATTGTCACTTTGGATAACATGAATTTGTAGACATTTAATATATTCCTTATTTCTTCTTCTTCATCATCTCAACGTTGTGTTCTAATATAAATACATTCAACTACTTAGTTTTGTCTTTTCATTTACTTCCTACTTTCTGGTACCAACACTCTTCCCTTACTCAGTAAACTATATTTTTTTGTGTTAAGGTAAAAAAAAGTAGTTAAAATATGTAAAAGTTTTAATAAAGACATAAAAGAAGATTCGTTGTACTACCGATTGAAGAAAATTAGATTAACATAACTATTAATTTTAGAGATATCAGTGTAAGAAAATTATAAAAAAAATACAAAGGGCCAAATAAAATTAAGGCTACTCTTTTTAATATTCACATTATACAGCCACTTTTAATTCGGAGTAAAACGTAATAAGTTTAAAAGAATCAGGAAGTGCTTAAAATGGACTCATCTTTAATTATACAGATTTTTTTTAAAATCCTTTTGATTGTTTCATGTTTTATTTTCTGGTCTTCTTTATCTTTGCTTTACTTTTACTTTTAGTGAAATTTTATCTTCAAATCTCTAACTTTGCTATAATTTAAATGTCAGGAAATATAGTAAAGTTTTTTTAAATAATCTACGATACGAATGTTAAGGAAACTTCATTTAAAACTTTAAATTAATAATTTCTTTTCTCCTTTATTTTGCATTATCATTATTATTTCTTTTAATTCTATTTATGAAAACAATTTACATAACTCATAAATATAAAACAAATAAATTAAGGAGTGGAAAATGAAGAAAAAGTAAAAAAAATCAAAAAAAAAAAGAGCAAAACAAAACAAAGTATGAAAATTTCTAAGGCCGTAAAAGAAGAAGAAGAAGCCAACACCAAACGGCTCCAAGTCTATTTTTAATATTTTATGATTTTTTGAACTTTATAGTTGACGTTTGAAAATGTTTCTTTTAGATTTGTTTTTCTTTTTTTTTTTAAAGGCAACTACTTCACTTGCCTTTAAAAAGATGATAAGACAAGTTGTAAGAAAACGAAAAATGGTAATGAGTATTGCAACGATATTTATCTAACTCTCTTCCTCACCAAAATAACAACAATACATAAGTGAAATATTTAAATGAATACATTTCATATAAAGCGAAGGTAAAGCTATCACGCAAGGAGAGTTCAATTTGAAATAATGCTACACAACAATGAAATTGAAAAAATAATGAAAAATTGTGGCGCAAAAAGTGAAGTGGAATGAATTGAATTGAAGTAGTGTGATAGTTTGTATTTTTTATTTTATTTTTTTCTTTCTTACTTTACTTCTTATTAGTGCACAACATTTATTCGACTCGTTACGCTACCGGAAGTACGCTACGAATGAATAAATGTTATTTCCGATTTGCATTCATTCGTTATATTTAAATTATGCTACGAAAAAAGGAAAAAAAAAAAAGAAAGCCAGTAAAATGCAGTGTAACAAATTATAACTAAAGTACTCGGTTTCATTCACTTATTAGAAAACTCAGTCCTTTAATATTTTGAGTTGAATGAATGAATGAATGGGAAGAATGATCTCTGTTGGAGGTGAAGGAATTATTTTACATAATATTACGCTTATTGTTTTTGTGTGGGTGGTGTTTCTTCTTTTCCTTTCTTTTCTTGTTTTTTTTTTCGTTGGTTAGTTGTTGTTTTGTCTTCTGGTCTTTTGTGCATTTATTAAGTAATTTTCTCTATTTTTAGTATAATTTTTCTAGTATTTTGTGGTTGTATTCTCTTCTTTCTCTTTCTTACATGTCGCTCTCTCTCTCTCTCTCTTTATCTCAGTAAATTTCATTTTTTGTTCCACAATAACCAGTTACAAATTTATTTATCTCCATGTCTGTCATGCTAATTTCCCTACCTTTTTTTTCTATATGGTGGAACTCACAAAAAAAAAACCAAGGCAAGCAAAAACTCGTATGGTGAAGGCTTCTACAAGGCAATTTTTTTATGAAAGTAATACGCCATAACATTTGATACAGGTTCTGTATAGCGCCGAAAAATTCTCCTTTCTATTAGGTGAAGCATGTTTATAGAGAATGGTGCTTAATTTTTCAAATAATATAAAGATCGGTTTTCCATACATTGCAGAGACGAATTCTTTGTGTAACACAAAGGTCACATTTTAATGTTCTCCAAACAATTTGGAAATGAGTTTTCCAGTTAGGAGAACTTTATCATATAGATCGACTTTCCATGAAGATCGTTTCTCCATAAAATGTCAAAGCAAATTCGAAGAAAGTTTATTTTTTCAAAATTATAGAGGTTAGTTCTTTGTCTGACATATAAAGTTTTTATATAAAACTAAAATCGATTCTTTATAATTATGCGCAAAATTAGTTCCATCTAATCCGGTATACAAAATTAACTCATTTTGCTATCTTTCATGTTTCCGTTGTAATCTCCGTCACCAGAATTTCTTAATGTCATAAGTAATCGCTTTATAGAAGACTTCACTGTTAGCACTATTTTTAATCAGTCTTTTCAGAATAAGCATTTAAATTATTTATAATGCTCTAGATACTAAATTGGGTATTTTTTGTTCTCATGCCCTAAACCATAGCGTAGCACTACATTTTTTATTTTTATTTTATTTTCTTTTTCATTTGAAATAATAAACTTAAGAAAAAACCAAAACTCAAACCGAAAGCCATTTTAAGAAATTATTTTATGATCTTTTCCCATGACTTAGAGAAAAGAAAGTATAATGAAAAAGTAATAATAAAAAAAAAAGCAGAGGAAAAGAACTGGCAAGACACGAAAAAGCCATAGCAAATTCTAGAAACTAAATTAAAGTAAAAGACTCATTACAAAAGATATATGAGTACAATTTTGAAGTAACAAAACGCTTACATTTTATCTTATTGTAACAATAATTACAAGTTTATTTTTATGTTAAGTTAATGCAAGATAATATTCACTCATTTGTCCAGCCATTTGTTTTATGAATTTTGTTAGAATTTCATAAAAATTTAAGTCAAACAAACTAAACTTTTTAAAGATTTTTTATCTCAACAAAATTATTGGACAATATTTTCAAAATTGTATAATGAAAACTTAATGCACCATTCAATTTAGAACTATGTGCAAAATCAACTAAAAAATGTACGCCGAATGATTTACGATCGGTTTTGGTCGCAATTTTAGATAAATTTTTTCTGTAATTTGTGACAAAAGAATTCCCGAAATTGAAAGCGGTTTTTTTCAGAGATGATTTATATAAATATTTTAAACTTATTAGATGAAAAGGAAGTCCAAGTTTTTAAAAAGAAAGTAATTTTTTTAAGAAGAGACGCACATATCTATTACGACATGTCTGAAGAAAACTGACCCATTAAGAGCAAAAAAATAATTCAGGCTTATTTTTTTCTTTGAAGTGTGTTTAACAAATTGGTCTACAATATGAATTAATTGAATACAACTTCTACTTGATATTATGTAAAATATTGAAACGTGTTTTTACATTAGATAAGAGCGTACTAGATTTAGCAAATACGTTTAACACCCTAAAAACGTACTTTTACTTATTATATATAACGTTCATTACAATAATTCAACTGTTTTCTTCTAAAGCCCATAACCCACGCGTACATTTATATATATATATACTTACTTGTTATAAAAAACAAGTAAGAAAATTAAATTTGTCCGAGGCTAAATTTTAGATTCCCACCACTTATACACCATGATATTACGATTCCTTTCGCCGATTTTAGGTTTTCAATAGTACATATGAAATTGTAGGCGTGTCCGTCAATCGATTTTGGCTAGTTTCAATACTAACCTGCCTGCAAGAATTGCCTATGTCACTACCAACTTTGAGGTAGCTTTTTCTTGTAAACAGAAGAATGTTAACACAACACGGACAGACGGACAGACATATTCAAATCTATTCAGAATTTAACGCTAATCAAATTATATTTTGTAAAATCTTTAACGCTTCGTTTTGGAAGTTACAACCATAATGACGAAATGAATATATACTCCACCAACAATCTCTAGGTGGTGGGTACAAAAATAGATAACGACTAAACGAGAGATATATAGCTTTTCGTGAGAGAATGAGTAAACTTTTTTTTTTGTAATGAGAACGTAATTCTGACACTAATTGTAAATTAACTTTACTTTAGGGGATTTTCACTCTCTTTGACTTTGAATACTTTCATATACATGAACATCTATTTATACATATATACTAAACACACATACATATAGATTTTACAAAATAATTTCCAAGTTAAGTTTTTGTTTTGTGTGTAAAAACTTCTTAAGGTGTAACATAAATAAAGGCTTCTTTGGCCATAAAGAATTCAGGTGGTTTTTTTCCGGTGTTGTCTTTCCCCCTCCTTTTTTTTGAAAACTAAACAACCAAAGCAATTACAAAAAAACTTTAAAATAAAGTTAGTGAAAGAGAAAATATTGTATTTCCTTTTATAAAATAAATCTGAAAAATTTGAGAAACACTAAAACTAATTATGAAAGATAATGCTTAAAGGGCCCTAGATTTCTTACGATATCTTTAAATTCTATATAAAAGAGGTAAATTTTAATAAAATCGTTTGCTTTACAGAAGTACAGTTTGGTCTGATTAATGCAGAAATTTTATACACACCAGTGCCCTATTTCGATATCCAACCATCATACATACATATTTTCCGTGAAAAAATTCAAAATTGCATAAATTTGGTACATTAGCCTACAAAAAAATGTAGTCACATTCCTATTGGAAACGGTATACAAATATGATTTTGTAGAAAGAAGCTTTGGGACATGGCGTAATTGCGCAATTTTGAATCAGGGCTTAGTTTGTCTTTATTAATATTTGATTTAATTTTTATAGGGCAACCGACAATTTCTATGAGAACCCATACTTTACAGAAGAACCGATATGCTCTACGAGAACTGGCACGTTATAGGAGCAACGTTACTTTAAAGAGCAACCGCTCTTTGTGGCAGAACCGATACGTTCTAGGGGAACCCTTACTTTAAAGAAAAACCGATACTTTCTAAAGGAACCATTATTTTACAGGGGTAGCACCGATAATTAAATTTTGTTCAAACAAGCTTTCTTCAATAGTCCGCAATATATATTTCCATTTATCATAAATTCTTGACACAAGCCACGCCTACAATGTAAACTAGCATCAACAGGTTCAGTAAAGAATAAATCTTTGTGCAATTTAAATAGTGATTAATTTTAAATAAGTCGAAACTTTTCACTTTTAATTTTAGCACGACCTTTAATATTTTTTAAATCACACTAATACTAAGTTTCCTTATAAAATATTGTTGGCATTATCCGAATACAACACCTAACGTTTATCAATTGTTATTAACGGGAAAAAAAACGATTTCCTGCCACATAACAGAAATATTTGTGCGGCATAGAAATAGATTGACAGAGCATAATAATAAAAGGAGTAAAGCGGTGGATAGTTTTCTAGAGAATTTGTCGTATGAATCAATAAATGATTATATGATGCGATATATATTTTTTTATAAGAGTAACAAAATTGAGTAAAATAAGGAAAATGGCAAAATGTTAGCAAAGTAGAGACAGCGATGCAATAATATCCTCGCTGCTATCGTTGATGATGATGAAGTGGATATTATGTGATTTTTAGTATTTAAGGATATTATGCATTACTACAAGGATCTGTATGCTACACTGCCACATACATACTCAAAATAATGTTTGGTGTATTACCATTCAATTTATTTCATATGAGTTCATATGCCTTTTCAATCACAGGCTTTTGTCACAATAGTTACTTTTCCTCTCTTCCTTTTCTTTTCTTTCCTCCCTTCCTATTTTTCTTTTCTTTGGGTGCCTGTATATTTTATAGTTGGAAATGTTTATATTGTTACACTTCATTTTCTTGATCACATATTTTGTAAACTGAAATTGCTTAAATCATTTCTTTTTTTTGTAATTGACATGCAGCCCACCATTATCCTTAAGACCTATCAAATTATACAAGTTTTTTTCTTGCTATTATTGTTGCTGTTGCTGTTGCTGTTGCTGTTGCTGTTCAGTGTTGCTCTGATTGTTGCTCTGACTATTGTTACTGCACTCAATTGAACCTGAAAGTTTCATTTAGTAATCTAAAAATATAATAAGTTGAGGCCATTGTATTATCTATTTTTGTCTATCTATCTATCTATCTATCCTATCTCTTTCTAAATTTATTTATGCTTTTTACGTCTTTGTAATGCTTGTTCTTATTCATATGTATCATTGCTTTTTCTAAACGATTTTTAGTTTTTATTCCTAGTCGTGCATAAAAACTGCAAGAAAAGCACGAGAAAGGATGAAAAAAGTATAAAAATGAAGATTTCTTTTTCATTTTTAATGTCAACAGATTTTGTGTTGTCTGTGTTTTTTTTTTCTTATTTTTAAATTTTCTTCAATAAATTTCCTTTTTAAAGAAAATTTTCTTTGAAAAATTAAACAAAAATCTTGATGGTTTATTTCAAAATTAAAAAGTACGCCAATATCATGCATAATTTTTGCTAAAAAAAATATCATTACCAAAATGTTCATGTTTTTTCCTTTTTGGGGTTGAATTAAATTTGAGTTGATTACACAAAGGAAAAATTACAGCGAATCATTTGTGTGTAGTTTATCGTGTAAGGATATGGCAAGTGATGGCAGATAACAATGAATTTCAATATCAAAAAATATAGCAGACAGAATCCAAAAGGAAAAAGTTGGCCCAACAGAAAGGAGAAAACGAAAGAGAACAAATATTTTATGTTGCCGCCAACATCGATGAATTATTGGATTATAGATCTTTTAACATATATGAATGAGAAGAAGTCTAATAAACTAAGAATGGCATTGAAGAACTGAAAGAAAGAATATGTTAGACAATGATGTTTGAATATAAACTCAATTTCAAACACCCAACATTATCATTTAGTTATGGATACAAAGCAAAAGTTAAGGCCAAGTCATTTCATATTTATGCAAGTACGTTTTGTTGGGATTTTCAGCACAATTAACCAAAAAGCAGAAATACCGAAATAATAGAGCTACATTTATGGGCGTGGGTAATGTCATTTAATCTCTTTAAAAAAGTAAATGCAAAAATTTAGATTATTTCTATTTAATATGAAGTTAATATCTCAATGTTTATGTTTAGAGTGACAGAAGTAACAGGCGTAACAACGAGGATTAAGAATTTCTCGAAATATGTAAAAATATAACAATAAGAATCTATTTTAATCTGAAAATTCTAATCTGAAAAACTAACTTTAAGGCTAAACTTTACTTAAGGTAAAAGCAAAAAAAAGAAAAAAGTCAAGTGATTAATGACAGACTTAAAGTAATGCTAAGATTAAAAGAAACTGATGTTGGAGGAAATATTACTTCTACTGCCTAATATTGTTATTATTATTGTTTTGGAACGTCCATGTAAAAAACAGAAATTATTACTTTATTGCCATTTTATTAAGTATCATCTATGTGATAATTACAAACTATAAATTACACTTGAAATGAAATTAGAAAGACTTGACAAGAAGTAAAGAAAACAAAAAAAGAAAAAGAAAGAAAATAGAAGAATTTGCCAGGTAACAAACAACACAACATACATAAACGCTTGCCATAGACGCAGATATATCTTTCATTCCTTTTAACTATCATTTCATTACATTTTCATATAATTCACTGTTACCTTCACTGCCATTATTTTCTCAATCATCTTCTTTCATAGATATATAGTGGAAAGAAATTCCAGACCACAGAAGGCAAATTATCCATAATTCTTCTCAATATATACTTTCGCTTTAATCTTGTTTACATTGTTACATGTAAAGCATGTTTAACAATTTCTATTTTTATTCCCTTTCTCTCTTCTTCTTCTTCTCTTCTTTTATGCTGCTTTAACATAATTTATTACTTAACGTTTAATATAATCCATACTCAAGAAATGGGAGAACAATCTAACTACAACAATAAAAATTATTTTTTATAATAATTACACTAAAAAGAAATTTTTTCACCTTAAAACCCATTTCCAAGATATCTACTTTATTGCACATGAATATGTATGTGTAAATGTGTCTATGTATGTGTATAATTTAAGTTCTATGAAATATTTAGATTTACCCTACTTTGCTTTAAACATCTTTGAAATTTTCATTGAGATTAAAATTTATTGACGCCACAACTTTTCCTTATCAAAATTTCATATTTTTCTTCTTGAAGTTACCAAGTAATATAATCAATGATGGCTTAAATTAATTCATTCAAATCTTAAATTGTTTTTAATTATTTTATATAAATTTTAAATAAATAAAAATTTAAATATAACATAAAGAAATTTTGAATCCATTAATTCTCACAAACATTTAGACTGATCCAGATGAAGCTATGTGATATTTTTTTTAAAATGATGTTCCATTAATCGGTCATCTCAAAAATGTTGTACTTTGAATTACTTAGTGGCAAATTAAAGTATGTCCCTAAAGTTTTAAGTTTTTAGTCTCAAATGAAAATGAAATTTTTCAATTTTTTTTAATCATTATTTTTATAGGTCTATGGAAAAGCACCAAATTTTCCTATTTAGATGCTTTATATTTAGTCCTCGAAATATTTATGCATTAAAATTTTCTTAACTCTTCAAATTTTGAAAATTTTTAAATCTCAAGGCTTTAATTTTTCTTGAAAAATTTCGGTTTTTTAAAATTCACATATTTTTAGTTTTTAGAGTTTTTAAATTTTCAAACGCTCCTTCGAAAAATATGGCCATTTATGTTATAACAATTTTAACAATTGAGTTTCTCAATTACAAGAAAAATTTAAAAAATTTCAAGAATTTCATACATAAACTTATTGAACAATCTATTACATTATTAAATCTAGCAATGAAGTGATGTACTTTCATTAAATTTGATTTAAATGTTGTCAATTGCATTAATAATTAAATGTGGCACGTTTACTCTGATTTGGTTTTTTTTTTTAACATCCTTTTTCCTTTTTACTCTTCTTCTACTTTTCCTTTCTTGCTTTCTTGTTTTTCTGCTTTTATATGCACTTTAAATCAGACTATCATTTGTGTAGCATAGCGTGAATATATTTCACGTATAATATAACGAAGTAACAAAAATAATAATAATAATAACAAGAAGAAGAAGAAAAAAAGGAGGGTTGGGGAATAAAAAAATTCATGTACTTTTTTGTTTACAATCACATAAAAAGCACACAAACGAACATTCCATGCATATAAGGTCGCATATTTAAACTGATGCAATAGCAACAGTAACAGCAACAGCAACAGCCATTGTAGCAACATTAATAGCAATAACAGTAGCAACATTGAATGAAGAAAAAGTAAACAGAGTGAAATGTAATCGGAAGAATTTCTTTTGGTTGGAAAATTGTGCATTTTTACGAACATTGACTGAGCTGACTGAGAACGGCTACTACTCAGATTCAAGTGAACTCAGGCACTGATTTCGCTGGCTGCTGGAACGGAACGATTCGATACCTAGATGACTGAATGGTTCGTTGGTTACTTGATTGTTCTATTACTTTTTTTTATTGCTCTCATGCTACTTTAACGGTTCCTTCTTCTTCTTCATCTTCTTATTCTTAATAGTCATATTATTATTATTATTATTATTGTTGTTATTTGTTATATTTGAGTTGTTGCAAAAATTTCATTTTACTATTTGTTGGCGTTCGTCTATACAAATCTTTAACAAGTTTATCAAAAGAAGAAGAAACACAAACTAAACACAAAGAAATGGCATAGAAAAAATTCGTCTATGAAAACATGAGGGTCTTGCAAAATTTAAAGTTGTTAAATATGCTCTACAAACAAATTGTATGCAACATCAATAGCAACAACAATAATAACTCTAATAATAAAATCAAAGAAAATACAATTTAATTGCAATAGCACAAAAAAAAGGTCAGCAATAACAGTCTAAGGCAGCAATATTTGAACTTTGATTTACAAATGTAAATTTATTTCTTTAAAAATCTCTTGTACATTTAAGTCGCTGGAATTGTTGTACAAATCGAGCGCCTCGTTATTCTTGAGAAAACGAATCAAAATCCAAAAAAAAAAAGTTAAAACTTTTTAAAAAAGGATCAAAGGATCTATGCACCTGAACATTTCCCAATCTATAACTTTACTCTAAGTAATTTTACATTATAAAATATTTTATTTGAATTAATATTCTCCTAATTTAGATTATTCGATACAATAATTTTTAGATATTGTGACAAAATCAAAAGCTGCACTGCGAAACATTTTCATTGAGCTACAATTTATATCAAACGGTTTAAAAGTTCTCAAGCTAAAGGCCTTTGAAGCCATTTTATAACTAAAATTTTTTTTAAATCTAACGCCTGAGGATATGCTAAGAAAATTTTACTAATAGATGATTGAAACCTTCTAACATTTAGCAGCGAATGCCAAAGTCGACTTTGTAGAAGACAATCTCCACTTTCATTTTATCATAAAACTAAATTTATTATAGCTTAAGCCTTAAGCGCAAACTTTAGATATGAATTTAGATAAAATTGTCTTTTACTTTCGTTAGTAATCAAATTTCTTTTTCAATATTATCTCTCTTATCAATCCATAAAAGAATTGCGAAAAGCAATGAATTATTTAAAAGGATTTTGTAATAAAAAAAAAATCATTCTTTAGCATTTTATTTGTTTGTTGTAATTTAATGTATTTGAGAAAATGTAATTTAATGGATTTTAGATAATTGTGTTTGGATGTTTAATGTTTCAAGTGAAGAAAACAAATCTATTTTGTTATTGGCCTTTGATCATATTATTATTTCATTCGTTTTATTTCTTCTTGCAAAAAAAAAAAAAATGTTTTCATATAAAAAATATAAGGAATAGCAAGAATTTTTTTTTTGCTTTTTTTGTCTTTCTCTTTCTCTCACTCGGTTTCACTCTCTCTTTCTCCCTAACTCTATTTTTTGATTCTATTTCTTAAAGCAAATGGATTTGTATAGATGATAGTTTTTAGTATTGGTGTTGTAATTGTTGTTGCTGTTTCTGTCATAGATTTCATTCTTAAATTTTTACGTTTACATTTTCAATTTTGTTTCAACTTGTTCTTCTTCTTTTTCCTTTTTATTATTATACAATCTTTGCATTTTTTTCCTGTGCTTTTTTTATATTACTGCTTTCTTTTTTGTGTGTGTTTGTTTCGAGCTTTTTCCTCTTCCTTTTGACTGTCTTTATTGGTAAAGATGATGATGTCGTTAATGAAGGTTGCTGACTATTGCCGGCTGGCGGGTGATTATTATACTTTTTATTTGCAAGTAGCATTTTCTCTTATTAATGTCGTATTTATTTATTTATTTATTGTTGTTATTATAATTGTTATTGTTATTATTATTGTTCTTGTTGTTTTTGTTGTTGTTGCCGTTGTACGTTAAATGTGTATACATATTTATTCGCGTATTGCACTTAATGTAATTAATTTTAATTAAAATCCTACATAATGGTTCGTTGCGTATACACCAACAAAAAAAAAACAAGAACAACAATAATAACAACATTGTTACAACGATAGGTGAATGGTAAATGATAACAAAAAAAAAAAGGAAAAAAAAAAAAAAAGCCAACACCAAAAAAAAAGATGCCAAATGATGGAAATAGAAATAAAAAGTGAGAATAAAAATTGAAATAAAATAGAAAACTTTAAATTAGATAGAGAGATGTAACATACAAGAAGAAAAAGTAGAAGGAGAAGAAGAAATATAAAAGGATAAGGAGAAGAATATTATAACAAAATAAGAAAAATGAGTTGTTCGGAAATTATTTTGACTGCTGGTACTTGAATTTCATCAAAAAGTCGAAAGCGTTTAATAAAAATTCAAAAAAACAACAACGAAAATATAAATGAAATATCTTAATTTTTGAAAATATTTAAAAGGTTCATTATATAAAAAAAATGAGTCTACTAAATTACAATTTCGGACAAAGTGTCCTTAAAAAATAAAATAAATATTATAAAATGTTTCAGTTTCAGTTTTATCAAAACTCACAAAGAATGAACCTAAATGTTTGTTATACTTTTCCATTTTTTATATAATCAGTCTTTGAAATGAGACATTTTTCCATCAAACTATCTTCTAAATTTCAGTTAATGAAAGAAAACCCATCATTTGACAACGGACAGGAGACATATATATTTTTGAAGTTATTTTTAAATAGCGCAGTTTGCGATGCATAATTTGAGGCGCAATAAAGCAATTTATTGCGCCTTATTCAATACAAAAATGTTTGACAGTCTTTTCCAGTAAGTTACATTTAAAAGTTTAGAGTTATTTTAGATCCACACGTATTGGATTCAAACAACAATGCAGAGAATCAAAATTGGTTAAGAAAAGTTCCTTCCAAGCACTTTCTTAATGCACTAAAATATGCTAGAAAGTAAAACCTTCATAAAATTCATAAAGTAATGAGTTAAAAAATTTATGTTGGTGAAATAAAAAAACAAGGACATAACGTAGAGCAAAAATTTCTCCACACTCAGGAAATACAGAAATACACTTATTTGGATTCATATAGAAACTTCTTTTTTTGTTCCACGAACAAAGCATACACAAACCTTGTGTACGTGAGTTTGTATGTATGTTTGTTTGTATATAACTCATTATGTTGAATGTATGAATCATTACTTTCATCATCTGATACAAAATGAAAATATTGTTACTGTTACTCTTCTCCTTATTGCTGTTAGGGCTTTCCAAAAAACAAAGATCAGTTGTTTGATAATATGTGTATGTATATGTGTATTTATATATATATATATAAATAAATACATGTGCACAAAATAAAAATGGGTACCTTTTATATTTTCCTAGATGTGATTTAAAGCTGGCCTTAGAGTACCCCTCACTTAGGAGTTTGGAATATACAAACTTTCTTATTATGTTTATAAAAAAGGGAAGCATTAGAGATCCTATTTGATAGACATCAATTGCATTCTTAATTAGCATCAAACTCTGAAGCGATTTGGGCATGTCTGTACGTCCGTCCATCTGTCCACCTGTCCGCTTCACTATGTATCATTAAAATTCTCCTGGTAACAAAAAACAAAGATATCAATTTAAAATTTGGCAAATACATTGACAGTTCTTGTACGTAACTTGCTGTTAAAAATGAGACAAATCGGTCAAAGGACCCAACCACAGTGTAACGTAAACTAAGAATCCTCGCGATTTTTTTAAGTAAAAATTTATAATTTTTCATTTATAACTTGAAAAATCAAGCAGTTAGAAAACTGAAATTTTATAAAAATATTAGGAACGTTATTTTACAATGTTAACAAGAAAAAACAACGCAAGAAAATCGGTCACGCCCACCTGAAATTATACATTTTTAAATTATCTATCTTTGGCACTATAAAATAATAAAAATCATCTGAGTGATGAATATTAAAGATTTGGCCACAGTCATATACAATTTTCTTACTTGTACTTTTCAATAATTTTAAATAAAAAAAATTTCAATAATTTATTGTGATTTGTAAGAAGAGACCATAACAACAAAAATTTTTAAAATTATTATACACGTAATTTAATTTGTGTTTGTGTGTGTGTGTGTTAGTTAATGGAATTACAATATTTTTAATATTGATTTTATATAATAAATTTATTTATTTACATAAACTATTTATTTGAATTTCTTGGAAAATATCACCCATACACATAAAAATCATGATTTGATTGCACTTTATTAATGCTCTATAAAAGTCAATATAATTATCGTGAATTTTTCTTATTACAGACTCTCATTTTTCCTCTATTTCTATCACTTTCTCTTTTTAGAGAAATCTTTATAATTTTATTATTATTATTATTATTATTATTATTATTATTATTATTATTATTATTATTATTATTATTATTATATATTTATTTTTTTTTCATTTTTAGTTTTAATACAAGGAAAGCTTTCCATTTATTCTTATTGCTACGTTTATTTATTTTGCATTTTAATTCATTGTTTGCGTTATTCGAAATTGAGAAAATAAAAGAATAAAAAAAAACAGAAAATGCTCTCATCATAATAATGGCCAAATTAAAGTATTATGTAAATATTTAAGTATAACATTTCACTATGAAAATTATATGAGGTCAATGGTCATTCTAATGGAGACACAAATAAATATAGAAAATGAGAGAGAAAGAGAGAGACAGGGAAAAACCAGAATTAAAGCAGAAAGAGAAAAAAATTAAGCGCTAAACTTTTTCATAAAAAAAAGCCCGTTAAAAATTTTTAACAAAATATATGAAATTATTAGTTAAATTTTAGTACAAAATTTCTCTTATTTAAGATTTAAGTACAAAAGTACTTAAACTCATTTAATAAACTTCTCTACTAAGTACAAAAATCGCTTCTAATATTTATTATCATCATAATTTTCTTATAAAAATTTTAAGTTCCGTTTTAAAATTTAAATAAAAATTTAATACAATTATTTAATGTTTAATGTAGATCTAACTTTAAGCCATAATTTTATGTTTAATTGTACTTTTTTAGCTAAAATTATGTTTTTCTTAAATGCATGCTTAAAAAGGTTATAATCAAAATTTTAGCCGAAAATTTTAGTACAAAAATTTGGTACAAAGATTTAACACAAAATGTTAGTGCCTAATTTTAGTACAAAATTTCAGCAGAAAGTTTAAGTGCAAAATTCTAGCATAAAACTTTAGTAGAATACTTTAGTACGAAATTTTGATACAAAATTTTGATGCTAAATTTTTGTACAAACTTTTAGTAGAAAATTTTAGTTTTATCTTTTCAAGTCTAAATTTTGGTTACGCCTTTTTAGTGCCCTCTAGCTCTAAATTTTACTTTTACTTTTTAGTACTAAATTTTGAGTGTTGGCTTTTTGGTACTAAGTGTTGGCTTTTTAGTACTTTAGTATTAAATCACGTTTAATTTGTGATTGTTGGCAACTAGAATTATTTGAGTACACTTTTAAATTAGTAAATCGTTGTAATTATAATTTTTTGCTTAAGTAATTAATTTTACTATTGCCATTATTGTTGTTGTTTTTTTTTATTGTTTGTTACATTAATTTTGCAAATACGTTTAAGTGAAAAGAGATCATAAAGTCAAGTGTCCACAGGACTAAAAGGTTTACTCAACTCAACATTAGTGTAAATGTAAATGTATTATAAAAAATTATAGCTGGATTAAAGGACTTAACTAAACAAAGTAAACTGAAATTGAAATTACAGAAAAAAAAATAGAAAAAGGAGTAAAAAATGAAATGATATTAATAGAAAAAGCTTAAAATCATGTTAATATTGATGAAACCATTATGAATATTAGAGTAGATAGTAGAGGTATTGAAACAGACAAACAAATGAACAAATGGGCAGACAGACAAACTGACAAACTAGCACAATTCAAAAAGGAAGAAAAATCTTGCAAAAAACCAAAAAAACAAGAAATAATGAAATCGAATCATGAAATAAATGAATGCACGAAAATGAGAAGAATTGACTAATACATAAGCACGATCCTGTGTGTGTGTGTGTGTGCATATATGTATGCATTATACATTTTAATAACGTAACGAGCTGGTATAGATAATTTCGATTCGTTATTTCGATTCGTCAGTCTACAAAAAAAAAAAAAAACAAAAAATGAAAAAAAAACCAGAGCAAGATGATATGATTTGCCTAGTTGTTTATGATGAAGGATAATGGAAGCATCAAATTAAAATTGAAATTTAAATTGAAATTTATAAAATTTGCACAATTCGTTTTTTTTTTTTGGTTTTCTCCTTTTTGTTTTTTTTTTCCCATGTTAAACTGTCATGCTATCTCTTCCATACATTCTCTTTCCTTCTCTCTCTCTTTCTCTCTTTATCTCAGTCTCTCGACCTCTCTCTTCATCTTCCTCTATATTTACAAATTCATAACATAAAATATATGAACCACATTTTTGTGGATATTTTATGGTTGGCCAAATTCCAAAGTATTTTGTAAAGAGATGTTGATGACGTTGTGTCTGTGTATGTTAAATAAAAGCTTTGAATGTTATTAAAGTAAATGTTTACGTAATAAATTTACGTGATTGAAATGTTCATTTATGCTACATCCATTCAAACGTCCGTCCGTCCATCTATCCATTCATTCCTTCTTTCATTGAGTCGAGGTCATTGAGATAATGTTATGGTATTATAATTACAATTTTATATACATGAGAAGCAACATCAAAGAAAACAAAAACAAACAAACGAACAAAAAAAAAAGAATCATTAACAATAACAACAAAATATCTTTTTAAAATTACAAAGAACGAGAGATGAAAATCAGAGTGAAAATGATCGATTTGAAGTTATTTATTAAGGCCATTTTGAGTTTAGAGGATTTATTTAAGTTTTTTTTTTTCCGTTTTTATTTTTGCTTGCAACAATTTCTATTGTAATGCATTTTCATTTCTATTGAATGCAATGGAGCAAAAAATAACAACAAGAACAACAACAGCTATACGAAAGTAGCGCTGCATGAAATGAAAAAAAAATAATAAATATAAACGATAATGATTTGTTGTGATTGCATCTTGAAAATTTATCCACAATGTAGGCGAATTGGGGGCAATAAAATTTCGTAATTTTTCCATTGCTGCAAACTTACAAATAATGAATAAAAAAGTTTTGAATTTATGCTTCAGAAAACTTCGAATACACTTATTGCAGAATCTTCTGAAGTAAAATCCCTTTACCGATTTGGGTTATTCTCACATTCTCTTTGTTTGAAATAAATGCCAAAGCTTATGTTAAATTTGAAATCGATATATAAATTTTTACTTTTAGAAGAAAGCTTACAAAAAAATGGAAAGACAGATGGAAAGGAAGAGAAGGACGGAGGGACATATCCAAATTAGTTTCCAGAAATAATTAATACTAATTAAGCGCATAAAAATCATAAGGAGTAAGGAACGTTGCAAAGCCATTAACAAATTGATTATACAGTTACGTTTTAAATGCTGCTAAAAATCATGAATAGTCGATAGTAACGAAAAAATAAACGCAATCATAACTAAACAACATTTAACTTTGTTCATCATCAATATGAATAATAAATGTACACATAATGCTCAACTTTTTCACCATTTATTCCTGTAACAATTTTTCACTTTGCCTGTCAATCCTTTTAGCACCATTTATTCACACATTCACATCCGTAATTATCATCATCATTATCACCATATATTTTCAGTAAAGCATCATCAAAGCTTCAGATAGACATTACGTGAATTTATGTGGTTGGAAAAATGCATTCAAATTCAGTTCGACTCAGCTGCGGCTCACTCATTGGTTTTCCCTAGCGTTTTTTCCCCACCTGTAGTTTGTTTTTTTTTTTTTTTTTGGTTTTTGGTTTTTGGTTTTTGTCAGAATAGCTCAACTCCATTCATTATCTCATCAAATTTGGTTGCTTCGTGCATATTTGCAAATTTATGGATATTTGTTTGCAGAGAAAAGCAACGAATTTCCTTTTTTGCTCTTATTAATATTTATTATGTAAAACAAACAAAACAAAATAATAATAACAACAATAATGGTAACAGTAACAACAATAACAACAATAATAACAACAATAATAACAACAATAATAACAACACAAGACTAAAAAGTAACCGCAATTTAGGGAAAAAAATTTTTATTAAGCGAAGAAGACTTTAAGCAAACACTTGACGCTTGAATGATTTTGTTAATTTTTTGAATTATTAACGATTTTGTTTTCTCTTTTTATCCAAAGTATTTGTAAAATTCATCAAAATGTACATTTTCATTGTAGTTTGTCGTGACAGACTGATGTTCACACTAACAGATCTCTTTCAGTTATTAATTTCTGATTAATATTAAACTTTTCTACAAAATGCCCATTTTTTTTTATTTTCGATTAAAAAAAACCCTTTTTGATGATAGCGCCAGACATTCTAAAAGAAACTAATCTTCCTATTGAAAAATATCTGAATATTTAATCAAGCTAATATGCCGACGCTAAGGACTTAACGAAATCAATCTGGATGAAACTAAAATTCCAAAGCCACGATGTTTCCGTGGCATCAAAGTGAATAATCAACCTTAAAAAATGGAATAAAGTTCTAAAATCGTATCAGGTAAAAGCCGTGCGCTTCGTTGATATTCTCATTTTGCTGCTTTGATGCAATTATTAAACTAAATCCTAGCACTTATTTTATATGCCTAAAAAACAATGTGACATTTTCCACAATGGTTGGGTTCCATAGACCCACGGCCTCTATTTGGCCAGAGAACTTGGCCTCTACTTTATATGAAGAACTTCTGCATAAAAAGTTTCAAAATGTTATGAAAAATATTCAATGTGTTAAATTTCATGGGAAAGATGGAAAAGATGCCGATTTGAAGCGAAATACGTAGCGCTCCTGATTTCCTCATTTTCCTTTAGCTTTTACTTATTAGAAAAATGTAAGGCGTGGCTTTCACAATTATTCGTTTTTTATTTCCTAAACTTTTAAAACCAGCAGCAGAAAAAATATTATTTTGCAATATTTTTTAAGTTTTATTTTCGAAATTGTTTTTTTTTTTGCCTTGTTATTTTTTTTCGATATTTTTTAGTAAATTATTTTATTTTTTTCCAAAAGCAACACTTGTCAAAAATATGAAAAAGTTTCATACTTTTCATATTTTTGCTAACAATCACTTCATCGTTTGCAAAGCAATTAAATGTTACCCAAAAATTTATCTATTGTTATAACGCTTTTTATTTTTTTAGTTTTTCCTCCAAAAGAAGAAAAAAGAAAAATGGAAAACGAAAAAAAATGTTATGTATATTGTTAGACGCTCTATGATATTGACAGAGTTGTGCATCCACACAGGATTTATTATTACTCTTTTCCCTTTTTTTTCTCTATCTGTTGTTCTATTCTCCTTCTGCCTTGCCGTATTTTATCCTTTGTCCTTTTTTTTTATTTAAAAAGGGGGATACTTTACCAAAATGTTTCAATTTAACGAAACTTTTTTCTCTTGACATTTTTCTTTTATTTTTATATATATTTTCTATTTACTGTAGTTTTGCAATTGTTCCACTTTTTATATTTCTCTACAACAATTTGTTGAATAAACTAAACACAATAAATTTAATTGTAAGTAAAAATATAGAATGAATGGGAGTGTGAGTGAGAGATATAGAAAGTATAAAGGAAAATGGCAAATAAACTTTAAAATGAATTTTCAAACTATAATAAAATTGTTCGTTTGCAATAAAAAGTAAAGAAAAGGTTGAAAAAAAAGACAAAAAAAGAAACGAACAATTAATAAAAAAATTCAATATTAGAAGAATTTATTTTCAATCTAAATCGCATGATTTAGAGTTGTCAAAACTTTGAAACATTTTTCCACAAAGAGAATTTGATTTCCAACATTTCTAAATCAATTTGAATTATTTCAAGGTTATTGAAGTGACTTTATGCTTCTCCAAAGCGATTCTTGTCAAAGAGTCGCGAATTTTTCTAACTATTTTATTGGCATCATGGGAACTGCAGTTTAAAAAGAAACTTCTTTGCCAAAATTCTCAAATTTGATTGCTCATTATTCATACAGTAATTCAGTAAATGTTTTACAAGCTCGATGTAACGGCCGCGAGGGCTTAACTGCATGGTACACAAACCTGCAACCTGAGCGCTAGAGTTGATAGTCATGCATACATGGTACCGTTACACCAGTTTTCAATTTAAAGCCCGTATTGCATCTTGTATGCGCAGCTTAAGCTTTGGTATCCAGCCTTCCCATAAACTTCTTGGCCTAGTTTGGTCAATGGATCTTTCCCAGCTACCTATTTTATTAGAGAAGTAGAATTTTCACAAAGATATATATATGCTTGAAGGAGCATAGCCCGTAATGTGAACACCACCACCATGTGAAACCAACTCCTATATTACTTCAACGTGGTGATCCCATAGTGCCAAATTAACTCATCGGTCTGATCTCGTAACTCATGATCACCCTTGATCGTCAGCAGTACCAACGACCATCTCGTGAGACGTTTCCAGTTGAGTTGATCTTGCTTGAACCTGGTTACTCCCATTCACATAGTACTCAGATATTTCAGTCAAATTGACAGACACATAGACAGATTTACGTAGTAAACCTGAATTGAATTAGAAATTGATTCTGAATTTAAGCGCATAATAAATTATGGCCTTATCTCAAGTTCTTCTGAATGCTATTTATACTCTTACAAATAATTATACTCTAAAAAAAAGTAGTTAACGATTTGAGCAAGGCACAGAAATCAATTCAGAATTATAAAATTAACATCCTAATTGTTTTCACTTTTCAATTACTAAATAATTTTAATTTTATTGGATTTTATTTTCATATTTTATAAATTAAAAAAAATTCATAATTACTCTCTCTCTCTTTTGTCGTTTCAGATATAATTTGCATTTAAGGTGAAATTTCATAATCAGGAAAAGAAAAAGTGAAGTGAATAATATTAAAATTAATCTATGAATTAATTAGTGTAGTGTGTGCCTGGTTTTTTTTTAATCTAAAAGAAAAAAAATTATGTAAATTTTATTACAAAAAAATTATTATAAATAAAATTAAATTAAATTATAAAAACTTAATTAAATAATTTTGTAACAAACAAAGTTGAACGACGAAAGAAATATCAAGAAAGAGAAGCAACCAAAATAATAACAAAATGAATTATCAAAAAGGTAAGATCGAAAATATTTTACACCATTTTTGTTACATTTTCTATTTTTTATACGTTACATTGCTTGTAGATATATCAAACTTTTAGAAGGGTTTTCAAATGAACCCAAAGATCGACTCACAATCATTTTCCGTAACGATTTTAAGCTTGTCTGTTTATCCGTCCATCTGTTAAACTAAAATACAGAGCACAATTTTTGAGTTATTTGAATTGAAATTTTATATTTAAGCATAATATATCCCAGGTTTACTTAAGAAATAATAACAGGAAATATCAACCGTTTATTATGAGCACGCTTTATATAAAAACTTATTTTACAAAGAGTTTTTATGGAAAATTCAAGATACGCTTTTAAAAAATATTATGGTGTAGGGTATTTAGTAGTCAGCCTCAACCGTTTATTACGTATTTATTTATTTATTATATTTTTATATGTTTGAGAGTTTTGTGGCCCCAAATAAATTAAAGAATAATGACCTAAAACTATGGCAACTAAATATATAAACTTTTGATTTTTTTTTTTTTTTGATTGATCTAAGACTTTATCATAAAATATAAAGTTCTGAATTATTTCTCTACTGTACTTTTACAAACTTGTAAAGAGAAAACTACATGTTTTTAAAGTATATAAAATTATAGCCTTATATTTTTGAATGAGCTTTAAATCACAAAATAATGAATCGATTTCATGTAAAATGCTATGACAACTTTGTTTTTAACAGAGATGCATGTAAAAAAAGTTAAAGCAGAATGGATGACAGTATAAATAACCATGTGAGTTCTCACAATAATAATAAAAAGAATACGGCAAATGGGTAAAATCCAAAAGTTTTCATTTTGTCAATAAAGAAAAATTATAAAAGTTCCTTTTTTTACAGAAAACGTTGTAAAGGTAAATGATGCATACACATTATGGATATGTGTATGCGTGTATGTATGTGTATGTGGGTGTTTGTGTATGTTTGAAAATATTGATAGACTTTCCCGCTGCCATTCAATGATTTATTTTATATAATTTTCTTATACTTTTTTCTTTTGGCATTTCCTTAACAATTCTCAATGACATAAATGCCATGAGTTCGTTTTTCTATTTGTGCTTGCCTCTAAATGTGATGCTGTGTATGTACATTCGGATGTGTATGCTTCCAAGAAAACTCTTACTCTTCTTATTTGCTTTCTCCGCTAACATCAAATTTTTAATCTGCTTTGCTATTCATTTTGTAAATCATGAATTCATTCAATTCAATGAACTAAAGAAATAAATATATTTAAATGTACGCCACATACATTGTCACATACATAAACATGCGTATAAATATGGTTAAAGTGATATTGATAAGCAGACAATAATTAAAATGACAAATATGCAAAAAGAAAAAGAAATGGAAGAAAAAGTCGAAAATATATTGAGAAAGCGGAAGAATCTTTGAATGAGAAATTTCCTTTGAGAAATTGGTTTTTTTTTTCCATAAACGTTTTGCTAAATTAATGAATATTCCAATGGTAGTTAAAAGAAATTTCCGCCTACTGTTACAAAAGAGGAAAAACTGGGAAATTTATGAAAAAGGAAAATGTACGTTTAGCTCAATTAATGAGAATTTCTTTATACTAAGAAAATAAATTCCATAAAAGTGGATTTAATTTATTTTTATTTACATTTATTGAATAGCTTGCTCTTATTCATATGTCCGTCCGTCCATACATCTGTTTAGTTAATATTTATCAATACAAAAAAGTCCAAATTTTATAGGATTTTGAAAATAAATTACCAAAATAATTTGAATCTAAATGTCTGTCCGTCCATATATATCTCATGTTATTGTTTATCAATATAAAAAAGTCCAAATTTTTTATGATTTATAAAGGAAGTTACAAAATGATTTTTGCATCTGAATTTACGATGTTTTCAAATGCCATTTTACTTATTACGATTTAAAGCCAATATATATTCTCTAATGGCCATTTATATGCTTGAAATATCAATGAACTTAATACTTTAGTGATGTTTGTTATTCAATGAAAGCAGTTTGATTGTAGACCAATTAGAAGTTTTCAGAAAATTTATTATTTTTTCTTGTTTTTTTTTTTTTTTGAATAAACTAAAAATAAAGTTATATGCAGAAAATATGCAAAAGTCAAGCATATATGCTTAATCAATATCATAAACTTTAATCATTATTATTAAAGCAAAAGATTGTTTCAATAACATTGTCAAAATAATTGAAAAATAGAAAGTCGTTGTAGTAAAAAGCCAAAAGGATGATAAAATATTAAATTAAAAAAAGGGAAAAACTATGCAGAAGGAAAGCAATAAATTCATATTTTTATTAGAAATTACATGAAAAATCAACCATTAAGAGTTTTGTTCTTCCTGTTTTTCAAGCTTCTCTTTCAAATTTTTTACTTTGCCATTAAACTATTTACTATTTGCAATTTGTACTTATATTTTTTTTTTTGCCACATATCATGCTGAATCATTTACTTTTTATTTGATTTCATTACTTTTGCAATATCTTCAATCAAAAAAGTAAGAAAACGCCAAAACCAAAAGCAAAACGAAACAGATGAAAATCAAAAATCAATAAGCACTTTATTCAATTTATTGGTGTAATGACATTTGTTTTTACACTTCACTTCACTTCACTTTGCTAACATATATGGTTTTCATTCTGCGTTTCCATCTCATGTTCATGATTAAGTTCTCATCATTATCAAGATTATTGTATGACTTATTAGGTCATGATAATGTCAATGTGTTTGTTATCATCTTTATTACTTTGCCTTGATCTGACTGATGTACATGCATAAAAGCAGGCGTCTTCTAATCCACCACTGGGTTGATTGTTACTCTTTTCTTCTTTCCTTATTTCACGTTTCATTTTGTTTGTTTTTTTCTTTACCTTTATCTCTGGTTTTGTTTGGATGTCTGTCTTTAGGTTACATTTTGTGACAGGCAGCCGGTTCTTGTTATTTTTATCTCACAATTTGATCGAAGGCTTATGATTAAAAGAAATAGTCATAAAATGAGACAGACCGAGACAGACAAAAACCTTCAGAGGGAGAGAGAGAGAGAGAGAGAGAGAGAGAGAGAGAAAGAGAAAGAGAATGAGGTAGGGTAAAGTGATATGGGCATTATTTTCAATATGTTGCTGTTTGAAAAGTGAAATTGAAAAACTTGACTGCTTTGATGGCTTTTTCAGATTGTTATCATAAATAACCTTATGATAATGATGATAATGATTATTATGATGCTTAAAGAAACAGCTAATGAAATTTTTTCTTCCTTTTCATTTTATAAGTTAAAATTAAACCTTTAGAGATTTTTAGAAATTTCTTTTTCTATTTTATTAATATTTAACTTTTTTCCTGATTTTTGTTTTTCTTCGAACAACCGGCCAATTAATTTAATTCATAAGCTGATTGTGGGCCCATTATTAAATTGAGATTATAGCAATATTGTTGGGGAGTTTAGAAGAAGCAACAGAATATTGAAATTTCTTAGGAGTTAAAGATTGATATTACTTCTAATGGATAAATAAAAATCATAAATTAAGCTGATTTGACAAATCTTTCATTTCTTCTTTTACTTTGTTATAATTCAAATAAAAAATTTTCCTTTTAATCTAAAGTGAATTATTTTTCTAATGCTTCTCTATTACCAAATTAAGGTCATAATTTTATGCTTCTTCTTATAAAAAGAAAGAATAGGTTAACACAATTTCATCAAGTTGTCAAATTTATATAAATTTTGATTTGATTTTATTATCACTTAATAGCAATCGCAAAACAAACAAAATAAAAAAACCATTCCTGAACAATTGCTATTGCTTTGCTATTGACTTACGGACTCAAAGAGTCAGAAAAAAAGAAAATATTTTCTCATATCAATAGATTGTTGCTTGCTTTCAGTGCACAAAAGACTTTTGTAATAAAATTATTTAATAAAAAGAAAGTGCAAATTAAAAAAGAGTAGTGGCATTAAGGACAAACGATAAAAATACTTACATTTTAAGTAAAAATGTTATTCTAAATGAGCTGAGTTTTTATGACCCTTAAGGTTAATGGGAATTTATTTCCATAAAAAAATATTTTTAAAAAGATAATCAAATAAAATTAGAGAAACTTAAAGACTTGAATTGGTCAACTCCGAGTCGACTCTCTCAAAGTAAATTATAAAATCTGATCCAATGGTCTAATTTGGCCGAATAATCTATCTTACTGTAAACTATTGAGTTTCTGGGGACAATTTAAGCCACCAAACTTATAAAGAGTCATAACGTTCGACTCGAATAATTGATGCTAATTTCCTAAAATTATGAGAGGTCTTTCTAAAAGGGAAATGTATGAAATTGTAATTTAAAGTTTCAGATTTCTACAATTAGATATCTCGAATGTCTTAGCAAGTCCAGTCTCTTAGGAAGTTAGTTTAATTATCAATGGCTAAGTTAAATATCCATTGAAACTTATTGCATTTTAATGAAACCTTTTTAACTCTTGACTCTTGCCACTTTAATCTAATTGTCTTAGGAAAATGTAAGCATTCTCAACCCTTCCAGGCTTGGCAAAGCTTTAAAGCTTTGAAGAATAATAAGGAGCTAAATCAATATACAAAATGATTAACTGAACCAATTATTATTCTTTAGCAGCTGTATCTACTATAGAGGACATCGTAATATGCTCTCATTAAAATCCAAAGAGGAAAAGCAAAGTATATAAAATGAAAAACAAAAGGAAGAAGTGACTTTTAATTTATTTGTACAAACAATACAAATTTTCCTGCATAAATATACACATGAGGCATTAAAACACTCCTGTACTGATATAAATAAATGTACAAATAGACAGACAGACAGACAGTTAGACAAATAGACAAAAAGGCAGACAGATAAATAGACTCAACAACAAAATAAACTGTGATTTGATGGAGTTACCACTGATAATTATTTGAAAGTTAAGGGTTATTTGTGCCTTCAAATATTATTGTAAACAATAATATAAAACAATAACAATAACAGTAACACTAACAAAAGCAACCACAATTTATATAACATAGAAATTGTAAAGTTGCCTTTTAGAATAATAGCAACAATAATGCAAGAAAGATTTTCATCTCACTTTTATTTGATTCTATCTTCCATCTACTAAAGTTTCTGAAGTTTATTTTTTCAGTTAACACAATACATTAGAGTTTAACATAAATAATTATTTGCTGTCTATTTAAATGACTTAAGATTATATAAAGATAGATGAATAAATAAGAAAAGTTTACTTTTACCAGAGAAATAATATGTAAATCTAGATGGATGGGAAGCATTGTTGTTGTTCCTATTGCTACTACTATTGTATAGTGATCGAGATCGTCTAAGTATCCTACATCACTTTGTGATGGCTTATAAACGGAAATTACTTAAGTGTGACTCAATCAAGAAAATGAAATCTATCAATTTTCAAAAATTTCTAAATGTTTTTTTATGGAAGGATTTGGCCCAATTTTATCTATTTCCCTTAAAATATTTCGCAAATTTTAAATTATGGTCCCTTGAAAATTAACTGATTCAAAATTAAAGGCCTTTTTTAAAGAGCGATTATAAAATTAAATGATATCTATAATGCTTAAGTTACCAGGTTTGTAGGTCAAGAGCTTTCTAGGTCAAAATAAATCTACATCTTCAATATTATTAAATTTTCTTACAAGTTAAGGACCTTAATTAAAAATATATAAGTTACATGTGGACATACAGAGAGACAAGCTCGAAATATGTATAAAACTGTCATCATTTATATCAAGTACTACTTGAAGTGTCATCTTTAAGGGGGTTCTTAAGTTTTATACATATTTTTACTATTTGCTGTATATTGTTGTTGTTGTTGTAATTTTTATATAAATTTTATATGTAAAATTTTGGTAGAAACTTTTGTTAAATCTCTTTCTCTTTACTCTAAGCATATTTCCGAGGGAAATAAGTTGTCCTTTCTTAATCATTATGTTTAAGTTGCTTTTGTTTTTGTTAGTTGTGTTATGTTTTGTTTACTTTTTGGTCCCTGTTTAATTATCATGTGGCAGCAAATAAATGTCAAAATTAATGTGTACACATTTCAACGCCAAATAATTTACAAAGATTTTCATTTTTTTTTTGTGTGCTGTTGTTCCCATTAATCATCAAACGCATGAAAAGTTATCCAAAGAAAAAAGAAACAAAAATGAAAATAGAATTAAACAAATTATTTTAGTTAAAAAGACAGACACATCATTTACTCTAATCAAACGTTTGTTTGAAATTTATAAAGCCGCCCTTTTCAATGAAAAATTTAATGCTTTAAATAAGGAAAATTTTTATGTATAAAATATAAACTGCTGCTTCATTCCAAAATTAGCATTTAGCAGTATTTTAGTTTTTCCTTTTTGAAAGTTTCGAACACTTTGAAACCCTCTAATTCCGATATTTAATATTCTTCCCTTACATTCACATTAATCCATAAATTTATGGATTAAACAACTGTTCTTCGAGCAAAGAGTTACGGCCGCTTTCATTTTTAACTCAAGAAATTCCTAGGCTGACTCAGGGCATTTATTTTACGTACAAACCTGGAGTGACATGTCCAACATGTTCCTTTGAGACAAAGCATTAAAATTTTTCGATGAGATTATTGTGGGAAAATTTGTAGTAAAGTTTCACTTAAAGTTACAACTAAGTCGCTTAAGCCCCTTAAGAGTCCCAAGACATCGACTGGTTTAAAAAACTTGTTTAGAATTAAACTTCATTTTGTGTAATGAAATTTAAAATATTTTATGAGAATTGCTGGAATATTTCTAGTGAGTTGAAGTCTTGCAGAAAGCTTAAGCATACATCAAGGGAAATATTCAAGATTTTTTAAATTTTAATTAAATATCGATAAAAATTGTTTGCGCACTTTAACATGCCTCGATTTTAAAGGAAGAAAATAGATTTCCCTGTAAAAATTATTTATTATTGGATTAAAATTATGTTCCATAAGAAAACGAACAAACATTGGGAATATGTTTTGAAGAAAAAAAAAAAATGGAAAACTAACAAATAAATTTTTGCGAAATAGTTTTGTGTTGTACACAGTTACAGTAAAGTTACAGTTAAGTTACAGTTAAGTTACAGTTAAATTACAGTTAAATAAGTTAAATCTCTTATAGTTTTCACATAGAAGAAGAAGAAGACAGTAACAATATATTTTGATATCGTTAAATACTTTGAAAGGATAGTAGTCTCAAATGAAGCAACAAACAAGCAGCAATCACAACAACAACAATGAACACGTTAAATTTTCTTATTTGCCTTTTAATTGTTTCTTTCTGTTATTAACTTTTGCCATTTTACTACAAATTTTTACCTCTTACAATTCTTTGCAATTCTTCTTACTTATTACTTCTCATTCTAACTGATTCTTCTTATTTCAGTTATTATTAACTCTTATGATCTTATCTCAACATTACTCTTATATTGAACCAGTTTTTATTTATTTAGTTTTTTTATTTTTCCAAACAAGAGTCCATTTTATTTATTTACTTTTAATCTCACACTTTAACCATCCATTTCTTATTGTATTTCTTACCTTTATATCGATTTCATGTGTATGTTTTGTTATGGACGTCTCCTTTTGTTTTGTTTTGCTTTTATATTTTTTGGCATTAAAGGAAGTAAAGAATCTGGTGATTCTATTTATCTGTAAATCCCAATATAATTTGTTCTTATCACAATTTGCCTGAACACGTAGATGGAGTTTTTCTTTTTTGTTTTGTTATATGAAAATGTAAGTTGTTTATTATCATTAATTTTGAAGCCTTTTTTCATTTTCATTTTCATTAAGGACTTTGTCAATTATCGCCATAAAACATTTGGAAAGCTTCCACTTTTACTTTCTTTTTTTACGTTTTGTTCAATGCTTGTTTCTTACAATTGTAGGCAAATTGCATAGGGGAAATATTTAAAAGGAAGTTTTAACAGTCGGTCTGTAAGCAAATATCACCTGCATTTGAATTATCTTTCAAAGATTTTTGGAAGAAGTAATTATTTTATTAAGAAAATAAAGAAGCCAAAATCATCTCAAAATTAGGAAATTTTCTCTTATCTACTTGCATTTTTTTATTTACTTTACTTTCGTAACTAATCAGAGAAATATTTTTAAATGTGTACAAAAAGAACGGTAATTTAATTTTTCGCTTCTTTTCTATATGGGAAATTTTTTTTAAATATGTGTGTTAGAAGGACGTGTGATAGAGCTGAAGGTAATACCTGAAGAACTTAATGTATTAGTGGAAGAATTTAAAAGAATAATTAAAGGACTTAAAGTTATAATCGAAGTACTTGAAGTAATAATCGAAGAATTTAAAATTATGGACGAAGAACTTAAGGTAACGGACAAAGGACTTAGGAGAATTAAGCAAATAGTCGAAGGACTAAAGAAAATTTTTGGAAGGATTTAACAAAATTATTGAACTTAAAATTATAGTCGACAGACTTAAGCTAATGTACAAAGAACTTAAAGTAATAGACAAACAACTTAAGATAAGAAAACCCTTAAACTTAACTTACTCGAAGGACTTAAGACAATAAAGTAAGGATTTATAGTGAATCATTAGCACAAATCAAATTTAATGTAGAAATTTTTTAATTTAATTTAATCAAATTCGCACAATTTTCTCAAATTACAAATAAATATATTCAAACACAAAGTGCAAAAAAAGCAAGAACAAAAATTATACATAAATCTAAAAAAAAACAATTCAAGTAGTCGTGTAAAAAACTTCTTGTTGTTGTTGTTAAACATTAAGAAACTGATTTTCTCTTAAGTTGTAACATAAAATTTTATGTCTATGGTTACCAGCCATTCATTACCGTTACCTTCTAACGTTGTCGTTTTGTCTTCGTCATTTACCGTTATATCGTTTCTGCTCTGTTAAATGATGAAATGTTAAGCCTTGTTATTGTTATTGTTGCTATTCGTTTTTATGTTTGTTTGTTTGTTTCTTGTTTTTGTTTTTGTTTCTTGTTCTTGTTTACTTGCCTCTCAGTTTGAAAAAGGAAAACTCTTTTTACTGTTGTCTCAACGACACAACAAGAACAAGAATAACGAGTAACAGTAACAGCAATAAAATTTTTATTTTAAATTGGAGAGATATTGTTGTTGCTGCTGATGCTGTTGTTGTTGTTGGTGTCGGGCTCATTTTTATTATGTGCGTAGTTTTTGTTGCTCGTAAATTAATTTGCTTATAATTTTAACGCTTCGTTAAACACTATTTTATCGTTTATATAATTTGGTTTCACATATATCTTCTCCCTTTACTCTAATGTTTCTTGCACAATCATTCTGCTGTTTAAGTAAAATCAAAAAAAAAAACTAAAAAAAATACATTTAACGGCATGTAAAACATCGCATTCGTTGTTGTCGTAGTTATAGCAAAAAATATTGAGAAAAGAGCAAGAACGAAGAGCTGGAAAGAAAGGCAAGTTATAAATATATTAAAATGTGTGATGAAGAGAACAGCGAGAGCTTGAATCGCCTGAATGTACCATCGTATGAGTTTTTCTCTTTTTTGTGCATCTTATTTTATCTGGAACTATTTACAATTATAGTGATGTTGAACATTTAAGGACGCTAATGGAATTATGCACATTTTAACTATTTACAAACAAAATTCAAAAATTGAAAATTATACAAACATAAATTATATAAATGTTACAAAGATGGCTAATTATATCTTATACTTTACAATATTTGCGAAATGTTATATAAAAACATCGAAAAGAATTTCTTAAAAAAGAATTAAAATCATCCCATCATCGTTACATGATCATTAACTGAATTGATTAATAGATTAATTAATAGTTCCTCTATGAATTTCTGCTAATCTAAATTCGAAATGTATTGAAGCCAGTCGGAAATATCTTAGCCCAAAGACGCCCTTTAAAATAAACAGATCCGAAATTATTTTTTTCTTCTTTTTTTATGAATTGTGAATCATTTGTTTTAATGGACTGAGACAAGTTGTACCCCTGAATTTATATAAGTTTATACAAAAACGAGTCTATAAATCTAGGCAAGATATAAAACATGGATCTAAGAATGAAATAATTTAAACTTTTTAAAATTTTTTGCGAGAAAGCACCTTAAATCTATGAGTCTGTAAAGGTCTAGTTTTAGTATTTTTTGACAAAATCTAACACAAAATATAACATTTCCATTGTGTGATTTGTTAAATTACTTTTCATAGCTTTATATTCTTGATAAGGCTTTTTATACTAAGTCTGGACATTTAATTTTGGTTCCAATTAAATACATTAAATTGCTCTTTAAAGCATAAAATTTCTTTTCAACTATTTGTCAATTTGAAGAAAGAGTTTTCGACAGCAAAAAAAAAAACAACACAAAAAGATTGAAAAACTTACTTTAATTTAACTGAGTTTTCCACTGCCTAATAACGAAATAAATGTAAATGTTTGTTCTTGCTGTTTTTGTCCATTTCGAAAATTAGTTTCTGAAAGTGCTTGTGATGAATAAAAAAAAGGAAGGGAAAAGAGAAGAAAATATGATAAATATTGTAAAATTGTATAATCAGCACTTCATATCATTTCATTTTATGTTGATGGTTTTTATGGTCTTGTTGATGCTTTATTATGGTCTTATCATTTATCATGTTGTACTCAAACGTATCTAATCCAATTGTTTGTATGTTTCTTTTGTTTGTACACATGTTTCTGCATACATGTTTTTTTTTCTTTCTTTTTTCTTCTCCTCATTTTAATGTTTCATGTGTTGTAATCTTTCGACAGAAATTTTACAAAACTGATTTTGCTATATCATACATTTTATGTCTATTTTCTAACAACTTAATATAATTAAGTGGTTTTTTTTTTGGTTCTTTTTTTGTTTTGTTTTTTTTTTTTTGTTTTAGTTTTGTTCCGTTTTTCATATCCTTATGATTTATATAGAAGAAAATATAAAAAACTTTCCTGTACGTTGATTAAGACGTTGAAAGTTTTGCGGCTTCTTTGTTTTTCTTTATACTCTTTTGCCTTACTTTTTGTTTAATCTCATTTCGAGAAATAAATGTAATGAGATTGATATGAATTGCGTCTAATAGTTGGCAATTAGCCGTGTTTGTAGTTGATAAAACAAATTACATTATTTCTTTGAAATGTATTTACCAATTACTTTAGATGTTTGACCACTTTCAGTTTTGATATTAAAAATTCTATGGCAATTTTACATTTTAAAAGGCTGATTCGATTTTGCAGGACTCTATGAAAGTTTTCATGTTATTTGTTTATTAGATAATAAAATGCCTAAGTATAAGTGTAAAATTGTCAGATCCTTCGTGCAATTTTAAACAATTTTCATATTGGACTAGTTTATCCAATTGTTGACTTTAAATATAGAACATATTTCTTAGATAACAATACACCGATCAAGCATTTTTGAAGGGAAAGTTTATTCAATCATAAATAAAGATCTTGAAATTTTAAATATCTTAAATATTTTACTTATCATTTGAATTAAAAATTTTAAAAAGAATTGATTTCATTTATTTCCATTTATTTCCGATTTTATAGCTCAAATTATTAAGTTTACTCATTAGGCTCCATCAGCTCTAACTCTTTTTATTAGCAACTCTGTTTATGTACTTCCCTCTCTTTCTCTATCTCTATATATCCCCATCTTTATCATTTGGTCTTACCACGCCTTCTAATGACACGCATTAGTTATGTATTATTCATTTAAAAATCACAGAAATAGATCTTTTGTTATCGTTCTTTAATTTTTTACTTTCCTTGGAAAAAAGATGAATAAAATTGTTAATTTTTCTTCACTATAATAAAAGCAAATATATATATCTTTTTTCCGTTTCTTGTTTTATTCTTGTAGATTTTTTTTCGTTGAAGTTTTCGACTTTTTCACAGAATGTTAAACAAGTTGTAAAGTTGTTGGTGGAAAAGTTTCATGTGATTTTTACATGGCTACTGTTGCCACTGTTATTGTTATTGTTATTGTTATTGTTATTGTTATTGTTATTGTTATTATTGTTATTGTTATTGTTATTGTTATTGTTATTGTTATTGTTATTGTTATTGTTATTGTTATTGTTATTGTTATTGTTATTGTTATTGTTATTGTTATTGTTATTGTTATTGTTATTGTTATTGTTATTGTTATTGTTATTTTATTGTTATTGTTATTGTTATTGTTATTGTTATTGTTATTGTTTTTATTGTTATTGTTATTGTTATTGTTATTGTATTGTTATTGTTATTGTTATTGTTATTGTTATGTTATTGTTATTGTTATTGTTATTGTTATTGTTATTGTTATTGTTATTGTTATTGTTATTGTTTTGTTATTGTTATTGTTATTGTTATTGTTATTGTTATTGTTATTGTTATTGTTATTGTTATTGTTATTGTTATTGTTATTGTTTTATTGTTATTGTTATTGTTATTGTTTATTGTTATTGTTATTTTGTTATTGTTATTTGTTATTTATTGTTATTGTTATTGTTGCTATTGTTAATTCTTCTAATTAATATTAATGATTAAGTAAGATTATTATGATAATGGAAATTAAGGGGAGTGACATTTTTAAGGCTACAAAAAAAATTAACTCAATTCTATACCAAAAGAAATATGAAACATTTTATTACTTCTAATATTGTTGTTGCTGTAGCAATTCCTATTATTGTTACTGGTATTTTTGCCAGCAACAATAAATTTTTGCTTTTATATTAAAATGGTAGCAAAAAAGGAAATAAGTAAGAAGAAAAATTGAGATAATTTGGAGGAAGGATAGAAGCAACAAATTTAAGGATCAAATATTAGTAATGAAAATAATAACAACAATAATAATACGAAACAAATAACTTTTAATATCAACTTTCTGCTTGTCACTATTTCTATTTTTTCTTCTCTTCATTTTTTTGCCATTTTTTCATTTTATTTTATTTTTATTGTTGATTTTATGAAGCATGGTGTGAGTTTAAAGCTGAACTTTATTATCAAACTAAACAAAGAATAAGTAAGAAAATTATACTTGTCTGAAACCAAATTGTGAATACCTACCTACCATCATAACATTTTTATTTAAAGCCTTCTTCAGGTTTTTAAAAGTAAATTGAAAACGTAAACATAAAAAAATGAAATTTGGGCATTGTTTTTACAATGCCCAAATTCTCGTAGGCGTATTCGATTTGCATAATTTTTAGACAGATATTATAAGCCCTACTTGTGCAAAATTTCAGTTATCAATTTTTTGTAATTGGTGAACGATAAACACAAAACTAAGAAATTTTGCTTAAAAAAATTAGGTGTTCTCACTTTATGTTGCAATGAAGGGCGCGCCCTTTGTCCGATTTTGCCCATTTTTAATACCAACCTGCGTACAAAAATGTTCAATGATCCTGCTAAGTTTGAGCTGGATATCTCAAATGTTGCGATCAGGAGAATATATACAGCAGGCAGACACAGGCGGACGGACAGACGGACAAAAATTTCTAAATCGATTCAGCATTTAATGCGAATCAAGAATATATATACTTTATAAGGTCTCCCTCGCTTCCTTCTAGGCGTTACAAACATAATGACAAGTGAATATGCCATCAATCTCTGAGTGATGGATATAAAAAGTGTTTAGCTAAGCAAAAAAATAATTTTGTCAAACAAGTGTAAAATGGAAAAGTAAAAGAAAAAAAATGGCAGAACCCAACTACACAACAAAAAACTTTCTCTATGTGAACAGTAAATGGTTGAGACAGTGTCGTTTACAACACCAAAATACAATAGCCAATCTCTCATAGCACCAAACAGCGCAGCACATAACTGCAACGTACAACACAAAAAAAAAGGCCTAAAGTCTTGCATTCAGTTCAGATTCAAACGGATGCTTAAAATTCAAAAATAAAATAAAAAAGTAGAGAAAAAAAAAGAAAAGACAATTTTTGCAAAATTAAAACATTTCTTTTTTCTCCATTATCTGTCGTGTATTCTTTTCGTATCTCTTTCAGTTTAGTTTAGCTTAATTTAGTTGAATATGAATGGTGTAATTTTGATGTCACGTATAATCACACAAAAATTACGCAAAACATATTTTGCTCAACCACAAAACAATCTGCCACCTTCAAATATGTGCGTACATTTCTTTCCATTTACATAAAAAAAAAATTTCACTATAATGATAAAGTTGAACATGATAAAGTTGAACATGATGATGATGAAGATGATGTTAAAGATTGTGGTTGGCATAAGAAAAATCATTTACTTTTTACATTTTAAGGAAAGTCAAAAGTTTTCCTTTTATGCAAATTTGCATATTGAAGCATTTTAATTGCCATCAACTGTATATAAAATTTCTTTGTTGCAAGAAGGAATAAAATTTAAAAATAATTCTTTTATACAAAAAAAATTTGGCTTAAATGGCATAAATTTTCTGTTGAAAATTAATAATAAATTCTAGGATAGAATTTTGAATTTGTATATTTAAAGTTTTTGAATTTTCTTAGAAAAAAAGTTATACTTTTTTATTTTTAAAAATATACGAATTGTTCTATTTTAATCGATCGATTTTTTTTAAATCTAATTCAAACTATTTTACATAGATTAGATTTTATCCCTTAAAATCAATCAAAATCTGCAGCACTTTTCGCTTTGTATAAGAATGAAGTTAATTAAAATTTACTTAAAGAAAGTGAATCTACTCATCCGACAAATTTATTACGGATGTCACAGTTGTTGTAAATTTTTAAACATATTTTAAAGGCATTTGATTCATGGTCCTCTAGAAATTTAATCCAAAGTAACTTTAAAAAAAAACTGTATCTACACAATTGACAAAAATGAGATCCTTAAGAAAGTGAAGGCTTTCAACTCTTCGAAAATTTGTAAATCTATGTACTTAAGTAAATTTCCTTCAGCATTGGTCATATTCTACAGATTTTGCAATTTTTCTCCTTCTCTCATTATTATTCATAAAATCTCTATTTAATATAAACTTGGAACAATTGAGTCGTCATATCCAGCAAGCTGAATCAGCATTTTATGGATTTTCCAAAAGTCTAGGCACGTATAAATTTAATCAGAATTCATAAAAATTAATTTAAAGAATTTAATTTTTCTCAAACGGTAGAGATTTTACAGTACTTCAAGTCCATTGAAATATTAAGAGCTTCATGGATCTACACACATAAAAACTTTATGTAAGTTAATGCAGGGACTGAATTGGATGGACAAGGACCAAAACATTTGTTGCGCTTTACGGCTGTTGCTTGATTTTTGGCGCATTCTGGTCATTGGTTTGGATTTAAAAACATTACGTTAGCTATGGATTTTAAAGGTTTTGAAGTACATTTAAATTACATTTATTACTTCACAAGTCCATTAAAATTTTACACAATGTAGGTCGGATTTACGTTTAAGTCCAAAAGTAAACGGCACTAGCAAAAAAACACAATTGTTGCTTATTTTTAAGCGCATTCTAAGCATTTTATTTTAAAGTACATTAAAATTACATTTATTGCTTCACAAGTCCATGAAAATTTTTCGTATGCATGTTATTTGGAAAACTCTAACATTTATTTCAATTATTCCTATTATTAATTTTAGTTATCCTTTAATTGAAATTTTTTATAAATTAAAGGAACTTCATGAAATTTTTTTGATAAAATAAAAGCATTACCTTTCAAAATGGACGAAAATTTTATGATATGACTTTTTCATATGTTTTATAATGATTTTATTATTATTCTTATGCTACTGGATTGAAAATATCTATCATTTGCCCATTCTTTGCGGACAAAGAGCTTTAGCCGTAATATGAAAATGAATTTATATAATAAATGAAACCAATCAATAAAATCAATACAAAAAACTAATAATTTTTCTCATTAATACTTGAAAAAAAAATTTATTGAAGAGCAAGAGATAGAAAGAGACAAAAAGAGATAGAGTGGGACCATTTAATGTAATAACACAATATTAATATTTTATATAATAAATATAATCAAGCAAAGTGAAGGAACAAAACAATATTCTGCAAATAACAAACAAAGCAAACAAAGAAAAAACAAAAAACAAAAAAAAACCATGAAATTTCATTAATTTGTGAAAAGCATTTAATATGATTAAATTCCATTAAAAATTGACTACAACGTATACATTTATGATCCTCTCAGTATGTGTACTTATGTCTCCTTTTCTGCCTGTTTGTCTATATACTTGTCTATCTGTCTGTCTGCTTATTTATCTGTCATTTGGATGATAATGCATAACCCAACCAAAAGTAAAATTTCATTATTTATATGAAGGATTATGATAATTTTTGTTTATTATCATCAACCATCATTAACATGAACATTATTATCATTATTTAACGTTATTATAATTATTATAAATATTATTATTATGATAATTATTGTAATAAGAGAATCATTACAATTTAATGGCTTACACAAGTTATGAAACATTTGTTGACTTTATTTGTTTCTGGGCATTTTTATAAAATAAATAATTTTTAAATTTTCTGTTTTTAGTTGTTTTTTTGTTTTACATTTAATACTATAACAAATTCTCTTACAACATAAATAACAGTAACAATAACAGTGCAATTTATGTCAATAGTTTTTTATATTTTCAGTTTTCAAATATTCTCCAAAGAGTCTTTTTCACCTTATCTTGAATTTTTTTTAATTTGATTTTAAAAGGGCGGGTCTTAATAGACAAAAAAAGAGGATGTAAAGGGTAAAAGAGAAATTTTTGCTTCCTTTTTTTTTGGCATATATAATTAGAATAAAATGTCTGTTGAAGTGCACGTTTTTCCAATTGAAAATTTCTATGAAAAGAATTTCCATTTTATTTTCTTTAATTTTTGTTTTTTTTTTTTTCTCTAACTATCAAGATTTGATTATTATTATTATTATTATTATAATTTCCTTATCTATTTAAGCCTTAAGAATAATATATAAAGAGAGCAATAATCACACACATTTTATTCATTTCCATTTCAAACAAAAAAAAGTGAAAATTAAGAAAAAAAATGTTAAACGCGAACAATTTTATATAAAGAAATCAATGGATGGCGACTGTGAAGTCTCTTACGCCATGACAAACAATAAAATTGAAAAATATCTTAAGATGGTCATATGAATTAAACAAACTAGTAAAAGACGGATGTACGCACAGAAGTTAGCAGAAGGTGGATGTTTAGACAAAGTCGGCTGCCCTTTAGATATAAATTGGACTGTTTAACCTAAATGTGGATAAAATATATAAGAAGTAATTAAATCTGCTTCATTTAAATTTTTCAGATTTTTCAATTCTTTATTGCAAAATTTCTACTTTGTATCAACTTTCCTTAGAAAAATATTCAAAGGCTTAAGAACCGAATATTACTATGCATGAAGGATTCTATTTCGTAAGGATAGTGAAACAAACTTACTTCGATATACATTACAATTGAAAATGGATTGATAGATCTATTTGTACCAATCTCAACAATGATTGTTATTAAACTGAAAAATACTTTCAAGTACGCTTAGACAGAAGGATAGACAGAAATCAAATTGAAATGACTTTTACAATTGAAGTTTTTTCTGAATGTTATGTTAGCTTATAGAATATTTTATAAAAAATTTCTACAATTTTATGTTTTGAATGAAAATTAACTGAAAAGAAAAGAAAAGTATTGGAGAAACATTATACTTAAATGTCGTAGGATATTCAAAAGTCGACACTGATCGACTGTAAAATATTCATGCTAACTGAAAGTTATTTAAGGGACAAGAAATAAATTTAAAAAAAAAGAAAAAGAAATAAAGAAATTCTACTAAAAATCACGAATTTGCCTACTCCAAAAATTTCTAACAACCAGACAAAGATTTTCTTATGCGGTCTCCGTCTCGCCCTCCTGCCACATTTTCATTCCTTCGACCTTTATCTCAATAACCATTCACAGGCTGTTTTATATATATACGTTCTATAACAAAAAAAAATCACATCTCCAGCATCCATCCAGCCATTAAATTTTTTTTGGGTTTGAGTTTTCAATTGCCATTCATAGAGTGAATTTTTTTGTAACAAGTTTTGTTTTCCGTCTTTCTGAACAGCTTTTTCTTTTTCTCTCTAGTTTCTACTTAATATTACTACAACTTTTAGTTACTTTTAATACATTTATAGACTTATCTTTAGATTATGTTTGTAGAAATTCATTATAGCACATTTTTTTAGTAATTCACGTAAATTGTAGTCATTGTAGTCATTATATTCATCAATTTTTTTCTCTTTTTTAAAATTGCTCTCTCAAGATTTTTCTTATCGATAAATAACAATCGATTACAATCCTTGAAGTAATAACAATTGAATCAACCATATGGCTACTGGAGAGAAGAAAGCTAAGGCCAAAATTACGATACTATTTTACATTCTATCATAATATTTAAAGTTTTGCTGGAAGGGCAAGAATTATTGATTTTAATGGTTATTGATTCATATCGATTTTGTAGATTGTTGTTCAGCAACAATTTCATTAGTAAAATTTTTGTAGTTTTCTCTTTGGGCTCTTTTTTATTAATTCTGTAAAAGAATGAACTTTTTTTTAAGGATAATTTGTGATTTTAAAGAAGGCAGCTTTGGATCCAAGTGTATTGAAAATAAATGTCTGCTTACATAGACTTTGATTCCGCATTTGGATACAACTATAACTACAATCCTCATGAATCCAACCAGATCAAGTACTAATCAAGTGTTCCGCTTAATATTCGATTTTGTAGATCAATGCTAAGCCTAATGGCGACAATAAAACTCTTTGCAAAACTCTCAGAATTATTAAAAAGTTTTACTGTGTTTAATTTACAAATAAACAAATCCAAGAACTATCTTTCAGATAAATTAGTCCAATAATCATGGATTCTATAAAAGTGCTCTTCAAATTTTATTGGTTTTCTATAATTTTTTGAGTATTTCATTGCTTTAGATTAAAATTTTCGTAACACTTTGAGTGGATTTGATCGTTTGACAATGTTTTCTCTTGTTTTGAATCAATTGCATTGTGAAATTTTTTTATTTATTGTTCAGATGGAGAAGTAACTAATTAATTGTTTCAAAATTTAGATGGCAACCAATTTTGAATTGTATGAAGTAGAAGTTAATTGAAAATATTAGATTTAATATGAAATTTTCATAAGAAATAACACTAAAAGAAACATTATTTTATTAAGAATAAAAGTGATTTCAAGGGAAATTTTTCATTCCAGTTTTTTTTTTTTTGTTTTTTATTACATATTTATATTTTCTTGGTGTATGACGTTATAATTTTTGTATCAGAAATACAACAATAACATTAACAACAACAACAACAACAACAACAATTACGATACCAATAACAATAACAATAAAAATAATGGCATAATAACAAAAATAAATAATGTCTCCAAAGGGAGCATAAGTGATTGAGTAAATGTAGTAAATGGGAAGTTCGTATCCAACATTGAATTGCTAGTTTTTATAAAATATTTCTCTCATTCTACAATGAATACAATAAATTTATGAGGATAAATGTAATATACTTCCAAGAATATTATTCTTTGAAGAGGCGAAAGTTACTGAAGTCATAAAGCGCAGTTTTCACTATAAAATCTTATTTGAAAAATAATTTTTTTACATAAAACTTTACATTTACGAGAATTTCTTTCTAAGGAAAATTTACAGAATACTCTGCGGCTTGTACATAACTATTTTTTGAGTTCTTAAATTGATCCTACATTTATGACAACTTTACTTGAATATTCTCATGAAAGTTTAATTAATGTTGATTATTGAATCCAATCTCATTCTCATTTCAACTTAAATATATTATAGCACCTTGATTAGTCGAATCCGATTAAAACTAAACATTCTTGTTGTTGTTGTTGTTGTTGTTGTTGTTGTTGTTGCTTTCTCTCAAAATAAGCGTTGACCGAATTTCATGTTAACAAAAATGAAATTGAGAAGTCATCATAATGATACTGTCTAAAGTATAAAAAATGAAAGTTTTGAAAATTTGTGTGAAGCGAAATCATCAAAGTTAAACATGCTCTGGGGAAATTATTCGCCAAGTTAAGCAAACGCTCTTACTGCTGCTCTTATTATTACTTGCTTGCCGTGCTTTCAAAAAAGTGTTGGGTTTTACGAGCCTTCTTCTTCATGGGCTTACTTATTTTTTCTTTATTTTGTTTAAATTTAATCTTTTTAATGTTGTGTTGTGTTGTGTTGTACGCTCTTGGCTGCTGCCTTTCTCGTATTTAATCTTATTAAATATTACATATACACATATACATCTTTAAAGGGAAATTAATAACAAAGAGTTATTCTTATCTTATTTTATGTATAAACTACAGCAACAATAATAATAATAATATCAGCAATAAAGTAAGCAATGAAAAAATAAACGCTCAAGTAAATTATGTGATTTAATTTTTATTATTTGTTTATCTGGCCTTTGGGTGAAATTTAAGTTACTTTCTCTATCATCAATCTCTCTATTTCTTTGCCTCTCTCTGTCTTGTTTAATGCATTTTATACGATCAGATTAACATAATTTTGTAAATATTTTATTTGTTTTTTTTTTTGTGACTTGTTAATTCATACCATGAAATCTTAACTTAATTAAGTTTGTTAATTCAGAACTTACAAATTTTTCAAGTATCATTCTTAATTTTATTAACGAACTTTATTATAATAAATTTTATTTAAATTTCCCTTGCCTTAATTACACAAATTTTGTTTTAAAGCCATCACTTGGAATGAAAAATTGATAAAATTTGTTTACATGTAAAATCCATCCTCGTATAATGACATTTTGAGCAAAAATTTGACAAATGTTACAAGTATTTTAAAAAAAAGCGAAGGCATTTTAGTCTATTAAATTCATTCTAAAAATTTGATCCAAATCGATTCGTACGTTAAATATCGTTCCATTCCAGCGAACTTTACAAATTACAATTTTGTTACTTCCCCTAATTTGTATGAATGACTTCCAAACATTTTATTAAAAGTTTTCGTGGCACAATGCAAAATATTCTAGCTTATTTAAGTGTCAGCTTCGTTCACTTAACTTTTTCACTTATTTTACAATACTAAGAATGTTTATACTTTACTTATAATATAAAGTGTAGCTGTTTTACAATGCAACGTCCAGTATGAATGAAAGTTCTTTATTATAACTGCAAACATTTCATTTTTTTAGTTTTTTTTTTTTTGGCTTGTTACATTTTACACAATCATTTGTTACGATATTTATAATCTAAATTGAATCTCTACATAAGAAAGAGTGCTAAACTAAAGCATGTAAGACAGACGGATGGACAGAAATAGAAAATCACATTGCTGCGCTTTTGCCAGCATTCTAGGCCATGGTATCATATTTATGTTGCGTGATATTGAAAATTTTTATTTTGTTGAGTATTTTCAGTGCCACCAAGATTAATATATTAAACCTAAATGGGAACAATCAGTTACGAGAAGCAACCGCTCAATTGGAAGTGACTCAACAAGATGATTAATCCGACAAAGTTTACAATTTTCACTCAACAGCAACATATTCTTACTAAGGCTTTTATTATTAAAGGAAATATTATTGATTTTTATATAAACCTTCTTTTAGAGTCATTTTAACTAAAGTAAAGAAAACTATAGCTCAACAAAATGGCAAACGTAACATAATTTTTCAGTTAAACTTTAAAGTAATTTAAATTCTGTATATATATTTTTTCTTATTGTTGTTGTTATTTCTTATTATTATAATTTTATCATAAATAAAATAAATGACTGAATCAGGTGTTTAATAAAAATTCATTAACTTTTTTAGGGGACTTTTGTTTGGTTTCGTTTTGTAGAAATAATAGAATTCCGTTAAAAGTAACCCTTCTTAACTTTCTCCACAATTTTTCCACACACTTCATTAATTTATTTGTTTGTTTAAAAGATTTGATTGATTGATATTTCCTGAAAAGTTAATACTAATTTAAAAGGTTTATACAAATATGCCAGAGACTGAAGTAAGAAGTGCAAAGCGCATAATAATTTCTGAAGGAAAAAAACTAGTGAATATATTAAATTAAGGGAGAAGTTAATGCAATGAAGTGCAAAAAGTTCTTACAATTGAGCTAGAGTAATTATTATTACAATTTAGATGCAATTGAAGCCGCATTTAATTCTGTTTAGATAGTCATTCAAAACATTTTTCAATATTGAATTTTCAATGAACTTTACACTCAATAACTTTTATAAATATTTTCCATATAAAATGGATCAAAAAATGAAAGAAAATTATTTGCATTTGTTATGTTGATGGCAAACATATATAATTTATAGAGTCTCTGAGCTTTCAATGCTATAAAAACTTCAAAATGACATGAAGTTTAAGAAATTATTCCATTTCACATTTTGTGAAAAATTTAAACATTTTTATTGTAATTGGACATTTACTAAGTTCATAGTTTGCATTTAGTAAGATTTTATTAATTCCAATTTCATAATCATTACTTCATGAAAAATGTAATGAATGAGGCTAAGAGGACGGGGACAATAATGACAGAAGAATTCTTTTTGTGTTTTCGATCAGACAGTTTGAACGGCCTCATCTAATCGAATAATCAAATTCAATTGCTATCATTTTATCATTATTGTTATCAATATTGAATAATGAACAAATTACAAACTCATCGTTAAAAATCTTCCGTAGAATAGGAAAATAAGTAGTTAATCGTTTATTCATTAAATTTCTTTGTCCGTGCAAACCATTTTCTATACATATTTAGAATACAATACATTCCATTTTATAGCTGCGTTAATTGATTTTCAAAAAAGACTTAAATCTCTTTGCAACTCGCATTATTACAAAAAATTAAAGAAAGGGGAAATAAATGTTCAATCAATGAAAGAAAATTGATGGCTGGGACGAACGAACGCCTTAGTTGAAGATAATAAAAAAAAAAGAAAAACGAGTGAATACCGTGGTTATAAATTACTCCGGATAATGGTGATAATATCACTTGCAGTATACTTTGATAATAATCAATAATAACAAACATTTAATTATAAAAAAAATGCTATTGGAGAAGGAGAAATGAAGATGAAATATGAAACGAAATGGATGAACTTTTCATTCAAGACAGATTACTCAAGGTAATGCAATTGCATTTTTCTCCACTTTTATTTCTAAAAACAGCAGCAACAAAAATTCTTTAATGTTTCAGTTAACAAAGTGCATTTGCATCACTTTTGATAGAAGTTTTAGCATTTCCCTAAAATACAAATTGCATATATTGTCCTTACTTCTATCCTAATCCGACCAATACTACTGAACTCAAGATAAGATCAGATCAAAATTCTCAATATGTACGGTGTTTATATCAAGCGTACTTCCTTCAAAGCCTGAACAAAGCAAAAGGGCCACTTTGGTATTAAGATTTTGCCTTAGAATTCTAAATTGAATTTCCGATGCTGGTAGCCAATTTGATATAAGTTGTGTGACCTGGGAAAGAAGAGAATTTAAGCACTTTGGCATTAAGGTTTAGCATTAGAATTTCAAGTTGAATTCCCGATTCTGGTAGCTAGTTTGGGATTTTGACCCTTGAATATACACTTCTCTTCCTAAATCAGTAAAAACAATTTTTAAACTTATGTCAGACTTTTAGTTGAAATTTCAAATGATGCCACATTCAAAATTTTTTGTATTAATAAAGTTTACTAAACTCAGATTGCGTTAATTTTATCATATTTTGTATTTTGCTTCCCATTTTAGCAACAAAATTCTGAAGATAGAAATTTGATAAAATTTTAAAGGGGATAAAAATTATTGCGCCAGTATTTAAGTTAATACCTCAATCTTAATAAACGTTTTGTCCATTTTTCCAGAATTTATGTTTTTTCATTCTAAAGCATGCACGAACAATTTATAAATATTTAAAAATTTAAATGTCACGTATTTTATAAAAATGCGATTTGTTGTTAAATGAACAAATTTTTGTTTTGTTTTTTGTTTTACCTTTTCCATTTTTGTTTTTCTTGTAGTGTATTTTTTCGTCTTATTGTCAATGGAAAAATAAAGGCAAAATAATCATTATTATTAATATAATTTAATATAAAAAAATTTATTATTGCAAAATGATTTTTATTCGAATCAGAATGGATGATTTATTTATTTTCACGATTGATTTTGATTTCACTTAATTGAATTTTTTTTTTTTTATGAAATTTAGTGCCATTTTATTGTTATTGTAGAATAATCGGCGTGATTATTTTATGATATGAAATTACAGATACCAAAAATAAGAAAAATACAAAAAAAAAACTCCGAAGTAACATTTCGAGAATTATGAGCTTTGTTATTTCATCTGCTTTATTTAATGGTTTTTATTGTTCCATTTTTTTTATAGCTTAAAATCAGACTTCCAGATATAATCAGCAAACAAAAAAATTCAATTCAATTTTAAAGAATTCTTTAACTTTATTTTGAATATTTCAAATTAAATTTGAAAAATGATAAATACTAAAATAAATTAAAATTCTTCTTATTGGCTAAACAATAAACAATTTATTGGGCGTCATTATGCATGATTGTTATTGTTGTTGCTATTTATGTTATGTTATTACAATTTAAATTTCAAGTGTATTTCCATTTAGACGCTTAAATTGCATTTTCAAGGGCCACAAAAACATGACAATTGCATTTATTTGCCACGTTTCCAGTCTCACCTTAAACGTTTCAATATCATAATAAATTCTATTGAATGTAAAAAAAAGTGATAGATAGATAGATACATATGTTTTTATAGCTCTATGGCAAAAAACAATATGAGGAAAATTTTGAAAAAGAGTGAATTGAAAGAAACTTTACAATGCATTCGTTTACTCAAAAAAGAACAACAAAAGCAAATAATTAAGAATATTATGGCGAATTGGAATAGATTCTGAACTAATCTTTAAGATATACTTTGTATGATTCAAGAGTCAAAATAGAGCCATTGTAAGTCAAAAAAGTTAAATTTTGTAAAATTCGTATAATTTAGAAAGTTCTTTATATGAAAATGAAGGCCAAAAATGTAAATCGATTTGGATACAATTTTGAAAAATCGCGTTTAATATATCAACTAAGCATTTTGGGTCATTCCTCTTTAAAGAATTGTAAGTTCTTTCTGTGTAATAAAAATAATTATAAGAATCGTTATTATTCTTATGGTTAGGATTCATCTTTGGTTCAACTTTTACTTATTTCAGAGAGTATCCACCTATAACTTGATAAAAAATTTACATGGACAAATGTCAAAAGTACAGACAGACGGTTAGAGAGCTTAAATCGTTTTAGAAACTAATTCTGATTCGCTGAATGTTATAAAAATTTGTATCTAACTCAATTTCATCTGGTTGTTACAAATATTTGCATAAATTTACAATTCCATGCATTACAAGTAATACAACTAAAATAACAAAATCAGCGCCCATATACATATATATAAAGAGACGGACATATCTATATACATAAGCGAACGTAACACATTTGCATACAACAAAAACAAATCTGTACCTCTTTCCTCTCTCATTTTCTTTACAACCATCTTTAACAATTTCATTTGGTTTTCTTTGTATGTATATGTATGTTTATATGTATATGTATATATGTGTGTACATGTGTATGTACATATGTGTAATGATGTATTTACAAAAGTGATTCACAACGATTTCAATTCAATTCAATAAAATTCTATGGTTTAATATTCAATTCGTTTGCCAAATTGTGACAATTGCAATAGACAGACATTCTGTCAATTTGCTCCCGATGCTTCCATATTTACCATTGGATACATATTTATTTAAGCGTTGCAACATAAAGGCATATACTTGTCTACAAAAAAAATTAAATAAATAAATAAAATAGATGAACTAAGAGATGGACGTATGGACAGTCAGACAAATAATCAGTCAGTCAAGGGAGAAATGTAAACACAAATAAAAGCCTAACCAAAATCGTTAAAATTTAAATCAGTCTCACAAAAAAAATTTGTATTTGATTGTGGGATAGAAAGTGTGGACAAATTGTTGGTCAAGCAATTTTTTCTATATTTATTTCACTGTATACGTTTTCATTAATGAAGTAACTGGATGTAATTTTCAATATGAAATGTTGAAGAAAAGTGTTGCGAAATATTTAACATACGGAACTCTAATGGGATACTTGCATCAGATGAAGCATTAACATTGAATTTATTTTTGGGGCTAAATCACAGCTCCCTGAAAAAAAGATCTAGATCAGTCCGGAAAGCTTTGGAGAACGATCTGCTGTTGTGGGCATATTTATTGCCCTTTCGCATCTCAATGCTTACTATTTTTTATGTAAACTGTTCAAGTTTCTCAAACGGGAAAAATTTCCATCTCTTATTGTTTGAATTTAATTAAAGATTTAATTGAAATTGGCCTGAAATGTTGACTTCCATTTTAATAGGGACTTTTCTTAATAAAAATACAAAAATACAATTTTTTATGGAGCTGAAATAATTGTGCGTGAAATTAAGACAAAATATCTACAGCAACAACAATAACAAAGTTTATATTTAATTTTTAAAAATTTGTTAAAAACTTCCACAATCGTACAATTTGAAACTTAAATATAATTTCACTTAATTGATAAGAAATTTTTCATAAAATAAACCGATAAAATGGAAAACGATGAAGAACGAAGAAGGCAACAGAAACTTTGTCTAAGTAATTTACACAATAAATTTATTATAAGTACATTTAGCGTACAACGAAGAAAGGGATAAATATTTTTTAAAAATATACATAAAAAAAGGAAAAATATAAAGGAACAGGATAAATCTTGTTAAAAATAAAGTTTTTTATTATGATAAAATATTTAACAAATAATCCACTGAAACCGCAAAATATGCTTTCGTTAAAGATTTTCTACCCATTTTTTCTTTCTTCACATTTTCTTAATATTGAGTTTTAGTCTTTCTTCTTTCCTTTTATTTTTATTATATTTCTTGTGCTTCATCTGTTGTTTTTGTATTACAAGAGTTTAGTAACGATTCATGCATTACATTTAGAGCTTGGCTAATCAACCGATCGTATAAATAATTTAGAATACTTGAACAAAGAAGAACAAGAACAAAGCGATTCTTTCTGAACTCTTCAATAAGATTTTTTGCGAGAAAAAGATAAGAAATGCATAGGTAAAGTTTTTCCGATAAAAGATTTTACAAACAATAGAGAATAGAAAAAAAGAAAAATAGAAAGGGCAACTAATCCAATCTGCTTTTAATTAATTAATATAAACCAAATGAGAATTTTTGGATACAATTTTTATATGAAAATAAACCACGATTTTTTTGTTGTATGTAATAAATTTAATCTCTCAAATTAAGAAACGTTCGATTTGCTTTACACAATTTTGTATTATTCAAATTTTAATTTACCTTCATCAAATTCAAATTGACCTTTCCAACCATAAGAGTTTAAGATAAAATTGCTTACGTTATTGATTTTGCGTAAGAATCTTCCTGGAGTAGATTCTATTTAATCGATTATTGCCTAGCGACCTTAAACCGTTTTATGGTTACTCTAATTGAAATTTTAAAATATATCACATAATTTCAGATGTTTATATGTTTCTTAAATGCAACAGTGAAATAAGTCTATTTGGGTCCAGGTCTATAATTGACCTAAAACTTATTTTAGTCTATTTTATAAATTCAGCAAATATAATGGCAAATAAATTTTCAAAGCGTTTGATTAAAATCCACCTGCTTCTTAAGTTGGTGTCCTTAGAATAAAACTCCTTCTGTTCAAAGATTTTAATTATTTTGATGTAATTTTTTGGAGTTCTCAATTAAATATGTGCACCAAGTTAGTTCTTAAAATATTATGATACGTTTTAATTCCCTACATCGGAATATACATTAGAAAGCGATTTAGAAAGTGATACTAAGTCGAGACGAATAATAAAGAATCTAGTGCAGTGTTATGGGATATAATTATTTGATAAAAACCCCAAAAAGAACGAATTCATATTAATCGGATCTACTTTGATCATAAAATATTCATAGTGAAAAAAATAAGGATACTTGCCTTAAGATAAACCCAAAAGATAAATCTACAAAATAATAATTAATATGTAATTTAATTGAGTTAGGTAAGTCAAAAATTAAGTAGCGCCCTCTAACGATCGCCTAATTATATCTCTCTTCTAAAGAATTGTAAATTAATCTTATTATATGTACTTTCAGCCACATTAAAAGTTTTCTTAAAATTGTGTGATTCCCCTTTCTGGCTTTTCTTTCATCTTATTTGCCTTCACTATTAAAACTGATCGCACGAAATTATTTCAACATTAAGAACGCAATCAGTATCAGTATAATAGAAGAAATTCCATTTGTTGCTCGGTGTTATTAAAGTTATTGGGATTTAATTTAAGCAAAATATAATACAATGCCAAAGTGCACGCAAAAACATTTTAAAAATGATACGCATAATAATAAAATCTGCCAATTGGTCAATGAAATGCGTGAAAAGCAAAAATTTTGTGATTTTACTCTGAAATCGAGCGATGGGAAAATTTTTAATGTTCACAGAGTTATACTTCCTGCGATATCGCCTTATTTTGATACATTACTCAGCGATGAGTTGTTAATTGACCAATAAGTCCGAAATGGATCTGTATTGTTTTGTGATGTAATTTTGTAGGTGAGAAGCAAGAAAAATCTGAGGCTTCAATGTCATTTCCTGATATTGATTCAGCGACTTTAAATGAAATTGTCAATTATATGTACACGGGTGAAATTCGAATTAATGGCGAAAATGTTGAGTTGATACTTGTCGCTGCCCATTATTTCAAAATTGAATGGATTTTGGAAAAGTGTGGAAACGGCTTGAAAGGAACATTAAATTGTTCCATTTGTTGGACACTATATAAATTGGCTGGTAATAAAAAGGAAAATATATATCTTCAGTCTTACTATATTTTTTTAATTTTCAATATTGAATGGGCGTAGATACTTACTCTCTAAAAGGATTGATAGAAAATTGCCTAGATTACATGGCTCGGTATTTTGAAGAATTCGTATTGCAGAAAACTTACTTAGAAATGACTTTCGATGAGGTGTTTACATACTTATATATTTATCACATAAATTAAATTGTTAAGCTTTCAAAACTTTTCAGTTCAATAGTTTAATATCAAGATGTTTTGTTTTGACCGAGTCAACAGTTTATACAGCAATTATCGATTGGGTGAAATATAAAATTGATGATCGCAAAATTCATTTACAGAATTTTTTGTCGCATATAAATCTATCAAATGTTGGTACTACCTTTGCATTACAGTATATTAAGAATGTTCCTATATTTAAAACTGACGCTCTACTTAAAGACCCTTTATGGAGTTCAGTACAAGAGCCATTACGTCGAGAAAAATATAACTTAGCTCGCAAAATGTTAAAGTTGCGACCACTAATCTTTATGCCACATGACACATATTGTAAAATGTACACTGTGCCTGACTTTAGTTTTTTCTATGTACCTCCAAGGCCACAAAGTGTGAGTAGATGCTGTACGGTTTATGCAAAGAAAAAAATATTCGTATTAGGTGGCATACTAAATAATAAACCTTCTCAAGGCGCAAATGTTTTTGATCCGCTTACGGAATTATGGTCATCTATAGACTATATGCCGACTTTTCGTTATAAGTTTGGTGCTTGCGTTCTTAACGATATAATTTATGTATGCGGTGGTGAAAATTACAATAATGACAAGGTTGACATTTATAATTTAGAAATTTGTAAATGGATGTCGGGGCAAAACGCGTGTTTCCGGGGATATACGAAATGTGTTTCTCTTTCCAATGTTATGTACTGCGTTGGTGAAAGGACTACAACTAAATTTGATCCTAGAGAAGGTCTATGGAAAAAATTCTCTCATGTGGCTTCTTCGGAGGATGAATTTTGTTTAGTGTCTGATAATAATTGGTGTTTTTATAAAATTGGTGGGAAGATTAATCAAATGTATGACATTCGTATTAATAAATGGAATATGCTACCTTCGTTAAATCTACCACGTAAAAGTCATGGAGCAATAATATTGGAAGGACAAGTTTGTGTTTTCGCTGGAACCGACAATACATCTAAATTAGCTACAACAGTTGAATTTAATGATGTAAAAAAAAACATTTGGGTTACTAATGAATCCATAGAAGTGGAATGCTGCGATGCTTCTTCAGCTGTTTTATATATACCGTAATTTTTTAGTACATGTCAATTGTTACAAAAAGTGAGTCGAATGGAAAATAATCAGTACTTTAAACTTTTTTTTTTTGGTACAATTTTTTTATAGTTTGAATAAAAAATTATCGATATATAAATATACATACCTTTCTAAAAATTATTGTACGTGAGATGTTTCTAAACATTTGTACATGGAGTATTATAAATTTGCTTAGATTATGATACGCTGATGTGATTCATCTTTTGTTTTGATGATAACTTAACGAACAAAATATGAAATTGTTTAAAAAAGTTTAGATGGTTTGAAAATTTCATTGTATTATGATCAATTTACTCATGGACAAATTTCGTACTGCTTGCACGACTTAATACTTCTCAATATTTTTTTTTCCAAATTCTAGGATTGAGGTTTACTGATTTAAGGATCTGGGCCTGTAATGGAAATAATTACAGCCACCAGCAAATGGACGGATATAATTAGATTATTTATTAAATATCTAACATTTTATTGTGGCCATAGATTTTATGAATTTGAAATTCGTAATTGAAGCAATTTAATAATATTAAAAATGTCAATTAAATTTGTCTTTGTATCCCTCTCTGCGAATGCGAATATGAACAAAACCATTTCTACAAATTTCCATTTTATTTAAAATGCTTTAGGAAGAGAAAAAGTCATTTCATTTCGTTTTGTTTTTGTTTTGCATTTATATTACATACATTTTATATTTTTCAGTGTAAATTTAAAATGATCGGGTTACGAAGCAACATCATGTTAGATTCCATTACGTCTCACATGCTTTTCATTTTGTTGTCCGTTTTATGCTGTCAAATCGCATGGAATAATCAACAAAATTTTGATGGAAATCGTACCAGCGGCAACAACACCAATAACAACCACAATCACAACAACAGCAACAACAAATTGAACCTATGGCAATAAATAAAATACAATAGCAAAAACCTACAAGCACAAGAAGAAAGTGAAAAAAAAGGAAAGAAAAATCCGGTGTGAAACTCATTTCCGTTTCTTCTTCTTCTTCGTCTTATATGCGTTTTGCTATTGCTGTTTCCTCTTTATATTTGCTATTTTATCGTTATTCCATTTTATTTGTTTGTTTTTTGTTTAGTAATTTGTTTTTTTGTGTAATTGTTAGTTTTTTTTCAATTGTTGTTGTTGAATTTATGACGCGTCAATAAAAGTTGCTTAACAAAAGTTTTCAATAATTTTTTACAAATATGCCTCATGTATAAAAATCTAACTTATTTTCTTTTCATTATTATTATTATTAATATAGTTGTTGTTGCTATTTTTCATGGCAACAATAAAATTTGTAAAACTTTTTTTTAACTCTATTGAATTTGCTATGAATTGTTTTCAACTTTGTATCTCTCTGTTTGAAAATTTTTTTCGGCAATACTTTGCAATAATTTTTGATTTGGATTTTGTAGTTTTTTTTTATAAATTTTTGACATTAAATTAAGATGAATTTCATGTATGACTTAGATTTTTAAACAATAAAAGTCAATCATTTCATTTTATATAAAAAAAATTTTAATCGAAAGTATGAAAAATGTTGAGCAACTACATTGCGCTTACGGTTCAATGGCCTCTCCGTCTTTGCTTAGAATCTCACTCAAATTCTTAATATTAATCTAAATAATTCAATTTATTATTATAAATTTTTGTTCAATTTATTGTGTTTATTTGAAAGTACGTTTAATAAATAGAACTATCAAAAATGAGAGACTTTATCAAATAATATGAACAGAACAATTACAATCGAAGTATTTCATTTCTTCGACTTCGTGCAACTGCCAAAAAATCCGTAAAATATGAATATTGTAATGGTTTCTATCTACTTCTTGGACTTTCTCTGGTTCCACAATCTCTTCAAATGGAAAATAAATAAGAAAAACGATAAAAAAAAAGTTTAGGCAAACTATTGAAACGATTGTATAATGAAAAGGAAAAAAATGTCATTGTTTTAATTGCGTATTTCCAGAGACAAAGGTCGACTGAATAAATTTGCCAAATATTTCAAAAAAATCCTTTAAAAAAAGTTTTGATGTTTTATGGCTCTGAAAAAATAACCATCATTAAACTAATTTCAAAAATTTTACCAAAAAAAGAACACAAGGAAGTAACTTACAATTTGTGGAAAATTCTTAAGGAACATGGTTAGGGATTCTATTAAAAAAAAAAAAATTGAACTCATTGTCTTTGCCAAAGTTTTTCAAAATTTTTTTTTAATAACTTGAAATGGGCATTACGATTGCTTTATTTTGCTAATTTCTTTTAGCGGTAATTTTGGTTAAAAAAATAATTAAAATTTGTTCTCTTCCCATCACTTTAAGTAAAGAACTCGCATCTTATTTTATAGTGGATACTTAATTTTACTGTTTATTGTTACCGTAACTGTTACAGTTATATATATATATATATATATATTATTCAGTTATCATTCTTATTATTGCTATTGCTCTCATCTCATGTTATCAAACCAAAAAGTTTACGTAAAGATTTGTACAAGTGCTCCAATTCTAATTTTATATGCAACCTGCCAGTTTACCACTCTCTGTCAGATTTTTCATTCTAATGACGTAGCACACACATATACACACTTCTGTACACGTACACATACATATACACGTATGATTTATATTAGTATATATCCATATAATGCGTTATGTAATGCAGTGTCATGAATATTCCGTATTTTAAGGTTTGTGGTAAATTCACTTAAGTCATACAACGACAATTTGTTGTTTTATGAGATTCAAGAGCTTAATTGTGTTGATTATATCTATATAAATACAAAAGAATTTGTATGTCTCTCCCTCCCCCTCCCCAACCCGTAACATTCACTCTCTCTCTTTCTCTCCCTTTGTATCTCTGTATATCGATTTTAGGCCTTTTAACTTTGACTATTTTTGTGCACTCTTGTTTGTCTATTATTTTTGTTTCACGCTTTTTACCCTCAATTTATATTTATATTGCTGTCTATACAATTATTGACATATGCTTTGAAAAGACGAGGAGAATTAACTAAAATTCTATGCACATTTTTATCAAAGGTCCTTCTTCTCTTACATCCTTCCTCTAATCTATCTTTGCTTTTTGCTATTCTGATAACTTTTTTATTCTGTCTGTCTGGCTTTTAATAGTTTTAAAAAAAATTATATTAAAATTCTAGGGCACTTTACAAAAATCGAAGAATTATTGAGAGAATCATTTGTTTAGGATAAATCATATGTATAGGAGATGTTATCTGAAATTTTAGATCCTTGTTCTTGTAACTACTTTCTGTTGTAACAAGTTCCTCGAATTGGCTTTTGTAATCTTAAAGTATTTTCGTTAAAATCTTCAAATTGATGAAATTTATTTAATGCAGTTTCTTTCAATTCTCATTGCACCGTTTATTATGTCGCATTAATGCTTTCTCTTTTTCTCTCTTATCAATCTTTATTAAAAAAAAGGGATAATTAAAAAAATTTTGTTTTTTTGCTTTATTTTACGTAATGTGTTTTTTATTCTTTTTCTCTTGTTCGATTTATATAAAATGTTATTTATTTTATTAAAGTAAATTTACATATATTAAGTCATGAAAATTTTATAAAATACCTAGGTCAATAAATCTTTGGCATTTCATATATATATAACATATTGTTGATAGATTTAGATAATTGCTAATTCTAAATCTAGAATTTTCACATTTTTCTATTGATTAATTAATTCAGTTTCAATTAATTAATAATTAATTTATTTTTAATTAATTGTTAATTACTTTTTAATTAATTAATTAATTAATTAACTGTTGATTGATTTTTAATTAATCAACAGTGTGCTTACAATGTTTCAAAAAAATTTATTAAAAAAGTTTTTGGTAAAATTACCAATGAGCCTATTATTTAGAGCCCTATTTAAGGTTGTTTACAAATAATGTAACATGAGTCCATTATTACTTATATATTTAAATCAAAAATGTCATTAAATGGAAAAAAAATCATGATCGAAATCGAGTTCGTTGTTAAAAGAAACCACAAGTCATTTTAAAAAAATTGGCAGAGACTTTAGAATTAAGATCTCTGACTTTTGAACGAGTAAAAATGTTAAATATAAAGCTGGGTGTTGTTTTTAGCAGATCACAAACTTATTGACCTACATGTTATGATTTTTGACAGACATGTGCATTTACCTACAACATAAATATGCTTTTTACATACATAAATGGATAAATTTCTAGTCTCAATAATATGCATTCAATAGTTATAAAGCAAATTACATAAAATGCTTATGTGGCATAACTTGGAAAAGGAAGCAATTAGAAAAAGCAAAGACACAATTTTTTTTAAACAGCCACTTCCTTTTAATTATAGTTATTGTCACCAATATCATTATTATTATTATTATTATACTCAATGCATTTGAGTGCGATAGAGAGAAAAAGCGAGAGAAGAAGAAGAAGATCAATATGATAAAAATTAAATTAGTTTGAATTGGTTGAAGGTTTGATTAAGTAGCAATAAAACACTTAAAAATATCTTAAGCATCATTCGTGTAAATATTTAGAATAATTGCAAAAATTCAAAATGAACAAAATGAGGGAATATAAATAAGACACTTTCAGCACTCATATATGTGGAATGTCCGTATAAAAATATTATACAAAACGGCCACTATTTTAAATCAAAATTTCTCTTTTTTTCAGGTTTCAGTTCTCTATCTTTTTACTCATAAACTGAAACAGTTTATTTTTATTATAATATCACTGTATTTGAGTGCTGAGTATCTAAGACTTGGCTTCAGTCAAATATAATTACAACCTACATCACTTGTGGTTTAGAATATTATAAACTTGTGCAACTCTCAAAGGGATTTGGGATGGAGTCACCTTTTATTCTACCAATTAACTCAAAATCATTTCCTGATTCGATTTCATTCTGCTTGCTTGTCTGTTGTCCGTTTGATATCTGGTCATATAAATTTGTTATCAAGTTCTCAATTTTTAAGATATATATGGTCCAGATCGATCAGTTTTTACCACAACTTTCCATAAAACTCCTTTTGCCAAAAAAAAAAGAACCTTGCACGGATAAAAAGTTCAATTTTACATGCATTTGGGCAAAAATTGGCAGTTTTACATTTTCATATAAAGAATATCAAAATTGGTCCAGATCGTTCCACTTTTTGAAACTCCTCTCATATAAAAAGCTTTTTTCAATAATTGAGAAAACACAATTTTTAAAATTTTTGGTTATTTCATTACATTCATTCTTAGTTGACTTTAATTAAGTGTTGGCCTCGATCAAAGTTCTTATTTTTTGTTACATTACAATTCACATTATTTATGGAGTAGATCATAAATTAAGAGAAATAGAAATTTAATGAAATATTATGCGTTTAGCTTTTTTGCTAAATAAATATCAAAAAAAAAAAAAAAAAAAAAGAAAAATACGCAACCAAATGTTTTCATACGAAAATTCTCTTCAAAACTATATTAAAAAAAGGTCTGCCTAAAAATGTTAATGAAAATGTAATTTATTAAATTATAATTCAAGTGTAATGATTAAGTGTACAGAGATGGGCTAAATTAATACTTGAATACTGAAATTTTTAGGGTGTTAGACAAATGGTAATAAATTCTCTTTTTAATGTCTTTCCCATTTAACATACATACGACTTAATAAATAAATAAAAATGACAGCTCTAAGCTTTAGCAGAAAAAGAAGTTCTACTTAATTATATGAAATTAATTTGGTTTAGCATGCAACAGCTAAATGACAAAGACACTTTACCATTATCACGCCATGTGACCACTAAACATTCGTTACTTATAGTTTGATTTATCTTTGTCCTGGAAATTCTACCAAAATTTCACATGATCCTTCTAAATTTCATAAAAGTCAAACAAGTATTTGTTTTTCAAGTTCTTACTTGAAATACAATCGAATTAGTTGAGTTTAGAAAGGAAGTAAGCCGGGCGTTATGGTTGCCTTTTAAAAATTCAGGCAAAGCATTTGTAGAAGGAGTCCTTTTGTAAACATTGCTTTGTCTTTGTCTATCTATCTGTAGCTTCCTGTATTTTTTTAACATGCTACCAGTTCTAAATATTTATGCCATTTGAATAAATAACATTTAATAAATAGACGAGGTAAGGCCCCAAACATTGAATGCTGTAGAAAATGGATAAAACCAGCATATTTCGACGATCAATTGCAATATCTTGAAGAAAAGTTTTTACTGAAAGTTGGCCTAAAGTGGCTTTTAGATATGTTATAACCGAGTATAAAACTTTAGTCGAACTGATCCATCTTATTTATTTCTATTTGTTTATACAAAATCAAATTTAGTTAAAAATTTGACCCAAAACAGGAAAAACTACGTGAAGTTGCTTGTCTGAACTTTACCTAAAATTCTTCTTCTGCACGTGTTAAAGCGACATATATTTTTCGAAAAGCGAAAAATTGATATATCTTAGAATATTTAACACTTAACAATTTCCACATTTTCTTTTCCCCACCACCCAAAGTAATAACTGATTAATGAATGAAAAATATAAGACATAAAATGCGTAAAATCATCATGATTTTTCTGAAGTTGATTTTGTTTCTTCAGTTTAAGTATCTTAAATTTCTTTTTGTCTTGGTCTGAGCTGATGGAAGTAACAAATGGAAAATATATAACAAGAAACGGTTGAAGAAAGTAAGAAGAAAAGCAACAAAGAAGGATGATGTGAAAGTAACTCATTCAAGAAAATTTATCATTTCTCAGCTCAAGTGTTGACTGAAGTGTCCTTAACTTGATTTTTCTTTAAGCTCTACCTACCTAACATTTTTTTAGAGTCTTATATCTTCTTAATGTTAACTGTTAACTGTAACTGTAACTGCTTTATTTTACGGTATTTAAATAAAAAAATTTTAATATGAATTTTATCAATTATTTATTTGAACGAAGAAAACAAAATTAATGCCTAAGAAGGCACTTTTTTTGTTTTTTTAACGCAAAGTCACATTTACCTTTTCATTCAACTTTTCTAACATATTATTTTTAGGCGAAACAGTAGAATAATGTCAAATAATGTAAAATTGTGTATAAAATAAAATAAATGTGTACAATTTATAAAGTATGCATAGCAATTAAAATAGATATTTTATTATAACGCGCTTTTTATCACAATCGCTACTTAGAATTTTATCTCTACGACGAAAGCATATAAACGTTTTATCTCTTAAAATAATAAAAATTAATGATCAAAGAAAAATTTGAATACACATTTGTATAAGCTTACTAATTACATTTGAACGTGACATGATTTTTTCATTCAAAGGCTGGTGAATAAAGTTTCCTTTTTATACCCTACACCACTTATTGTACAGGATAATATATGTTTGTGCAGATGTATGTAACACTTAGAAGGAGACACATTGATCCTACTTTTTATTATACCGCTCGACTCGAAACCATTTTCTTATTCGATTTAAACATGTCCGTCCGTTTTCTGTCTTTATATACTTCGTATTAAAACTCATTACGCAATTTTAGAGCTGTTTGAATGTAATTTGGTTTTTAGATGTGCCTTGGTTAAAGACAAAGACACATGTATTTATAAGTAAGATCAAACTATGACCACGCCCCTTATATCGATTTATTTTGTAAAAAAATTCCAGCTCTGAGAAGTTCTTTTGAAAAGTGTTATTTAGAGTATTAAATAGTCGGCCTCTACCGGCCGTGATGTTTTTGTTTGTTGGAAATTGAATAAAATTGAAATGAAAAGAAAATTCGAATAACAATTTAAATATATTATTGGTCAGAAAGAATATTGCTCATTATGCAAACGGCTCAATTTTTTTTCTTTTTTACATGAGAAAATTCAAAATTCAGCAGGCACTTTTAACTTCTACCTTTTAAAGACAACATTAAAATTTTGATAATAAGGAAATTTTGACAGGCGTCCTTTCTACGCTTTCTTCAACACAAATACAACAAAATAAATTAAACTAAAATTAAGTGAAAATATAAAGAAAGGAAAATTATTGATCCCAAGAAAGTTAAACTATAAAATTTTTATGCCTGCGTCGATTGTGTGTTGCAACAACACACAAATCGAACAATAGAATAGCATAAGTGTCGTCGTCGTTGTTGTTGTTGTTGTGTTGTTGTTGTTGTTGTTGTTGTTGTTGTTGTAAGCATATGATAAAAGCGGTAAAACTATTTCTTTTAATACGTACAATCAAACGAACACTCAATTCCGCTAAAAATTGAAACTTTGTTTGCCAATGAATTTTTTTGAATTTTCGTATTTTTCTTTATATTTTTTTATTTAATTTTTCTTTTTCTGTCCCCCACTTTCTCTATCTTTCTCACTCTCTCATTCTCTCTCTCTCTCTCTCTTCTCTCCTTCTTTCTTTCTTTCTTTCATTCTGTGTGTGTTACATCTTTGTGAGCAACTTTCCAGTCAACTAACCAACTAAATTTTCTCTATTCTGAAATATACAATTTCACCTTGTCTCATTCACCCTTTCACCATTTTTTTAATATTATCTTTGTTTCACTTATTGTAATGAATGCTTGAATGCATGAAGAGAAATAGATAAAATGATATAAGGAATTTGAACTAATAAAATTCAGGCACTCAAGTGAAAGAAAATCGCGCAACAACAAAACAAAATTAAAAAAGTAAAAGTAATATGATAAAAAATAGAGGAAGAAGGCGAAAATACATGAAAATCACAACGAAATGAATGGAATTTACTTGGAGTAACCAAAGAAAAAAAAAAAAAGAAAAAAACCCAGAAATTCCCCAAAATAGAACAACAACAATAGGAAACATCTTCATAATATACCGCATAATCGATTTTATTCTATTACAATTCTAAAATATTTATTCTCAACTTTCCTTTCTCTTTCTCACTGTACCACCACTAACACCATCATTATCAGCTTCAATTTTATCTCTTTCACTTCATTCGATGCATCTACGTTTGTTTCATTTTCTTTGTTTACTTATGTTGTCTTTGACTAAATAAATAGAACAATGATATGAATTGATATCCAACCAAAGGAACAGAATGAAATACCAAAAAAAACAAAACAAATTAAAATAAAATAAAAAAAACCACTAAAAAACTAAAAACAAAAAAAGTAGGGAAAAAAGAGATCGAATGACAAAATAAATATATATAAATAAATACATTTCGATGATAAGAAGGGAAGGTAAATAAAATAAGAAATTCCAAAGAAAAAGCAAGCCCAAGTGAGAACTTTTTAATCGGCTGTCAGCGACTTTTAAATATCTTATAATACTTTGCTTACTGATGATCGAAAAGTTAGGAAAATTTCATATTGGAATATTGAACTGATTTGAAAAGTTCATTATAGTAGAGAGATATCGATCCGAATTTGAATTTTTCGTAAAAATACAAACCGCTTTTTATAACAAAAATATTCATATACTGCTGTAGCGTGAGCCGCTTCTAATATTTTTCAATACAATTAATATTTTGACTGAGACACGCCAAAATATCAAACTTTAACAAAATATTAAAGATTACGCCTTGTAACTTAATAAAGCAGTTTACATGGACAGACAGTTGGACAGGCAGATAAATAAGCTAATAAGTAAAGTTAAATCAGTATTTTTATACCCATCACTCAAAAGTTGGATCATAATGTTTGCAATGCCCAAAAGAGAACGTCAGAGACCCTATATATATATATATATATGCATTCACGATCAGTAACAAATCCTGAATCGTTTTAGTCATATCTGTCCAATTGTCCATCTGTCTGTCTAAGTGCTTGGGTATTTTTGGTACTTTTCTTATCGCAAAATTTGAAATATCAACTTCAAATTTGACAGAAAGTTCATGCACGCCAATTGCGCCTGAAAATGGAAAAAATTGTTCAAAGGACACGCCTCCACTCTAATGCAAACTGATAACATCACTGCTTGTTAAAATAAAACTCAATGGTTTTCATTTTATTACAAAAAAAATAAAAAAAGAAATAGAAAGCTGAAATTTTGTACAAGTAGTAAGGAAATTTTGGCCACATCTATCCAAAAATTTTCATTTTTCTAATGCTTACGCTTTATCTTAATGTCATGGTGAGTATTCAAAACTTGGCCCCAGTCAAATGTCATTTTTTACTTCCTTTTACTTTTATTTGAGATTTCTGTGAGCAATTTTTATGTGTGTTTATGCGCTTTTACTTCTCACTTGATTATTTCATTTTTAGAAACACTTAACAAAATATTTAGTGTATTAGAAAAAAAAAGTAAAAAAAGTCACTTAAACAAAAAAAAAAATAATCAGCAGCGCTTCAAATAGACATTGATATTACTATAAACAACTTCAGTCGACTTTCATTTCATTTTTAATAATTGCAGAAATGCCCGAACCGGTAGGTCTGTAAGAAATAGATTTTTCGCGCTTTAAAATAAATCCAAAATTCATTGAGTTGAAATCGGAATTTTCCAAATTAATCTACTTATTTAAAATTGTCTTTTCGCTTATTCATTCAAACGTTTTGAATTGCTTGAAGAAATTCTATATCGTAATTTTCTAGATATTTTAATAAAATTTGCTAACTATGTAGATTTTGTTTCGCAGTTAAACGAGTTGAAAAAGAGAATTACATGGAATCTCAAAAATTTGGCCAAATTTCTTACATGAAGAATCTGAATTTGAATTTTTTTTACATAGGAAAATCGTTCTAAAACAGTTCTTATAGCATAAGCAAAATTTCGTCTAGATCGCAACATTATTGTGGAACCTCTCCGATCATTTAAATAACACGTTTAACCTTCTTTCCCCTTTTTGGTTTTTTTTGGCGGGCAATTTTGCTTTATTTTTGCTTTAGGTAAAGTAACATAAAGCATTTCATAGCCGATCTGAACCGATCTGAGTTAAGCAGTTTATTTAATTTTGTGTTATATTAAAGACGATAATAATCTATAATATTTACTTGTCTTCATAGAAAAGGAAACAACAGTAAACAAAAGAAAAGAAAAAATAAATAAAAATAAGACTTTGGAAATAAGAAAAGTAAAAGGAGAGACGAAGATAAAATTGGATATATATTTATAGACAGAAATCTAGAAGGTTCAATACAAAACAAAAAAAAAAAAAAAAAAAAAAACAAAAAAAAAATACAAACACCAAAAAAGAAAGCAAAAAGAAAGCAAAACATTAAGAGAAAGAAATTTGACAAAGAAAAACAAGAAGATGGAAAATTTGTAACGATTAAGCGATTTCCTTTCGAAGACGTACACGCCGCATAATAAATGTAACGCATTTATAAATATTAAAAGTTCTTAAAAAAAATAAAATGCAATAAAATGTGGTGAAATAAAATGTAATCAAATATATAAAATAAATTTGTAATCGATTTATGAAACTACTTATTAAAATTATTTATAGAGCTAGAAACGAAGAGATATGACGAAACAATAAAGCGATATTTTGTCTGTTAAAATAAGAAGTACAGTTAGATGCGATTTTCTTATAAAATTTTCTCATCTCTTTTAAAATATTTTTCTTTAACAAAATTTCGATAATTTAAAAAATATTTTATGAAAGCGATATATTTGAAGAAATCTAACAGCGATATTTATGTAAAAAATATCTAGCAAGTATTGCCTCGCTTTGCTATTACGATTTTAAATTTATCGCAAAGAACGGCACAAATTATTAAAATATATCGCAAACTATTATGGCGTCACGCCAAAAATATCGCAAAATATATTATTCTACAAATATGAGATGAGATATCGTTCAATATTATAATCAATAAGAGTATAACGCTTTATAAAGCAAATTTTTTATTGCAAAAGCAAATTTTTTATTGTATGTAACGAAACGTAACGCAACAATAACAATATATCGCATTATATCTCTGACAAGTGAAATATATTACAACGCTTTAGAATGTATCGTCTTGTAGGGCAAGGTTTTACAAAGTTTTCGTGCGACTTTATTTTATATTCGGTTCAGAGGAGCCAAGCTAAGTTTGTCTAGAACTTTATTTGTTACAATTCTTAATAATCTAAATTAATTAATTTAATTTAAAATGATTTAAAAGATGATTTTAGTTGACACATTTGTTCAAGATGATTCAAAATTAATTTCATTATTGATTAAGAAATATACGTGAATTTTTTGATATAAATTTCGAATGATGATTGTTACCAAAAAGATTTGTAAATTTTTGTTAAGTAAATTTTAATTTTTTATTTGAATTTTTTACTTTATGAGAAAAAAAATTTAGTAACTTTGTCACTTTTGATTTACATGAAATATTCATTCTATATCAAAATATTGTACTTTTCCTGGTTTTTTTATTAATTTTTCTTATTTTTCTTTAAATATTCTTTTTGTTTCACTAATTGGATGAACAAAAGTTTATTGAAAGCAATTTAATTCAATAAAGCGCACTAATTGATATCTAAAATTTTGATTTGATTATTTTATAATTTATATATATAAAAATGCTAAAGAGAAAGGGAGAGAGGAAACGGAAGCAAAACACAAAATCAATTCAATTTTAATTAACTTTTCAGATTATTACACATACATAACTGAGCAACAACAATAATAATAGCAAGAAGAAGAATAATAGTAATAATAATAATAATAATAATGGAAGTTTATTGTTTAACAAAATTCTAACTGATTGGTCAATTGATTGGTCATACTCCTAGTAACAAAGGAAAAAAAGGATCAAAGAAAAACAAAATAAAAAAAAAAAACAAACAAAGAAACCAGAAAACAAAGAATTTTTTAAAAGCATTAAAAAAATGAGTAAAACGCTAACTTAGATAAATGGCCTGGTCATGCTTCCCATTCTGTTGTAGCTTCACGAAAACAATTCTTTGTGGGTATAAATTACAGTTTTTACAGTTTAAACAATTCTTTGGGGTAGTAGAAGACAGTTAAAACACCCTACATGAACTACTACTACGTAAACTACTACTGCACTTTCATGATGAATACTCTTTCTCATTTTGAAAGATCGAATTTCGAATTTTAGAAATTGTAGCTTTTGCAATTGCTAACAATTATTGCTTTTAGCAATAAGAATTTCATGAAGTTATTTTAGATGACTTTTTACAAAATCGTGTGTGGAATCAAAACAATTTAAAGAAAATTAGCATATTGAAAATGTTTAAATTTGGAGGATCTTTTGAGGTTAATTTTATTAAAGAAATCCTAAATTTATATATGTAAATGTTATAGAAACAATTTTATCCGATTAAAACGCTAAAGGGGAAGGTATTTCAAAAGCAATAAAAGAACAACTAAACTCAAATTATTTCAATTGAAATTTTTTCGGATTTTTATTAAGAGAAAGGCAATGCTTAAGTAAATTTAATTCAGTGAACTAAAGGGCACTTAAGTTACTTTAAGTGTAGTCTCAATTAAAAAAAAATTTCGAAAAATTAATTAACTAAGTCGGCTTTAAGTTTTGAACAAAACTGATCCAAAATTTTAAATTGTATACCACAACATTTGCTTAATTTATTTTGTATGTATCATTAAGTTTCACATTTTTAATTTCTTTGAAATTTTGAATCAAATCGTTTACATTTAGTAAGTCGCATAAATTGTAGCCAACATAAAGGAAATCGATGTTTAATCGTTTATAAGATTTTGATGATTTTTATTTTCAATACAATTTCAAAATTTTATTCTTTTCGTTGTACACTTTGCTTTCTATTTTTATTTACTCTTAGTTTTTTCTCTTTTTTTATTTTTTGAAATCAATTTTATTACTTTATATGTTTGACTCTTTGTCTAACTTTGTCCACTGGTTTTTGTTTTGTTTTGCTTTTACTTCTACTTTTTGTTAAGTTTCATCAATATATGATAAATTGTTGTTGCTAAAAGGACGAGTTTATGAGAATAGTAACAACAAACAACAACAACAACAACAACAACAAACAACAACAACAACAACAACAACAAATAGAACAGTAGAATAGTGTTTGTGTTTGGTTGTGTTTATTGCTATTATTGCTATCTATGTGTCACTGATATTGATGAACTTTTAATATCAATTTTTTGTCTACACATTTTAGACAGCCCTTTTTTTTAAAAGAGTGGCTAAAAATATATGGTATATTCATTTATCGAAATGTTTGCAATTAAAGATTTTATAAAGTACATAAATTTTGTATGGAAAATAACAATATTATCCATCCAGCTGTCCATCCACTTTTACCAAACTTTTAAGAATTTTTTTGACGGATTTACAAATTATATCATTTCATATAAACTTAATCAAATGAACATGCTTTGTACTCCACCACTGTAACCAAAATGGAATACTCGCTTTTTATTTGAAAGGTAGAAAATGAAATTTTGCCAATTTTATTCTAGTCAAGCATTCAAAATACGAATTGGTATCAATTAGCCCAGTTCAGTTAAAATTAAAATATATAAAATCATAATAATTTTAGTTTTCATTTCATTTGTAAGTTACGCGTAAAAAATTATATGAGTCTCTCTGTCGGAACGTACTAAAATTGCGATTCTAATCAAATAAATTTATTATTATTTGTTTCTCTTTTTTTTTCAATATTTTTCTATCCTTTTTTTATGATAGATCTCCAATCGTTTTATAATCCATTACAGTTGTATGGATGCACGTTTTTTTAAGAGTTTTATTCTTTCATGTAATTCGTCTATTCGTGGTTTTTCATTCGAAATATTTCCTAATATTATTTTTTTTTTTCAAAAAATTCTTCATTCCTCTCTTTTTTTTTTTTATAAAGTAATTTTGTTCTGTTTTATTTTAAAAGCAATAACCACGAATACCGCGTACTGTAAAATTTATATGAAATTTACGTTGAATTAAAAGTTGATTTTTATTACAGAATAAGTAAGAGTTTTATAATCGGTCCATGCTAATTAATAAATGCCCTACATCGCTTTCCCTAATGTGACTTAAAACTCAAATAAAATAGAATTACAAGTCAACGAATTGACAAGGAATTATATAGGAGGGGGAGTTTAATTAGTATACCAATCTGAATCAAAATCGGGACACACATATGTCAATTTTCAATGAAAATATACACAAAATTGTAGCATTTGTTCATATAATGAACTTTTTTGGAAAAACTGCTTTATGGGAAAGGATCATAAAAATAGTTCGATTTGGATTAAATTTGGTACACAAGTTTTTCACGTCAAAATTAATTTTCGCAATTCTTCAAATTATTATTTTCCTTCATATAAGAAATTTTTTTTCGAAAAAAGCGTTATATGGGTCGTGGTCATTAAAATTATCCGATTTTCAAAGTCTAATTAACAATTTTATTTAAAGTCGTTAAATCAATATCAGGAAATGACACTGAGGCCCCAGATTTTTTTCCCATCTCACCTAAAAAATTACATCATAAAATAATACAGTTCTAATTGTCCATTTCGGACTTATTGATCAATTATTAACTTATTGCTGAACAATGCATCGAAATAAGGCTCCCATCGCTGGATTTCAAACAAAAATCACAAAACTATTTAAGCATAAATATGTAAAAAGTAAAAATGTAATTTGTAATGCCTTCTTGTAAAATTTATGACTATTTGAGAAATCCGATCTGGTCTTGCTAGAGTTATGCAACCAAATACCAACCAATAAGAAAGTCTTAAGATAATGATTCAAGTGAATTTGTATTGAGATTCAATGGCCTAAAATGTCAGTGTTTATTTAATTAAACCTTGAAACATTTCAAATTTATATACTTTAGACTTAGAATAAATGAAATTATTTATTTTCTTTTTGAGATATCGCATAACATAAAATCAATATTTATAAATATTAATTTGTACAACGTCACGATCACAAAGTAAAATGTGTCTCATTAACAAATCAAACCACATTTAGAATAAAGTTAGAAAAAAAAAAACAAAAATAAAAAAACTGGAAGGACAAACAAAAACATGGGAAATCGTATGGCAATATTAATGATATAAAAATGTCCAATATATGGAAGATAATAGAATAGAATAGACAGACTACAATGAAATGTGTAGAATGATTGTACAACTGAAGCATTTAAAATCAACAAATGCGCTTAAGGCAACAGTAACCGCATCTTTGTTATTCTATTGCCTGGTTAGACTAGATGCGTGCTTATCCTCTAATGTTACACAATATACAATTGTGTTCATATAATAGAAAAGTAAAATACCCTTAAGGAAGGATATGCTGTCAACACGTTTATGTAAAGATGTCAAATGACAGATTGGCTTGAAAAATAGTAGAGTGGAAAAAAAGGACAAGAAGCAGAGAGAATACAAGAAACTGTTTCAAGAATTAAAAGGGAATTTGAGGTATTTTGTTGTTGTTGTTGTTGTTGTTATTGTTTTTTTTTTGTTTTATGTTACTTTGCTTAAGATTTGCCATCCATAACCAAATAGAGATATGGTCAATAGTCTAAAGAGGGTAGTTGCCTTATATAAAGTTATCAAATCAATACGAAAGATGAAAACAGTAAAGAAAATATGTAATAATTAATGTCACACTACAATTCAACCATAGTACGCCCATGGTGGTAAACATAGTGATTATAATGTGTTGAATCAGCTCGAAAAAAATGGTAAAATGACGCATGCAGCAACAACAGCCGACATGCGCCACATCATCACGAAAACAATTGATACAATGTCAACTTATTATAACTTTTTTTCCTTTCTTGCTGTCTGCTACACATTTTTCTATACCTTACATTTTTTAAGGAAGAGGCTTAAACAAATTTTGCATATAAACCCAGAAAAATTTAGATAGATCCATTTTAGATATTAGCTTCTATATTTAAAGGTATAAAGGTATGCCCGTATAAATTTTTATTTAGTTTTCTGCATACAAGAGTCTTACCTCAAGATCCGGGGTCACAGTTTGAAATAAAAGTTTTATTACAGCAAAAGCGAAAGTTTATTACTTTGAGCACTTCTCAAGATAGAATTTTTTATGAAAAGCGTGTTATGGCCCCTATAGGAAGTTTTTATTGAAAAATTTGAATTATTTGAAGCATTATGCATAATACTTAATATTTACAGCTTTATTGTACATGGCTAGTCTTTATCTAAACAGTGAAAATTTTTACCTCAGATTCTTGAATACGCCTTTTCCATTTAATGTAGCATCTTTACTAGACTTCTTTAACTGATGATATAAATTTTGTTACATTTATAACTTACGCTGTTTTATTTTCTATTTCATTTTGATTATTATTTTTTTTTTTTTTTGGAACTCACGCAATCACGACAAGGAAACCTTTTGATGTGTTTACCATCTAAAAATTATATTCAAATCTAAGAGAATTGTAATGTATATATCAGCATATGTGTTTATTGGTTTTGTATTAGATTTTCAATGAAATTTTGGGTGGTTGACTGATCAAATGAATGCTTTTTAGTAAATTTTTTTAAGGGATGAGATATGATTTGTGATGATTTCGTTTTAATGAACCCCTTAAAATTCATCATCACATTACAGGCAAGTTGATTTTTTACATGTTATAACTTGTGCTACTATCTTTTCAACTTGTCAGTTAAATTAAATAGTTAGTTGTTATGTTAAATTATCGTTTACATTGTACATTAAGTTGTTCAAAAAGTTTGTGAAACATTACTAGCTCTTTTATAAACGAAATTAATTTAACTTGGTTAGCTTTTACAAATGTAACATTCAGAAAATTTTCAGATGAAACAACCTTTAGTTGTGCCGATTAATTCGTAATCATTTTCTAATTTGATTTAAGCTTATCTGTCCATCTATCCATCTATATTTTATTAGTGTTTGATTGATCGATAGATTTTGATTCAAGTATTAATGATATTGAAAGTGCGTAAGGTGGGGCTACAAATACCAATGTAAGTTAATGCATTTTGATTAAGAGTCGCGATGAAAAAAAAAAAATGTAACGAAAGCTGGAATAAATTAGATTTTCTCATGTAAAAAATATTAGAGGACATTGGACATTCTCTTGCTATACAAATCTTTGTATTACATCGATCTAAACCAATCTAAGCCTTTCAAAAATTTTATAAGTGCTATTTTTAATAATTATATGCAATTTTGTAAGGCATGATAATTAAAAGGGTTTCGAAATTTTGAAAATCAATTTCATTTTTGATTTCAAATTTTCTTCAAAACTCTTTTAACTTCGCAAATTGTTCATTTTTGCTTTTTGATATTATGTTTAGTTAGTTATTTTAATGTTATGACTTTAATATATTAACGAGTAGAATATTTTTAAGCAATTACTTCCATTTTCTTTTTTATTAATCACTTTTATTCAATGGCTGTTTATTAGCTTCATTCTCATGGTATAAAAAGGGAAAATTACTGCTGCGTAAATTGAGAAATGTAAGTTTGAAAATTGTTGCTATTTAATTTGTACATATGTAACAATCAAATGTCACATATAATCACTCACTCTCTCTAACACAATTCTTCTTGTTCTTTTATTGCTTGACATTTCCCCCAATATGAAATGCCAGAAGAATTCCCATTAAATTTCATTTCATATTTTTATGTTGCTTCTTTTTTTTTTTAAATTAGCCATGAAATGTTTAATGAGCAGAATATGTCAAATGCCATTGAGATATATAAGAAAAATTTTTTGTAATGTAAAAAAATTAGAAAAGAAAAAATTTTTTACTAAATGTTATACATATTTATATGCATGTAGCTAATGCAAGTAATATGATCTTTTCTCTATTTTTCTCTATTCTAATTATTATTGTTAAAATGTTATAAAAATTTTGACATCTCTTTAAATGAATGTCGGAAAGGTAATCATGTCATATGATCACATAGTTAGGCCATACAAAAAATAATCAATAATTCTTTATTAATTTATTATGTTAATCATGTAGGACATTTTTCTTCTTCTTTGTTGAATTTAATGAATTAATACAGTTTCTAATTAATAAAAGAATAAAGAATTGAAAAATTCAGTGAAATATGGCAACAATGTATAAATTTTTTTAAAAGCGCAATTTAAAGTTTTTGAAAACTTTATAATGTTGAATTTTTATTGCAATTGAATAACAAGGCATAACACAATATTTTGAGGCAGATTGTGCCAGTTTTTTTTTTTAAAAAGTTCTATCACTTTAATCATCACAATAATTATTAGGGAATTTCAAGAAGTAAAAAAAAATCTCTTTGTTGTTAATGAAGACAAAGCATGAAAAAACTCAACTTCAAATTCTTAATGCCATCTTAATCCATATTTACCGTTATCATCAATTGCATCAAATTTCGCATAAGAACTGGAAATTTCTTAATTTAATATTTTCGCAAGGCATTATTTCATTTTTTTTATTTTTCAAATTTACTTACCATGAATTATAATTCTTCATGTAAAACAAAATAATCTCATACAAAAAAAGTGCAAAGTGCAAACAATTTTATCATTTAAACAGCTAAAATAAAGAACAAATTGAAACTTATGTGTTTAAAATGTGACTTTTTTGGAAAAGCAACTTTTAGAAATTGATTTAAGAAAAAAATTGATATTCATTTGATTAGATGAGTAAAAGTATAAGGGCTTGAAATTTGTATTCTCCTATAAGAGATCTACAGGAAAAATAGACTTGAGTCTACCTCAAAACAAAATTTTCTCATATAATTCGGAAAATTTATTTTTCTTGTATGATCCAGTTTTCTTTTGGTTGCCAAAATTTTCTCTTGTATACTCTGAAAATTTTCTCAAAATGCATGACTTAGATGAGATAATTTTTTTGTAATTTTCACTTTTACTAATTTAGAGTTCGAAGTCAAGAAAATATTTCCTGCTAGCTGATACGTTGCTTATATTTAACCTTGGCTCTGATAATACAACAAGTTCATCCTTCATGTATTTTTGTATTTGTGTCTATAACTGCATTGCTTAAGCAAAAAAAGCATTAAATTTTCTTGTCCTTTCTCTTAAGCAATTTCATTGTAATTTTTTGTTTTTTTTTTTTCTAAGAATTTGTTTCCCCTAATAAAATTTGCTGTTGGTTAAAATGATAGTGCCTAAGATATTTAAATTTTTAATATGCACGCACACAGACACCATTAAAGCAAAACTAACATTAACAATAGCAATAACAAGAATAATCAAATATAAAAAAAAAAAAATGAAAACTTTAATTTGAATGTCTGAATTGTGAATGAAGTTTTACGCCTTCGAAGTTTCGCTAGACGAATAGAAAAATAAAATGGAAAAGGAAAAGAATTAAGAATCATTTGCACTTCAATACTTCAATATTTGACCATAAGATTCCAAGCATCAAAGAGGATATTTTTTTAATAGAAAATCTGATATAACCAACTAACTGGTGAATTATTTGATAGAAAAAAAATCAACAATGAAGCATTTTCATTTTTCATTTTTTATTGTATATTTAAAAAGGATATGCAAAGTGAAAAAGTAAAAAGGATGAAGCAATATAAGCAAATGAGAAATTCAATTCAATGTTTGTACTATTTACCTATTGAAATATTGCTGTCTGAGTGTCTATGCAATTGTTGCTTGGTTGGTTGGTTGGTTGGTTGGTTGGTTGGTTGGTAACGAATGAAAAGCAAATTATTCAAATTCACTTCATTACATATGCCATCGTTTTACTCACTTTGCTTTATTATAAATACACACCAAAAAAAAAAAAAAAAAAAAAACATAGCGAGAAAAAATAAAGTATTAAGCAAATATTTAGCATTTTAAAATATGCCACGCATTCCATTTCAACTGGTAAAGGACTGGTAAAGGACTGGTAAAGGATGCTGATTTGCAACAATAAAGAAAGCTGATAATTGAAACTGATTGATAAATGAACTGAGTGAGAGAATGAATGAATGACTAAAATGTTTGGCATTTTAATGTCTTATCTATATAAAAATTTTTCTTCTATTCCTCAGTTAGTTGTAGCAAAAAATATCAGTTAATCCCGTTTTGCATTTTATATTTTTATTTATTTATTTACATGTTTTCTAAAAGAAATTTCTTTCCTCATTTGAATTGTATTTAATTTTAATCGTAAAGATTATTCTAAACTTTATTACATTTACTTTTCTGCTATTTAGTTTCTCATCTTTGAAAGTTTCTGCTTTTTTTTTTGTTTCTTCAGGCATTAACTCTTTTTGTTTCGCCTTTTTTAAGGCAATTTTTCTTTTTCAAGTCATGCAACGCAGAATATTAATCGTTTAAAAGGATTTTTAAACGATCTAATTTTTATTTTATTAATCATTTCAGAATTGTTCAATATATTCGTCTCTCCATCCTAACTATTTTAATGAAATTTATTACGATTTGTTGATCTAAAGAGATTGAAAATGATCGGAGTGACTCCATTTTTTGCCATAACTTTTTCTATAAGATTGCAATTATTTAAAAAAAAAAAAAAAAAAACTTAAAGGCTCTATAGAAAAATGCTTTAACTTTTATTATTTTAAGTGTTTAGTTGTTGTGGTCCAGCCCTTAAATTATGTTTTAAAATTTTTCACATATAACGAAATATTTAAGTAGACCTGAAGTGGCCGCCACCGTTTCCAGTTTTTTCGTAAAATCTGCCAACTTTACTTGTCATTTCTATTCATTTTTTGTATATTCACAATTTATTAAGAAAAGTAATTTCAATTTTTTTAAGTGTTAGGTATTTGTTTGAAATTATTCATAATTTTGAATAATTTTCTTTAATTTTTATATTTTAAAATATATTTTAACAATTTTCATTTTCTTTGAAAAAAGCTATTGAAAAGAATTAAAAAGCAAAAATGCATTAAACATTAAATTCTGCTTGAAAGAAATTTTGACATTTTAAGTTTATCTAGAATACAATTAAAATTTTGATGATCTTAAATTTGATTTGATTTTCCTTAACAAAAACCAAGGTTAAGGAAGATTGTGAAATCTGAATTTCAAATTTATGTTGTTTCTAATATTTTTTGCAGGCCAAAAAAGTTCCAAATTTTAAGTCTGAAAAGCAGCAAAATTTTCTAATTTCCCACACAGACATCATTTGAAAGCAATGAGCATTGCTGAAATTGATTTGTGTAAGATTTTTGGATTTTATAAAGAGATTTACTCTGAGGATTAAAAGTTTTAATCAGGGAATTGTTTGGATAGGTCTGTGCTATTCTGGGGCTTTATCCCAGTCGAAATTTATTAATGCATCGTATATTAATTTAAACTAAAACTAATCACACTTTCAATACTAGATTTCACAAAAATCGATTCATTTTTAACTTCGATTCATGTATAACTTCCTTTAAAACCTGCATGTTAAGTTCATTAAAACATTTGTAAAATTTAATGAAATGTCGATTACAAAGAAGGAAATTTTGTATCTCAAATCATCACACTTTCGAAATTTTATTTTACTAAGAGTGTGAATATCCAAATAAAGGATTTAAAAAAAATAAAAAAAACATTTAAAAAAGTTTTTTTTTAAATTTAAAAAATTAGAAAAAAAAAAGAAAAACAAATGCAATGACAAAAACAGCATTGAAAAGAACATTGTAATCGTTAACAAATCTCAGTGAAATGATACATAGACAGATGGACAGACAAGCAAACGGATAAGGACATTTGAATGAACGACTGAATGAATGAATGAATGAAGTGAAATCGCATTAACATGCTACTTAAACAAATATCTGTTTGTGTATTTGGTGTGTGTGTGTGTGTGTGTGTGTGTGTAAGCAACACTTATCAAAAAAGTGTTGTATTAGAATTGAAACGTATACAAAACAAACATTTCTATATGTTTACATGGGCAGACGGACACAAACTAATACAGAGATGGTTTTATTTAGTAAAAGCTTTCACGCAAAATAGTACCACAACAACAACAATCTGATCAGATCATCAAAATTGATGATGAATCAAAGTAAAGTGTATACATAAATATAAAGTAACGGACAGACATACATACATGCATTATAAATAAAAATGAATACGACAAACAATGATTAGAAGTATAAAAATTATACACAAAATCTAAATAAAAATATAAGCTCTCAATGTATTGACAATGACAACAGAGTTATCAGGCAGCCTTGTTCATGACATGTCAAATAATGATGGCATGAACTGTAAAATGAAAGTGAATGAAAAGAATGAATGAAGCAAGAATGAATGAAATATGGAAAGATAAATAGAAGAGTAAAGCAAAAAATAAAGGGCATCGTAAGGCAGCATTGCCATTGCCTCCTGTTGTTATTGTTATTGTTCTTAACATTAAGTAAGTTTGGAAAAAAGCAAGCACTTTATTTACTCTAAGAAAACAAAAAATTTACAATTCATATTTGTGTCAAATTGATACATTTAATCTTTGCGAATTTGACAAGACGAAATAAATGAATGAATTTCAATGAAGAGGCCATATAAAAGAATAAAGTTAAGTCCTGTACTTAACACCTGCCACTTTAGACGGATCTCTACGATAGAAAATTTTCACCCTTTTAAAAATTATTTCACTTTTACCACAAAGAGCACTCAAAGTATTTTCCTTTTGGTTTTTTGTTGTGAGCCTTGAAAGAACATGACAACGTATCGATGTTAACATTATTATTGTTGTTATTGTATTTTAGGCCTTTTTACATAACACACACGCTACAAGATGCCACAAGAAAGTGGCATCAACAACAAATTTCTATCTCAATAAATTTTATTTTACTCTTCTGATTTTTCATTAAAGTGCCTCATTTTCACGATGGGAGGTATCAATACCATAATTCCCTAGAGAGAGAGAGAGAGAGAGAGATAGAGATAGAGATAGTTATTGGTTAATGGTATTGTTATATATTGTTATAACTATTTTGTTATTTGTTGTTGTTATTATTATTGTTGTTGTTACAGTGAAACAAAACAGGCTGAAGTGATTTGTATGAAAATAAATGAATCGTTCAAGCGAGCAAACAACTAAACAAAACAAATGCTTATATAAAATTTATCATCAACATTATTGTGACAAAAATAGCAACAACAACAAAAGCAATAGCAAATTGTAACAGTAACAGCAACAATCAACCCAAGCAACCACAATTTGAAATAATAATAAGCAAATTTCATCTATCAGTCCCTCTCAGACGCTTTTCCTTTCCACCTCTGCTTTCTGTTTAGGTCTCTTAGTAAAGACAAATATATTTGAAACAATTTTTGAAATTCTTCTCACGCTGTCCGTTATAGAGAAATTCTATTCATGAATTTTTCGCGATTTCACATTTACATTACAATGCTTCCTCTTCTTCACTATTCTGTTCGGCTCTAGAAGCACATGTTACGATTTTATGTCATTTCTCCATGTTACATTACACACACTACGCCCCCCAAAACAAAAAAACTAATCTCATAACATTTTATGTGTATGTGTGTGTGTGTGTATGTCTGTGAGTGTGTAGGTTTAAGCGTTCAAGAGATTTGTGGCAAAATGTTGATGGCATTGTTACATAACAAATCACTAAATTATTATTGTTACTTGTTGTTGTTGCTTATTGTTGCATGTTGTTGCTGCTTAGTATTAATGTTGTTGTTGTTTTTTATTGTTGCTCTTCAAGAACAGCAGTAGGTAACTAACCGTATAATCGATACGAGTATAAATATATGAATTCATGTGTGTATATGTTTATGTTGTTGCTCGATAATTTACCAAAATCATTGAGGCATTACAATCCTTAAAGTTTCAATTTTAATCACAAAACACATAAAATCTCTAAAACTGTTCAAATTGTGGTCGTTTGTGATTTTGACAAAAACTCTCTCCTTCTTGATTTTTTTGTTCTACCTGTTTCTCTATCTATCTCTCTCCCTCTCTCTCTCTCTGTTTATCTATATGTTTCTCTTACTCTAGTATTATCCTTTGGCATTGGCCCTTCTGCATCTTATTCTATGATATACCGAGTGATATATTGAAAACAGTTTAACAGAAGTGTCGATTAGTCGAGTTCACTGCTTAGAAAAGATGGGACTATAAATAAAAAAATAACCAAAGAAATTAGTCAAATATATTTGTAATGGAAACTGAAGAATTGGCCAATTTTCTACTTATCTCTTTGCCCAATAATATTACCAATAATATACCATTAAAAGGAAAAGTAAAAATCTTAAAAAGCTTTAAGCACCGTTATCCAAATCGACTAGAGTTAAAATTTAAGGGCAATCAGGAAAACCAACGCACTTTATGGAATTTACATCTTCTATAGTTAATTTATATAAATTGGCAAAATTTTTACATTAAAATCAATACAAAATTAGTTCGACAAATGGATCAATATTAATTAAAATATCTGTACAAAACCTGACTCCTAGAAGCTTCGATGCATTTTAAATAATTTGTAACCGATGAGTGATTTTTTTCACAAATCTCTGCCTAAGAAAATAAGCCTTTAATTGAAACTAATATCAAAATTTTATATGAAAATATCAAGACACTTTTAAGTGGTTTCGTTAAAATGGAGAGAACGGGCTTAATAAGCTTATTTATATAAATTGCATGATCATTCTTATTTCAGAAAAGATTTTAACTTATTCAAAATAGTTTATGGATATCTCTTGATAAATCTTTACCCAAAATAAATTAATCCAAAGTATTTGACCAGAAAAATTTATGCTTAGAAATTTTTTTAAATTGTCATTTTTCTTTTTACATGGACTTTTTTACCAAAATGTAATTTCGTCTAATTTGATTCATTCATTCATTTATTAAATAACTTTGTTACTTGGTTAGATAAAAAATCTCTATATACAGATCTTTATTAAAATATATTAAAGCGAAGTTTGAAAAGTTCAAATGGGCAATCAAAAATTGACTTGAACTATTGTTTGGTCGAACTTAAGTGAAGTTCTTTTCCTTTAAAAAAAGAACAAATGTGTGAAACATTCATTCATTCCATTTTTCATTCATTGTTCCTGGCAGATTAAAAAAATTCTTCATATGAATATATTTTATACTCGTTTAACTTTTCTAATTATCTGCAGGAACTTCTTACATAAAATACTATTACAAATTATTTACATATAGAGCATCCTATTTAAGCATCGTAAATACAAATCTCTGCCATCCATAATTTGATGTTATTATTTTTCAGAAAATCTATTATAACGCTACTAATAAGAATATTTTATCATTTTCAAGGCAATAAATCGATTTTCATATAACTAACACCCTTTTTACTCTCTACCTCTAAACATTCAACTACATGATTAAATGGTATAAATAGAGAGGAATATACAAAAAAAAAAGCAGGGAATATGAAAAGTAAGAAAATATGAAAATAAATATGGAAATAAACGAAATTAAATTATGTCAACTTTTAGATTGATTTTTCATTTAATTTGACATGCACAACAAATTTATATGGTTGTTCAATAAATTTTAGAAAATTTAAATATTTATTACACCACAAAGAGACATTTATAATGCTAACTTATTAAGCAATTTCATTTAGTATCATGGAAAGTAAATTTAAGTTTGAATGCGGCATTTGATTATTAGTAATCACAATGAAAACAATTTTAGCCTTAAAATGTCTTAGGATTAATTTTAGTTACATGAAAAACTTCATTTGCTAGCAAAATTTCCCATCTTTCCATTTCTATCGTTTATTTATTTACTTTTTTGTTAACTGAATGTATGCACGACATCTCTAGAGAATATTTCCAAATATTTCCTATAACATTTTTATGGAAATTTCTTGGGTGCTTATGTGTGAACCTTTTTGATTATGAACTTATTTTTACCTGCTTTATCATACAAATTTCTTGATGTCCTCTGCTTCTGCTTTTTTCCTTCTTCTTCTTCTTCTTCTCATTGGTACATATTTATTGCTTCCTATTTCCTAATGTTATTTATTAGGTCATCAGGATAATAATTTTCTCTAAGGCAAAGAAAAGCAAAAAAAAAAAAATCGAATTAAAACAAGAAAAAAAACCATAAATTCAAAGTAAAATAGAAAATGGAAATTTTGTTTTTAAAAATAATTTTACATTGTTCAAATAATCGAACCGTTAGTTGTAGCTTTATGAAAAAAAAGATGTCTTTAAAGTTTCAAAAATTCTTCAGCAATTGCTTTAAGCATTTTACTAATTAAGGGATTTCTTAATTGCAGCAATTTTCATCATAGAGATTTTTGAAAGATTACAAGATTTAGAAGGCAGTGGCAAAAAACCAAAAAAAAAAAAAAAATAGCTGAAAGTCTTTAAAATTTGCACCTCAATGATTTGTTCATCTGCTTTTATAAGGAAACTTATTTTCTCCTTTTTCGTTTCTTTGCAAAATGCGATTTAATTTTCATGAAACATTTTTTTAATGGCATTTTGTATATATATTTATTAATTGCAAAATTTTAAACAATTCTACGATCGCAAGATGTAAAATTTTGTGAGCTTCCATAAAATTTTCACTAAATTGAAATTTGGTAATTGTGATTTTATTGTTTTTTTTTTTTTTTGTTTATTAAAATAATGTGATGCAACGTTTTCCGAGTTACTTCATTCATGCTAGTTTTCACTTTATACTCTCTTCTCTTTTTGGGCCTATTTGCTACAAAAGAAATGATGTGCAAATTATTTTTAGATAACTTTCACGAAGCATTAACATTCTTAACAATTTTAATAAAATATGTAAGTTTTTTCTATGTCATGTTGCCAATGTGACGTTATCAGCAACAATAATAATAGTAGCAATAATAACACTAACAACAACAAGATCATAATTTCAATTTAATTATTTAATTATTTTCCATGCTCATAAATATTGATGTGTAAACAGGGCGGGCCGTTCAATGAAATTTTTTACTTATCTAGAGTTCGTAGTTTATTTTCGGAACTTTGTGAACTTTAATTTATTACAATGTGATATTGGACGTACAATGATTTCAATAATCATAGATATAAATGTCCCCGGAACATGACAACAAATGTCGTGGAAATCTTTTGCGTAAAAAGTTCACTTGGTTCCGATTTTATGAGTTAAATAAAGGTTTGTCATATTCCCACGTATTCATCTTTTAAATTAGATATCTATGTTTATAAAAGAATTACTGAATGAATAGTAAAAAAACTAAGAAAAGTTGAACTAATTTTGTGAATTTTTGTTAAAGTATGAATCATAATCTTAAACTCATAGTTCCGAAATTTTAATGCCAGCTTCAATCGAATAATGTTATGAAACATTGCATATCACAACATGGGGATAGACTTCAATTGTAAATGTATTTTAGCGAAAGTTGGCATTGTCTTGTACTTTGACGTGAAAAATATTTGCATTACATTTGATTTAAATGGGCCCCTTTTTTGAATCTCTTCTCATCTAATGAACTTTTTGCTGTCTTGTTAGTCTCTTATTTGAATTTTATCACATTGAGCGAAGTGGTGTAGGATACTCAAGAGTGGTCTACAATCCACCACAAAGTTTTTATTTTTCTTTTTGTTTTTTGTTAAATTAACTCCTTGGAAATTGAGTGTGAGTCGTTTTGATGCAATTTAATGTATAATAAAACAAAAGGCAAAGAGACACGAGCTCTCTTAGATTATATAAAATGCATATAAATTTTAAATAACACACAAAGTGATTACTTTGATTTTTTTTATATTAAATCTTTTTAAGGATTTATTCATCCTTTCCTTTTTTTTTTTTGATACATTATTTCTTTGCTAAGCCCCAATAATTTTTGTTAGATTTTTTAAATGGCTTTCGCTTCAATAAACAAAACTTGTTCAGGATTTGCCATTTCCGCTATATGAGACATTATTTGTTATGTACTCTCCTCCTTTATTTCGCTATTCGCTTCTCGCGTTTTTTAGATTTACTTTCATGTATGCCAAAATAAGCATTAGATGGTAAAGAAAGGGAACATTTTTAGGATGTAAGTCTAATTATTGAATATTGATTGGAGGCGATTAAACGTAATTTATTTGTTTGCTGACTTTTTTTATAGCCTTTCCATTTTTCGTTTTTTACATTTTACTATTTTTTTCTGGTCATAATTTCCCTTTAAATAACATTATTTATTGTCGTTTTATATTTGCGTTCTATAAAGACAATTATGGCCAAATTCCAGTTTTATAATCCTATATACTTTTTTTTTTGTAGACTACATTTCTCTCAAAAGAATTTAATTTTCATACACTTTCAATCCAATTTGATAGCTCTTTAAAATGATTAAATCTTGTCTGCCGGCTTGTAAAATATTTCAAAATGTCGAAAAATATTTAGATAAGCATAAGAATTTGGTATACAATTGAATTAGGGTAATTTTTGACAACTTCAAAAGCTTAAGTAAGAATTTTTTTAAATAAAAATTCCGGCTTATTTCAAGCGCTTTTGCCCAATTTTTAATTTATTTTTATATACAAAAAATGAAAAGAATTATTCGTAGTTTATAAGCAGTAACAGTTGAAGCAGAAGCGTCTTAGAAAAACGGGAAATTATCGGACACTCTTGAGCAACTTTGGGCCAAAACTTCAAAGGCACCAGGGGTCTTTAAATCATTTTACGCGGGACAGAGCTAAGCAAGGATTTCTTCCAAAAAAAAAAAAAAAAAAAAAGAAAACCATTTCGGTTTATATGAAGGTGTATTTTGGGGGTCCTTTCATTTTGAAGGGCTGAGTGTACACCTTTGCTGGAAGCAATTCCATCTTGTGTATTACACTTTAATTAAAAAATAGCTAAAAAATTGTGACCCCATTCGTAGCTCTTGCTAAGACTTACTATCTCAGTTTTGCAATTTCTATCGATTGTTGCAATCTTCTTCTACGAGTTAAAATGTTTGAATATTTATATAAGATTTTGGAAATGTTATCTTCCGATATTTCACGCAAAATCTTGTAAGTTTTTATCTAGATGGCGCAAGTTTATTGTGATATCGACAATGCTTAAATTTTTTTTATTAAAATTTTATCTATTTAAATGAAATGGAATATCTTTTTCGATTTTTCTAAAAAAAATGTATATGTAAAATAGTGCTTCTATGAAATGTAATGTATAATGGGAAATTTGATAAAGTTTTACTAAATATTTGCATAAAATTAGAATAAACATTAAAATAGAAATAAAAAATAAGAAAGTAAAAACTAAATGAAAGAAAATAGAAATAGAAATGCGCATGAGAAAACGATGGCACAACTAAATTAATGTACGTTAGAGAAAGAGAGAAACAGACAAAGAGTGATAGAGAGAGGGAGATAGAAAAAGATAGTGGGAGAAAGTATAAATTATTATGCAAAATAAAGTAAGTGGTGTTAATTTATACTAAAAATATGCATAATTAATACGGAACAACAACAATTGTTAATACAATAATGATAATTATAATTGATAATAATGACGTTAAAGAAATATTCGAATATGTGAGTAAAGCAAAGCCACAAGTAGAAGAAAAATAGAAATTGCATATTACAATAAAAATGAGCTAATACTTTTTCATATAAAAAGGCGACAAATACAATAAAAGGTATATATGGACAGAGATAGATAGAGGAAGATAGTTAAAGAGAGAATGAGAATGAAAATGAAAGGGCAGTAGACTCATCAACAACTTCATTAAAACAGCTTCCGCAAAAATATTTCCGATATTACCCATTAAAATAAGGGTAAATACTCAAACACACACACACACACACTTATACATACATACACATTCATAAACATACACATGCAAGCATGTAAACATCTCATATAGAAATGATAGAAACTCTGAATACTTCTCCATAAAAAAGACATTTGATTGAATTGAATATTGAGAAAGTATATTTAATTTATAAATTTATGGGTGAAGTCTTAACAAAGAAAATGTCAAAGCATGTTTCTCTATTTTAAAGAGATTTTATTACAAATAACAAGAAAAGTGCTGAGTACTTAAAGAAAAATTCATATTAACCAATGTGAAAGTTTCATTTAGAAATTAGAGTGGGAAAGAGAGAGTGTGAGGCATAATAACAACAATAGTAGAAGTGTGAGTATTTTTATAATTCATGTGTGAAAATCAACAAAAGGCCCAAGTAAAATCCTTCAATCATACTTACAATGTATTAAAAAAAAACAATTTAAAAAGATAGACAGAGATAGAAATTGTAATTGTAAGAAAGTGTTAGTGAAAAGAATGAGAAAGTAAGATTGTTTGTTATATTTTTATTTGTTGTTGTATATTTCATTTTATATTCTAAAACAACAAAGTAAAATTTAATTGAAGCCGCATTTACATATTTTATGATTTAAGTGGTTGGAAAATAAAGATACGTAAACTGGCAGACAGGCAGGCAAACGTCACAATAGACACGTGTGTGGGGCAAATAAGAAATAAAGGAGCTAAAGAAAAGAAAGAAAAAAAAAAGGATCACATGATATATTTTTTAAAATGTTAGCTAATGAAACTGTTTAAGCAGGTGTAAAATGAGAATACATTTGTAATTAAATTTTGTTAATTTGCCTTGTAGGTAAATCACGTCATTTCTTAGTAAATGGATTTAGTGCACCGTTCATTCAAACGCAACATCAAAATACAAACGAGGCACGTAATAACATTTATAATAATCCATATATATCAGCAGCAGTTGTAGCAGCAACAGCAGCAGCAACAACAACAACAACAACAACAACTACAAGCAACAGTACCAATAGCAGCAACAGCAATAGCAACAGCAAGCGCAGCAATAACAACTAATACAAATATACAGCAGCAACAGCAAAAATATCGTCAACATCAACATGCAACATATAAAATTAATACACAATCGTATGATTATAATGTCACAGCTAATAAACAACAATTGCATCAACAACAACAACAACAACATCACCACCACCACCACCACCAACCACAACAACAACAACAACAACAATATCAAAATCCGAATCAAAATCATCAAGCAATATCATCATCTACATTATTTAATCCAGCAACTGGCAGCAACAACCCAGACACCGACCACACTTTTCTTCATCAAAATTCAGGTAAGAAAATTCAAAGAGTAACTTTTTTCTTTCAACAATTTTTTCCCTATTTCCGAGCAAGAGGAAATTGTTAAATCACTTAAAACTTAACTTAACACTTCAATTGTTTTTTATCTTTGATTTTCAAAATTTCTTATTTCTTTTTGTGCCATTAAATTTATCACTTAACTAAAGTTAAGCATTTGTTACAATTGCTTGTTTTTTTTTTTGTGGAACTTTTTAAAATGTTACAAAAAGTTATTGGATCTAATAAATATGAGATTATATGGCTTAAACAAAGAATCAAAAGGCCTGAGAAGTGATGTAGATTTTTTTTTTTTTTTTTGTAGACTGAACTCTAAAGAAATTTTTGTAATTCTAAGCATTTGCTTTTTCTTTACAAATTACTGGGCTATGGAAGTTTTGAACAACGTTACAGAAAACTTTTGCTAAAAAGAACTCAGTTCTAAACGATTATCTTACTTCTCCATTTTTTTTATTCTCAGAACTAATTCTATCTGATGGAATAAATCGCACACGATTAATTCTTATGAATTTTTGCTAGAAATTAAAACAAATTACAATTTCGTTTTGTGGAATATGAAAAATCTTGATTGAGAATATAAATTTTTATTTAAAGAAGTAAATAAATGGGTAAAATCGAAATTTTTCAAAATTTGGCCTTCACTATTTTTATGTTACAAATTAATCTTAATAAAAAATTTTTGTGATTTCTCTGACTTCCTTTGATTTTCATCTTATCTTTGGCAATTCAATATGGCGCGTACTTAATAAACGATATTTACTTCGCATAATTTTTGTTAATGTTTTTTGTGGTTTTTTTTTTTTTTGCTTTTTCTTTCTTTCAATTTTGCTTTTTTTGCATTCCATTTTTTTTTTTTTGCATATTAATCAACACCAGCTGTTGCTTTGTGTTAAGGTGGACACATTGAATATAAATTTTCATTCATTGACCAATTATAACTCTTTCTCAACCATAAATCTTTACTTTCATTATTCAATTCACAAGTTTCTCCTATAGAAGAAAAGGTAATAATGGCTAACAAAAAAAAAAAAAAACACACACACACACAAGAAATAAAATGAGTTCTTTAAAAATTGCATAAAATAATCAATAAATAGAAAAATTATTTAAATTAAAAAGAAAATTTAATATTATTAAAAAAAAAAATCTTGAAAAAAACCTTTTTGCAATTTTGTAATTTCTATTCTAAAAAGCATTTAAATGGATTTAAATATTACAACAAGTGAATGAAAATTTGTGAAAAATCCTTTTATGCATAATCAAATTGTTGTGCATAGAATTTTGGGATAATGAATGGGGTCAATTTACACACTTTAACATTAAAGCGAATCAAATTTTAAAGGATCATAGGGGTTGCTTTTATTATGCTTCTTCTTCTTCTTCTTGTTGTTGTTGTTGTTGTTTTTTGTTATTACAATTTAATATGAGCAAGAAATTGTTAAAAATTTAAAGTTTTTCTCATAGAGATGTTTATGGAAAAATTGTGACCCCAATGTTTTTCTAAACTCAAAGTAAATTTTTGAAAAATATTAACTCAAGTAAGCTTTATCAAGCGATTTGTAGAATCGATTTAAATAAATTGTGTGATATTACTGGCGATATTTAGTTGTTTAAAAGGCAAAAGAAGTTTAGGGTCACTTAAGAACCCAGAAAATTTTCTCTGATTGTAATATTTTGCAATTACACAAACTCATCGTTATAAGTGTAAAGTAAACTGCAAAGTATTATCCGGGTACATGTTATGTCATGATATATCATGTTGTTGTTTTAATGCAAAGACCAAGAGGCTTAAATAACTATCCCCAAATGTAATGAATATGTTCTTTGAAATTATTACAATTGCCTTGTGATAATCAAAGTAAATTGAATGTTTTCATTTCATTCAGTTCATTCATTTATATTGTTACTGGTTTTAACCTTTTTAGAAATTTAACATTCTACTCAAATATTCCATACCATAATTGTATCCTTCTTAGTGTCAAAACATTCAAGATGGGTCACCAATTGATAAACTTAACATACATACAATTAAATCTTATAGATTTATTTATTTTATTAAGGACATAAACATGAACAAGAACAACTAACTTCATCAACAACATTTCTATACGCCAAGTTAACAAATAAATAATATCAAAGTAAAATAAAGTAAAGTAAACAATATTGATTTGATTGGGCTTTTCTGTTTTCTACTTTAATCTCAATGGATGAATGTGAGGGAAGAAGTCTAAAGAGTTTATCTTGAATTTTACTTATTGCTTTATATGTCATTTTTATGTTTAACTATGATTTTCCTAATAAAAATATATTTTTATATTTTCATTTGGATTTTCATTTGGTTTTGCCTTAGTTAATAACAAATATATGATGATAAATTTAATTCGTATAAATATTCATTGTTCAATTGTTTATTTTTGTAAATTTTTTGTATTTTTTTTAAGATGCATACAAATGAAATATTAAAACTGATACATTTTATAGGAGAGAAAACAATTGACAATCTAGAAATTATTTCACTTGTGAAAAATATTTCCAATATGCTGTGAGTTTTAGTTTTTTTTTTTCTTACTCTACATTCTTGTCAAAACGATTTAGATTTTCTATGGTAATTCTATTCCTGGTCCAATCAATTCTGCCATATCAAAATAGAAATAAATTTTATAGATGAAATGATATCGAAAATGTAGCCTTCTTTTTGCTTGTCATTCGATCTCAAAGTCTTATAACTGAAAATTGATATTTATCATAAAGCAACTTTGCTTGAGTTGGCGGAAACGACTTAAGCCAGCAAAATGAAAAAAATCGAGTTCAACTTATGCTGAAAAATATTACGTAGCCTCACCAAAAATGAGTTGCTTCCGCATTTTCACCATTTACGGATCTCTTTGGGGTTTGAATATTTCGCCTAAAGCCTTCAAAAACGTTACATCTATGTAGTTAACAATAAATTACAGAAATTTTTATAAAATGATATATGTTCAATATATATTTTTAATATTTTTGGCTTTTTCATTTTATTTGGCCCGTTTTTTTTTTTTTTTTTTGTTATAAAATATAAAAACAGTTTACAATTTTCTAGTATCAAAATTGTCGCTACTTACCATAATTAAGGCAATTTATTGAATGTTATGCTTCCGTAAGAAATATATTTCTATAATTTCTTTTTTTTTTCTCATAAAATCACCCACAAATTGTTTTATAAGTATTTTATTTTTCTTAATAAACTTTGTCTTATTGAACTCAGTCATGGAGTTGACAATATTTTAACGTTTGTTATTTTCTAAAACTAAAACTCTTAGAAAATTTAGTTAAAAAAACAAATCTTTGTTTCGATATTTGTTATGAATTTTTATTGTCAGATTATGATAATTAGAGACATATAAAGCGTCTAATATTTAATTTTGTTAACTTCATTTATTTTGTTGTTTGTATATTTATTATTTTATAATGTAGAAAGTTGGCAAATATTTCATTTGAAAACTGTTACATCAATAGCGCTGCTTGATAAAAATCGCTATAAATGTGCGGCTTTCAGGCTTGCGTTGAAAGCTAAGTTAAAGGTCTTTACGTTTTATTGGTTTAACAAAATTTGTCTCCACATTAAATAAATATTTCTATTGTGCGACATTTCTTATTAAATTGAAATTATTTTACGGGTATTTGGCATAATACGTAACTTTTAGTTAAGCAAGAATTTTCTAACGATTTATGAATTGAATTTAGAAAAAACTGCCCCGTGATATAAAGCGATATTAAAGAATGGCTCTACCGAGTTGCTCAATAATTGATGAGACTTTACAATTTCGACTTTCAAATTTCGAATTTCTTTATTACTAAATCTCTCAAGTAGGCATAAGTATAAAAGACTAAAAGTCTACATCATTTTTTTGGTATAATTCATTCATTTTAAATTAATTAAATTTGTTGAATAATTATGTTAAATAAGCACTATTTTAATTAAACTTATTTATTTATTAATTTATATTTTGTAGTATTTGTCACCACTATGCAATGATTTTCTCTCACATAATTCCACAAAAGTCCATTTACTATAAAATTAAAAAAAAAAACTATAAACTTAAAATGTACACTACAAAAATGAGAAGGGAAATTATCAACAAAATTTTAGAAATAGTTTTACCACTTTCTTGTGTATATTTTGATACAAAAAAGAAAGCTCTTGCAACATTTAAAATGTCCATTTATAAATTGCATTCATGTTATACAAATAATGAAAGATTTATATGGATAAATAATTGAATTCACTGCATCTATTTTTCACTTGACAGAATGTTATTACAATTTTATGCATTTACATTGATTTATCTTTAGATTTGTTACATTAAGCTTAAGGATATTTCTACATAAATAATTTTCATCTTGCCTGTTTATTTGATTACATAAAATTTCTCCTTTTAATTTATCTCAAAAAGTTTCGTTAAGTGCCCCGTTCGTTTAACATTTATTAAGGAGGGGGTAATTTCTGTAAAATGTTTCTCAATAGAGAGAGCGAGAGAGAGAGAGAAAGAAGGATAGAGATAGAGAGAGAGAGAGAGAGAGAGAGGAGAGCATTTGGTTAAATGATTTGTGCAGATTTGTGAAAAATGTCTGAGTTGAATTTATTTTTGAAATATTGAAATAACATCTGGCAAAATATTTAACATAAAGCTATAAATGGATTATAAAACTTTTGCTATAATTGACGTTTTAAAATTTTAACAGAGACAATAAATGTAACTATAATTAACAGAGTTACTAAAGCTTTGTAGGATATTTATAGTGGCTACTCTAAAAACTTTCTCTTCTGTTAAACTTGCTACAGTTTTCTAATTTATAAATCGTGCTCTCTGCTATAAATCCAATAAACTTTTTCCAGTTGTTAATGATAAATTTGTAAAAATCGCTTGAGTTCAAATATTAAGTTCAGATATGATTGAGTTACTCAAAAAAGGTGCTTCTAAATTGAATTTATACCCTCATCACTAATATTTCGCAATATAATTTGCGGGTATAAATTGTACGCCTAAGTATTGATATATATCCGCAATCATTTTATAAGTAAGTGAATTTTAGTGAAATATTTAAAAAAAATGAGAAGATTAGAAGAGAAGATTGTTAAACTTTTTTATCAAACAAGGATTTTTGTAAACATCTTTAACCATCTAATTGTAACAATTTTTGATGTCCAAAATATGTAATAGTTAACTTATATTTATACAATTTCATATTCTTGAAAGTCTGTATTATGTGTAAATAGAGCTTAAAGTTTCAGTAGAGAAATAAAAAATTATGTACTGGCAGCTAAAAGTTGTCGCTCTTTAAAATTTCAAAGCCCGAAGGCATCATTATTTTTGCCATAATATTTTCATTATTATTATTCTTCAATATCACTTTTCAAATGAATTATTATTGTGTTATAATGGCGCCTCTCTGTAAATGGATAAATGTTAAATCAGAAGCGATTACAGAGTTTATAGTTTAAACTTAATAAGTTAAGTTTAAAAATTTTCCCGTAAATACATTTTACGAATTTTCTTAGTAATTGTAACAGGAAAATGAAGAAAGGAAAGGATATGTTAGAAATTATTGCATACTTTAGGAGTTATATCAAATGAAACTTTAACAAGCAGACTTTTAGGAGAAAAAATACATAATAGAGATTGGCAGATTGATAGATAAGCAGAGAGGCAGCCATGGAATATTTGAAATAATAAAGTGGTTAAAAACAAAGAGAGAAGTAATAGCATAGATGGAAAATAATGAATCGAATGAAAATGAGAAAATTTAACATATACTTTGAACAAAATTTTACAGCAACTAGTTAACTAGAGAGTTTGACTGATTTTTACATTGAAACACTCATTATGATGACAATGAAAAAAAAAATATAAAAAAAAAAGTCAAATCTAAATGAGATATTTTTACTTAGTTTTACTGTGCCATTTGAAATTGTTATTGCTCCTTTAAATGCTGCTAAATTATATATACTAAATGCTATAAAGTTTAATGTTGCTGTTACTGCTAATATTTATTATTAATATATTATTATTATTATTGTTGTTATTGTTGTTATTGTTGTTACTGTTATTGTTATTGTTATTATTATTATTATTGTGATAGTTGTTATTGTTCCTGTTATTATTGGTGTTATTTTTTGTTTTTCTATTTGTTTTTGTTTTTTTGTTTTACATTAAGTAAATAAATGAGTACGTGAATGAACGAGAGATATGAGAATGCATGCGGTTTGTGTTTGTCTATATTTGAGTAAGTTTAGCTGATAATATTTGTATGTATTGTGTCCTGTATATTATGGCCATGACTCTGTTACTCAGAGGTTCTGGCTGTATTCCTGCTAAATTGTTGCTATTGCTATAGTTGTTGCTTCTGTTACTTCATATTTTCATTGTACTCTATCTACATTATGTATACAAAATGTATACTAGATTTTGTATGTGTATGTGTGTATGTGTGTGTATGTGTGTAGGCAAGTATGTCTGAATATAAATACATTTGTACCAGCTGGGTTTGCAATTAAATGTTTATACATTTATACATACATATATATATATATATATATATATATATATATATATATATATATATATATATATTATATGTATGAATATATGTATATAATTTTACAAAATAATGCAAAAGCAGTTAACGTTGAGGTGTTTTTAAAGTAAAATTGTGTTGTTTTGCCTTGTGAACATCCTTTATAGCTTTACAGGCTAACATAAAAATTTCAGTCTACAATCAGACGAGTTTATAGTGCGTCCGTTTGTTTATTTCATTCTGTCATTTGTACGGTATTTTCTTTAAATACGTGAGTTTAAAATTTTTTTGGATTCTCTTTGATTCAATTTATTTTTACCTATTTTTTTTTGGTAATTTGTAATTTGTTGTTGCAAGAATGAATGCCTACAAACAAAAAATTAGTTAAGAAACAAAAAAAAAAAAAAGAAAGAAAAAAGAGAAAAGAAAAGTCGTAAAATTTATCAAATATGTGAAAATAAAAAAAAAACGAGTTTTGAGCGTGTTTGCTTTTCTTTTTTGTTAAATTGTGACATATCAAATGTATTTATTTACGAAAATTAAAGAGAATAAAAAAGGCAAATATATAATACAAGAAAGAAGAAGTACAAAAAAAAATCACGCACATACACACAAAGCTTTCTGTGACGCTAAACTTTAGTGTTTGGTGAAAAATTAAGGAAAACTTAAGTTAATCATTCGCCTTAATTTTACTTATTTTATGTTATATTTTATGGGCAATCTACAGTAATAATTAAAATGAAATGCTAAGCTTTAGAGAAATCTCCACTCTCTCTTCTCATGGTTTGAAACAACCGTTGAATTTTTTAGTTCGTTTTTTTCTTTTTTTTTTTTGGCTTGTTTCTGCTTGTTGAATGATTTGTTGATTTGCTTTTTGAAGGTAATTTGTATTTAAAGCATCTGAATTATTTAATTTTGTGTTACAATGAATAATATTAAAAAAAATTCTTTACCACAAATTCCTTGAGAAAATTTCTTGACACAATAATTTAATTAAATACTTTATTAATTATTATTATCTTATGCTGTAACTATAAAAAATATTTTAAATATTTTAATAATTTCGCAAAAAGAGAATTTTAATAAGTTTTTTGGCTTTTAAAACATATTTTCGCTTTGATTTGAAAAAATGTTACGTATACGCCACAGTGTCAACATACTTCATATACATTTTTGGAAAGTTATTGTATAATAGAAAAACAAAATAATATAATGTAAATGAATCGAAAATTGTGACGGATAATGCATATATAATAATGGATAATATATATAAAGTTACAGATAATAGTTATAGTTAAATGGATAATCAATGTAGACTTAAAAAAGTGCTCACTTAAATTGGTAACTTAACTTTAGATAAAATTACAATAAAATTTCGTTAATTAACATACGCAACATAGCATGTCCTTAATTCTCTTTATTTTATCAACAATACTAGACATGTTTACTATCAAATACTAACATTTAGATATTCATGGAATTGTTAATATTTTTTTTCCTAAACTTTAGCCCCATAAACATTTATTTTATACGAATTCATTTGATATGTAAATTAGTTTGATAAGACATTATCATGATAAGGAATGCATTCTGCATCTAATGATGATATTTGCTTATTATTGCTCTTAATTTCTTCTTCCGTTTTCCTAATACAGATTTTCTTATTTACAATTTACAATAATACAAAGCCACTTACATTAACATAATAAAATTTTTATAAACTGAAATTTTTTACAATTATAGATAATACTCTAAGTAAAAGTGAAAGAAGGGAGTAAAGAAAATAAAAAGCGAAAGCAAATCAGAAAGTACCAAAAAACTTAATAACGTTTCAATTTACAAGACAATTATCAATTGGCCAAACCTAACATTAGGTTAAAGTAGCAAAATGCAAATTTTTGTAAAGTGAATGGAAAACGTAAAAGAAAATAAGAACAAAGAAGAAAATTTTAAAACAAATAATCATAAGAAAACGTTATAAACATTTAAGGAATATAGAAAAAGCAAAAATGAGATTTTATTTTTTAATTATATGCATAAGAATAATACAAATAAAAGGAAATTTGCATTTATATAGTGGAATAGTTTAAAGAAAATTACAGAACTCATTGAATCGTAGAATAATTTGAAATAATTTAGTGAATCGATTTTGTAAGATTTCAATTAAACTTTTCTGATTATAATTTTTTCTAATAAAATGAATACTTAAATGGTTTCGAATCTATTCAAGCCACTGAATACACTTTTTATGTTAAATTTTTACATTTCGATTATATAGAAAATCGTACATTTCAATGTACGTATAAAATAGTTAATGTGATGCATCCGCTAAAATGTTATTTCAATCACTTTCTTTATGGATTTCAATTTTTCCAACAATCTGCCCATTGGTTGACCGAAAGATTGGAATATTCCTATTAAGATAATTTTCATCCCAAAATCATCCCTTTACAATTCTTATAGTACTGTTTTATCAAAAGTAGCATTTCGATTTTTTGTGCTTTTTAACTAAATTGAACCATTTCAAGCAACGTTTCTTCCATGAGTGGGTTACATAAACAAAATAACTTCATTTATGTTAGAAAGTTCCAGGTTTATGAATTTGACCACTCATTCAATGAAGGCCATTCACAGAACTTTCTATCAAATGAAATTTGTAAACCGCCCTAAAATATGCATTCTATTATCTATCATGACGGGTTGTGCGATTTAAAAGTAAATGTAGAGTGTTGGATATTGAATGTGGATGAAATAATAGTTTTCTCCATATCATCATGGAAATCAAGCAATTTTCTGATACAGAAGATTTGATTAGATATTATTTTCATTGTTATCTCAATATTGTTGTTGTTATTATTATTTTAGCGAATTGTATTATTTGAATTATGACATGAATGAAAGTTTAATTGACAAATAACAATACAATCAAACAACAACAATGATGTTAACAATTCGTTGAGTTAGAATTATTGAACTTATTAATCTAAACAATTTTAACATAAATAACTCGATAATAATAAGTAAGAATAACAGCAAAGCCAACAATAACGTCAAAAGTAATAGCAACAATTTTAAGAATAATGGCACAATTTTCACATTATTTAAAACATTAAGTGTCCTTATCAGCGTCTTGAGAATTCAATTACGTCATATTGTATTGGTGTCCGATTTTCTGCCATATTTTAGCCATACACAAAGCTATAGGCATATATAATTATGTATAGTAACATGTTGCTATTGTTACAATCATTATACATTTCATTTCATTTCATTTCATTTCATTTTCATTCCCATTTTCATTTATATTTACATAATCTTAAATTTTGTGGCTTTTGCTTGTTTGAGTGTCTTCCATTTGATTACTTAGTTACATCGTAATTATACTTAGAGCAGTCAATTGAAACACTAATAATTTCGCATGTATTTCATAATTTCATAGAAAGTGGATTGAAGGAAAAGGTAGAGAGAGATAGAAATATGAAAATAGAGAACTTTTCAATAATTTCTCAATTAGATTAAATGTATTTGTTGTGAAGTTCAAATTACTTTGATTATACACAATCACTTTTGGACGTATTCAATTTACCTTTTATAAGGACAAAGTGCTTCATATTCATTCAATTAATACATTGTTAATCTTTTACTACTACAATCAAATTCTGTCACATTGCTATCACAATAAGTGTATACCAGTTTGGTTTTTTTCTCTCTCAAATTGATTCTTAAAATTATAATTGTTGTTGCTGTTGTTAGTGTTACATTAATTATTATTGTCAGCTTTATAAACATTAAAATTACAATTGAAAAAAAAAAAAAGAAATAACATTTTGCAAAGTACGAATACACAATCGAACTTCATGATAAGGAAACGTTCATAATAAAGATGAATCGCTTCAATGTACAATGAAATTGATATGTCAACAGGTAAGTCCGTCTATAATATAAATTTTAATAAGTCATCAAAATAAAAATAATTAAACAATTTAATATTAAATGCAAAATTTAAAGTACCGTAAAATTTTACATCAATTAAGTTCGTTGCAATGCAATTTTCATATATTCTAATATTAGCAAAATGATATTTTTATTATATAATATCTGGAGAGTATAATTTCCATACAGCGTAATATTTATATAACTCGATAGCTAACATAGCTATAGAGTACGATAAATATAAAGGGCGATATACAAATTTGGCGTCATCTATCTAGCGATATCTCTAAAATGTGATATCTCAATAATACGATTTCCATAAAGTGCGTTAAATATAAAGCGCGATATTGATAAAGCGCAAAATTTATATAGCAATATCTATATAGTGATATCTACACAATAAGATATCTCAATAATGTGTTTTTCATTAAACACAAGATCCATAAAGGACCATAATCATAAAGCACATTTATAAATCGCGATATCCATTAACCGCGATCTCCATATAGCACGATGTTCATATTGAGATATCTATGTAACGATATGTACGAAGTATGATATATCAATAGTCTTATTTATATTCGGCAAGATATCTCTTAAACGCGAAATCCATAGCACGATATTCATGTAACGAGATCCATTTAACGCGCTATCTGTCTAAAATGCCATAAGATATGTCAGCAGTGCAATTTACATTTGACAAGAAATTTATGTGATGCGATATCTAAATAATGCCCTATCCATCTATTAAGCGCGATATCCATATAGCGCAATGATGCCGTAGAGATATCTACATAGCGATATGTACACAATATGACATACCAATAGGGGCGTATTCGAGGCGACATGCGTTAAATGCGAAATCTGTAGCAAGATATTCATATAACGATATCTATTTAGCGCGTTATCTATCTAGAGATATCTATATCAGCAGTGCAGTTTCTATTTAACAAGAAATTCATGTGATGCGATATTTATATAACACGATATTTTAATAAAGCCATATCCATCTATTAAACGCGATATCCATTAAACATAAAATTCATTTAGCGCGATATCTACATAATGCAGTGCAGATATATGAAGATTTTAGATTATTTACACTTTTTTTGTTTTTCTATATAATTGATTGATGTTCTTCATTTCCTCTTTCTTCTCTGGTTTACCTTTTATTATCTAAAAAATTAGTAATTTATTAATGATATCAATATATAATATTTGCAGGATCATGGACAGAATCATCAATGATAATTATATTATATTTTAATGGTAATCATATAAAATTTGAAAGCAATTTATTAATATTTTTCACATGTGAACTTAGAAATATGTGAAATATGTAGCGAGAAAATGAGAAAGAAAATATGTTGCATTGAATTTGCTTTTTCTTTTTACGCATTCTTATGTTATGGGTATAATAAGTTTATAATCACGTACGTGACTCTCAAATAAACTTGAGATATATGTGACATTTTTTATCGGATGAATACAAAATGATTAAACTTTTTTATCCATCTGTTTGTTTGCGCAATCAATCAATCAATTTATCAATCTAAAGACCGAAATTTGATATTTGGAAATGTTTTACTCAAACAAGGAATAGTCATAAAAATTAATGAACTCGCATTATTTTTACGATCACTTTCCGTTTATGATCATTAAATAAAATTTGTGGGCTCATTGAGATATATTGTTACTTTATTTTTAATGGAAATCATTAGAAATTTGTAAGTGGATAAATGAAATCTGTAAACCAGGTGGGTGGATTATTTTTTTTTTATACTTTATCGAAATGATTAATTTTATGCATTACTTTTCTTGACATTTAAATAAATTTTGCAAACTTCTCCAAATATTTAGATAAAAACTTTGTAAGTTATAGAGCAGCCGATGTTAATCGACTTTGTATTCAATTGAATTATGCTAAGATTCTTTTAATGATAAAGAATATATAAGATAGAGAAAATTGAGAGTTTGTAATATTTCAATAGAATGCGAAGTGAAAATTTCTGTAAACTATATTCACATTACATTACTGCTGCCTTATTTCAACGTTCAAACATTTACATTATATTCTAAGAAATATTCAGATGAAATGTGTACATTGTTTATTATAAAATATGCAACAAAAAGAAAGCAATTTCCGAAATTTTGTTTATATATATGTCTGTCCATTTGTTCATATATAAAATTATCTATAAATAAGTATCCTTCTAAAAATGTCACAACTTTTTAAACGAATGTGTAGGCAGTTTTTCTTTAATGCAAGTTGTTATTGAAAATGGTTTCACAACTAAAAGTAAAAGTAGTTATGCATTAACATTCCATTTACCTCTATAGACCATGCCTGCACAACATTATCGAAAAGCATTAATTCGCCTTTTTAAAATTCTCATCTTGCGTAGATAAGGGCAAAAAGAAAAATTTGAATTGAAACCAATATAATTAATTGTTGACAATTTGATTGGTGGGTATTAAAAATTTTGTTATTAATGGCATAAGCTCCACTTATTTTTTTTTAATGTTGCTTGTACAAGACAGATAAACAAATATAATTTGTTCATACTATAAAATGAAAGAAATAACTTTGCAAGATATCTCATCATTGACATATCCAAGTTAGATATATGAATTTCTACTTAGCAGCATAAAAATTATGCATATTTTTTTATTGTTGCTGCTGTTGTTGTTATTTTTGCTCATAATCCATGGGACTCAATATAACTTATGCAGCATTGAATGTCTAGAACGAATATAATGAATATATGTAACAGATATTATTCAAGGAAAGTTGAAAGGAACTGAAGCAGTAGTAGCAGCAATAGTTTTGATAAGTGTGCAGAAAAATAATTGCAATAGCATAATATGGATAACATTCTCCTGGGTACTATTGTTCTTACATTTATCTACATTTCTCTAAATTCCTCCTCGTTTCTCTCTCTCTTTTTCTCACTGTCTAATTTCATGTCTATATACCTGGCAAAATATCTTTTAACCTTTAACTTGTTCCAGTAGCAAAGTGTATTAAAAAGTCTTTGTAAAAGTTTAAAGATGAACATAAAAACTAAATCTACGAAGAAATTATTTATTTGAAATATATCAAATACTTTAAATTTCTCCTTGTTTATTTCAGTAGACTGTCATGCCTAAAATTATACAACAAAATTAATTACAATTACAATTGAAAAATCTTAAATAATGAAAATGTATAAATTCGACTTAATTTTTTGAACATTTTCTACATATAAAAAGAAAGATTTTTTAAAAAAATGATTTCCATTTTAAATATTTTTAAGAATCATTAGAAAATATTTATCTTTTCAGAACTAAATTTCTAAATCAACTCTGATGAAATCGTATTTAATTATAACTATAAATGAAGTAGACTTCAAGGAAACAGAGACAAAGTCTTTACGTAATTTCATCTAGTACCAAATATTTTTGCGTAAAACGCCCAATGTCACAGAATGCCACATAAAAAATCATACCAGAAATGATTTTCTGATAAAAATTTTGATTCAGCGATGGATGCACGAAGTATTTAGATCATAGATAGTTGCCCTGGGAGTGAATATTCAAAATTGTAAAATGATGGAAGTAGACTTTGGATTAGACGATCATAACATTTAAAGATATAAACTTTCTATAATTTTGCAGTAATCAAATAATTTGTAGATCTTTTAACAGTGTTGCCATTGATCTGTGTCAGATCGGCTACTTATTAACCTATGTGTTACGTTATTTGTATGTGCCATAAGAAGTCAATAAGCCTACAATAGCTTTTGCAATTTTGTGCTCTCTCAACTTGAAATTTGTTATTATAAATAAATTAAATAGACTTTTATACATTGTTGCCACTTTTCTCTTCAATTTATTTAATTATATTTGAATGTATTATATGGCAATAACTTTATAATAATTAAAATGTTCCAAAAATAAGAACAAAGCCAAACAAAAAAAAAAAACTGATACATATTAAGTTAAATTGGAAACTTTATCGTAACTAATTCTCAAATTTATTTATAGGAAAATATCTATCGCATATATCGTTCTCGTATTTGAATTTCTAATAAGTATGCGTTTGTGTTGGTCTCTTCTGAGGCGTATACATTTTAAGTAACATGTGTTTTCAACCATTTTATTGTTTTTTATTATTAAATGTGAAAATGTGAAAATGTGAAAAATGTTTAAGTAAAAGTGTAGTGTATATTTATTAAGCATATATATAAAATAATATGAGGGAGTTTGTTTGTGTATTGAAGTTTTAAATTAAATTAAAAAAGTTACTCAACAACTTTTCTATGGGGTTTTTCTAAAATAATGGATGATCAATAAATTTTCTAATACATGCAATAACAAAGCAATTGCTTTTCCATTGACTTGTTATGTTACTTTACATATTGTATCGTCATTTTTAACTTTACATTAAACTGCTGCACAGCTGTATATAAGTATGAGTGTGCCTGCATTGGTTATATAGAAATAATTTATGGAATCATTTTGAAATTGTTTCTTTTTTTTTTTTTCTCTTTAATAAAAATTTCATTGCGCAATTTTAATTCAATATCTAAAGTAGATGGGAAAGAGAGAGGACGAGTAAGAGGTTGAGAGATTTAAGTATTTTCACAAAGTACGATTTTAAAGAAAATGAAAGATAGTTTATTTATAGAAGTAAGCAAATTTTATATATATAAATTTTTAAATAATTTAAATAAAATTAAGCTGTTTATTTTCTCTATTAAGAGATAAAAACATGGAATTAAAAGACTTATAGAAAGATACTGCTTGAGCAAACTAATGAATTTTCAAGAGGTAGTTTCTGTGGCAGACTTCGCATTAAACTGCGACTAAGTTTTACATTTTAAGTGCAAACTTTAATTCAATGACGCAGACCTCTTTATTCAAGGTTCGATTTATTTGGAATGCACGTGAATTTAGATTCAAATTTCCGAAGATCAAATTTTAGGAATTTTTGAGGTATAAATTGAATTGATAAAAAAGCTTTTTGAATATAGTTTTCTTTTTTAGAATTTTGTATAGAAGTAACCATAAAAGTATAGGCCTTTGCAGTATTTAACTATTTTTAAGTGAACTTAATTCTCTAAATAAGATAACTCAACTTAAATATGTAGACTACAATTTGAAAGTCCTTAAACATTTGTTGTGTGAAATTTACTTTTAGCTGAAAACAGAACTTTATTGCATACCCATGACTGAATGTCAATTCATCATTAAATAATTTTACCAATTTTCATATTAGTAACATTTTCAGGCTAAATCGTAAAACATAAATTGACCAAAAGAAAACTTTTTAAAAATGCTTGAAAAAGAGAAAAAGAAAAAGAGTAAGCCAGAGGATTTACATTTTCATAGAAATTTTTCATTGTTTGCATTTTCTATGAGAATATCACTCTAATATTTTTTCCGTTTTTCTTGTTTTTTTCTCTCTAGTTCTTTTTTTTTAGTACCATTCTATTGATAAATCATATAAGTGATTTTAGTTATATTTCTGGTTTTTTTTTTTATGTAAGAGGGGGCGTAAAAGTTGGCCCTTACCAATAACTATCATAAATATTTATGCTAGTTTTACATGTATATGAATAAAAACAAAATCAACACACCCACACTTACACATTCATACATACACACGCGCACTAAAATCATAAAATTCATTGAAAGTAATGTGTTGCCATAGATTCGTATTTTGATTCTACTTTATTGGCACATTTTTTTGTATTATTTTTGGGCTCTAAATTATAATACAGTTGTATCAAACTATACAAACACCGGACAGGCTTGATATAGACTTTCCTTTCAGCCTATTCACTTGTTCGTCGGTCAAATGTTTACACAAGCCTTATTATTAAATTTCGGACCAAACTTTTGGCAATATTTTATAGAAATTTCTCGTGCAGGAGGTTTTCGATCTAAAAGTGTAGGAAAAATGTAAGATATCGAGTAAATTTTGGCAAACAGTTTCCAGATACTGATAAAGATTTGTTGGACAAAAAAACTTTTCAATTTTTTTTTTTTTTTACATAAAAATTAACAAAAAATAAAGTGGACTGGATTGGTCATTTTATTGAAGTCTGTTTAATAAAAAGAACTTATCATTCTCTTGATTATTAGTATTTTAAGTTGACTTTTTAATCATATTATTTCAAACGTTATAAAGCATTGAAAAGACAGTTCCTTATTTATATTTTACGGCCTTTTTTTTCTACAATTTCATTTCCATACATCAAATGTAAAATTTGTAAAATTGGTTAATATTTTATAAAGGCGAAAAAAGCTAACCTCAGATGGCTTGATGAAAAAAGTATAAGAAATTTATATTTATGGAATTCTGCAGCCCATAAAAAACTATGTGATATATTTAAACATATAAAAAAAATTATTACATTGACCACGTTCTTTCACAAAAATATGAAAGAAAAAAAAAAGAGAAAAATATAACAAAACTTTTTATTTTAAGTTTAGTTCGAATTTTCTTAAATTTTTCATATGTGCTCAGAAATCTCACTAAAAATGTGAAATGAACAAATCAAAATGAACTAAATTTAAACTTTAGATTAAGTTAATAATAGAAAAGTATCAATAATTTATGAATAATGAAAATTGTAGAAGATGAGAAAGGTCAAATAACACGAAATAGGGTTAGACAAGAAATCCGTTTTGAAGTATAATTTCTGATAATCATTAAGATTTTCAGGACTACAAGATTATGGCCAAAGATTTTCCCCTACTTCTACAAAACAAAATTAAGGATAAAGTATAAAATGGTTAAGTATAAAAACTAAAGGTAATTGTATGCCACTAAGAAATATCGTATCATCAACATCAGCAGTAGGCAGCAATAGAAGGTAGCAGCAATAGTAGGCAACAGCAGTAACAGCAGCAACAACCTTTATACAATATAATTCTAGTTATCCAGTTACGTGGTTTTCCTCAGAACAAAAAAAAGTTATGCAAAAAATGCCTTCAACTTTTCAATATAGAAACTTTTGATAAAAACCATAGAACTAAGGAATATAATGGACCAAGAAAAAAAATCAAAAACTTAGGAATAAAAAGAAAGGAAAAAAACAAGAACTTTATAGTCGGTCTGAGTTGACTCCCTAATACCCTATAACATTTTGCTTAGTATTACAGAATAAGAGAATTACAACACATCAAAATTTAAAAACATAGAAATTTTTTCAATTATTTAAAAAGTTCGTTATATGAGAGGAAATCAAAAAAAAAAAAATAGATCTATCCAGACCAAATTTGACCGTTCCAATTTTTGGTAAAATATATTCAAAATTAAATTTTTTGTCCTTGTAAAAACTTTTTTTGAAAAATGGCGTTATATGGGAAGTGGCCGTAAAAATTTTTTTCGACTTTAACAATTTTCAATAGAGCTTGTCTATGGGCCAAAACACAATCACAAAACAATGTATAAAATTTCGCTAAGTGTCTTGACAATTGAAAACCGTAACTTTATAAGAAATTTACATGGACATACATCAGAAAGACAGACATCGACTGGTGGGTCTATTCTAACATCTTTTTGGATGTTACAAACATCTATACAAACTGACAATACTCTGACCATAAATGTTGTATGATATAAAAATAAAAGAAGAAAAAGAAGAAGAAGCAGAAGGCGTAGTAAATAAATAAGAGAAGATGGCATAAGTAAAAACCAGCTGACCCTTTGTAATATACAGATGGTATATTGTCTTGCATATTAATAACTAGCCACAATATAAAATGAACAAAATGAAACAAAATAAATTTCAAGCAATGTAATGTTTATTTCTTTTTTTTTGGGGGTATTCTGCTGCTTCTTCTTCTTTTATGAATCTTCTTTTTTTGCTTTCCAGTTTCTTCATACTGTTCATATCTTTCTTAGTAATTTTATTAATAGAAAATTGTTTTTATGATATCCGCATTAGATATTTGGTGGTTGTAGATAGTTTATCTTTATGTCTCCAACTTATAAAACCAAATTGACAATAATTCTTTGTAGAAATTTTTGCTTATTATCATTATAAGACATTTTGTATAGAACAGGCAACAAACAACAAGTAATTACATAATTTCCTTGTAATAGAAGTATTTGTAGAGAGATGAAGAAATATGGTGATGGAGAGACAGATAGAAAAAGAGAGCGATATATATTAAGAGATGGTTGAAAACATAATAATAGAAATAATTATGAATTATGAACTTAAACAGCTCGATATCATTTTACCAATTTATCATTAAATTACTAGACCAGAAATATTCAAACTATAAATATAACATATATATAAAATTGCCACAAGAAAATAGAAAAACAAAAAAAAAAAAACTAAGCACAAACTTTTTTAAGGGTATTCAGTTCAGCTTGTTAACTGAGTAAAGTAAAATAAAGCGCCAAAAAAATACTTGAGATTTGATTCGCGAAGCATTGAGAAGAATATTTCATTTGAATCAATAAACTAAATTGTTATTTTATTTTTAATATTTTATTATTATTATTATTATTATTTTTATTACTATTATTAAATAAAAAAGGGGCGTGGTCAAAAATTTTTTTATTTAGTTTGAACTTTTAAATTAAATTCATAATAATTATATGCATAATTTTTAAGTATGTCCATTCTTAAAACAGTTGATAAAATTTCTAGGGGCTTATAGGTTATTTCCCATCAAAGAGACACGTTGGTTCTTTAATTAAAAAAACATTTTGCTTAAGTTTGAATGCATAACTATTAAAATAAGGTTAAGGAGTTTTCTAAAGCCGCTTAATAATTTTTCTACAAAACTTAAAATTTTTTTCTTTATTTAGGGTCTAGAACCAAAGGTATACTTTGTACAATGACATTATCATGTTGCGACAGAGAAAAGTTCATTTGTATTCAGCACAGATCAGGAACGTTCAGGGATATTTAGTCTTTTGCTTTTTTTTATGAAAACTCTCATAATTTAATTAATTCGGAAATCAACGTTAATTTGGGACTTAAGGTTTAGGTTAGGCATCACTTAAAAGTTTTAATGTAAAGTTGATAAGAGCTGTGGACGAGTTAACTGGGTTTAGCTTTATTTCAAAATTTTTAAATGAATTTGGAAAATGTGTTATTTTGCAATATTTTTCTTATAGTTTTTTCACTTTTCTTTTTTATTTTACTTTATAACGGGCCCACTTTTTTTACAATGGACTCTCTCTTGGAGAAAGCGTTTTGTTATTGTTGTGTAAAATTCCGAAGTAAATATTAATATAGTGTGAAAAAGCAAGAACAAGAAGAAGAAACAGAAACAGAAACTGAAACAAAAAAGTCAAAAGAAAAGGAAAATAGGCAGAGCTGGAGAAAGAGAAAGAGAGAATGAGATAGAGAAACAGAGAATAGTAAGATGGAAAATAATAACGTAAAAAGTAATAAATGAATTAATAAGCTAAATTGTGTGTGCATTATAGAAAAGATAACTGTATATAAAATACATACACACATATACATATGAATGTCTGTAACATTCAATAACTTACTCATTCAAATGAATAAATAAATAAATAAATGAAATTGAAATAAGAAAGAGCTTTTTCTCTTTTTTTTCTCCGATTTTTGCTACAATAAAAATGGCATAGAAAATTTCATAAAAATATATTTAAGAGTGTGTAAGTATGGGTGGCTGTATGACAATGCTTTCGTGTCCGTATTTTGTGGTTAGCAGCAAGAAAGACAAGAAAGGCAAGAAAGGCAATAAGTACAAGAAAAAAAAATAACAATAAACAACAAAAAGAACAAGAAATAAGAAAACAAAAAATCGACAAAAATTGTTGCTTTGCCATACAAAAGCAAATATAAATAATTTGCGTGTGTATGGGTGTGTGTACGAAAGTAATTTTTTTCTTCTTCTTTAGTATAAATTAAATTAAAATATTGCAGCCGAAACTGTAATGAAAAATATATCCCACACACACAAACATACACACACACACACACACACACACAGAGCTACACACACATATGCACATATGTACATGTGCACGTATATGTATGTATAAATAAATTTGTATTAATATATTTTCATTTTATAACAGGCTGCAGAATCAAGTGAAAAGGAGAAAAAAAAAGGAAGAAGAAGCAGAGAATAACAAAAGGAAAATAGACACAAAACTAAAGTGACTCTTTTTATGTCTGTAGACAGTTAAGTAGAAAAGAATAGCATATAAAAGAAAAATTTGACACACACACATGTATATGCACATATACATGCACACATACATGTATATTTATACACGACATTCTGATATACAAAACCTTAATTTATGTATACAAAATGTTTCGTTTATTTTCTTTTTTTTTTATCAAAATAAAAATAAATAAATAACATAATAATAATAATTAGTTTGATAATAATGATGTTGTATTTCATTGCTAGTATCTAAAATTTTTGTTACATATAAAAAATACAACATATAGGCCAATAAGTTTTCAGTTTGATATCAATTTTGAAAAGTTAAGACGCAAAATTTCATGTCATTTAAAGTCGTCATGATAAAATTTCATAAACCATACAAGATAATTTAGGAAGCTGTAGTGTTTGTAGCTTCTTGAGATAAGAAATTGATTGAGATTATAAAATTCATGGCTGACTAAACATTTTCATTAAAAATGGCTCTCAATTAAGGCAAATAATTAAAGTCATAACAAAAATTACAATTTTAGCTTGGCAAGTTTCAGCTACTTTATCTTATTGCACTCATCGATTACTTTAGGACACGATATTATTATACAAAAAGTGATTCTGAATTGAGTGTATTTCATGATCTTGTGTTGAGTGTTACAAATTTTGGCATTAACTTATAATACCTTGTACCATAAGTAGTGTAAGCAAGAAAACCTCTAGCAATAGCAATAACAGTAACAATAGCAATAACAATAATAGTAACAGTAACAGTAACAGTAACAGTAACAAACAGTAACAGTAACAGTAACAAGAATAATTGATGTAATGCAGTGTTGGCACTCACTGATAAAAACAAATAATTTTCGGGTTTAAAATATGATGAAATAATACTAAAATACACACATATACATACAGGTACAAACATAGACACAAACACACCTACAAATGTAGACAAATAGGTAAATATGTCTATAAATGTATGCAATAGAAAAAAAGCTTAAAAAAGAATATCTTCACTATCACTCCGCTGCATGCTGGTAACTCTACAAAGCGTCAATATTAGTAACTCGACATTCTATGATTTGTGCGTCTTGATAGAGTAATGTACAATTATATTAAAAGTACCAAAAAAAAAAAAAAATTAAATGAAGTGAAAGTAACACTAGAAGAAGAGGAAAAAGAGGACAAAGAAGAAGAAAATGGCCAATTTTCATTATGATTATTATTAAATATTGAATTTTATTACAAGTGATATATTTTTTGTGCAAAAAAAGTACAGATTTTGAGATAATTGAAAAGACTTTTTCATAGAATACAAATTTTCCGATTGTTCAGAGGAATTATGAATCTGGATTTGTAAACGCATGTAACTATTTTTATTTTATAGCGAATTTCAACTTCAGTTGCATCAATATTTACAAGTAAATAAATTTGAAAGTGAATGTAAAACGATTTAAAGTTCTACATGTCCTTTTTTTTACAGACTCCGATCTTTGCTCAAAAACTCTTGATTATTTAGAAGAATTGAACAACTACCAAACTTAAGTAGATCAGTTAGAGGGTGACAAAACTTTTTATATAAAAATTGAATTACACAATAAAAATTATTGGTAAATTATTTTAAAATTTCTTTCTTTATTTATGTTCTTCTACTTTTTTTATGGCCAAAACTGCCTGAGAATACTAACAATTCCCGTCAAAATTATTCAAATTATTCTCTCATCACTTTAAAGTAATTCAAGGCCTTTTTTTGTGTACTTTTTACTAAATGAAACTTTTTCTTTAAAAATGGCAATACAGCTAAATCGAAAACTTGACGGTATATAAAGTTTACTAAATAAAATAATGATGGATCTAAGAGATGGGCTCTAATTTCATTAGACATTTGTAATGAACTCTAATTGCATTAAAGAAAATTTTATAATTCATTCTTATTAATTTTCAAATCAAGCGATTTAATCGATTGATAATATTTACTTTCTTTCTCTTTCTTTCTCTGTCCCTCTCTCTCTCTCTCTCTCTCTTTCTGTTTTTGCCATACGCTCTCATTGACATTAATCATAGAAATTTATTAATTTTGTTAACTGCATATTTGAGCAAAGTAAGATCAATGAGAGAAAATAATGCTAACACACACATGTACACACACATATATACAGATATATTTATTTTAGTGATTACAAGTCATTTATGCCTCAAATAAAATGCACAAAATTCGCACTTTATTTCGCTCTTCTCAATTTCTTGCGATCCCGGTAGTTTGCTCCCTTTCGCACTTTCTGTGAAACTATTTCTATGTCTATTTTCCTCAACTCCTTTGATTATTTTGCAATTTACTTGTTTATTCTATTCTTCTTCTTCTTTTTCCTGCTTCTTCTTCTTCTTGCATATACTTTCGTTTTTGTGGCTGAAATAATATTCCCTTGAATAAATATCCTAGACTATAATTTTCAAAAGACAAACCAAAAAGAAAATGAAGGAAAAAATAACAACAACAAAATTTCATTTTTCATATCTGAATGTTTGCCTCTTATCCCGCCATATATTGTAAATGAAGCAGAATGAAAGTTACATATAGAGAAATTTTTTTGGAAAGTACAAAAACAAGTAAAAAAATTATATTCAGCTGACACCAAATGTGAGATACCCACCACTCGTACTTTGGCATTTTACAATTAATGAGAAAAAAACCCTAAAATTTTTGCTTTAAAAACAGAGATGCCACCAATATAAGTTGAATTGTGGGCGTGCCCTCAGACCGATTTTACTCATTTTGAATATCAACTTGCCTGGAAGAAGTTCCGTTATTCCTGCAAAATTTGAGTTTGAGATCTGTCTTTTGTAACTGGGATTATATTTACAACACAATCAGACAGATAGACAGACAGACAGGCATATCTAAATCGATTCCGAATTTGTAGAATCTCCGACCGCTTCTTGTTGGGTGTTACCAACATAACAAAATGAATATATTACCAACCTTTGGGTGGTTGCCTATAAAAAGGACGAATGATGATAAAACGAACAAATAATCGAATGGTAGACAAAAGGGGAAGAATCAGAGCAACAATAATAATAGCAACAAATGTACTTGAGATATTCATGTTGTAACTGGAAGTAGATATTGCCACTTTATTCTTATTGTTGTTGCTTCTTTTAGATATTGTTTTCGTTTTCTGTCATTGTTATTGGCGTTGTTATTGGTGTTGTTGTTGATAATAATAATCATAATAATAAAGTGAACATAAATTAATGTAACAGTTTGGCTTTTCAGTAACAGCAGAAAATACGTTACGAATATCACGAGTAACTTGAAAGAAGCGTGAAGAGAGATGAGGATCTAGAGGGTTAAGGGGGTCTGATGATAAAGTTGCCATATAAAATTTAATATTTACATCGTTAGTAGTAGTTTCATATATACATAAAATGGTTCAGGTGCTTAAGCTTCTAACTTCTTACGAGAAATAAATACGAAAAATATTTACCAAAAACACAAAAAGAAATTAAAACTAAAAAAAACTTATGAAAAGAAAAATATTTTTTTGTTGTTTTTGCTGTTTGTCTTTTTTATACATATATATTTTAACTAAAAATGCAGAGAAATATTTATATTAAGTTTTAATTTATGAATAAGGCAGTAAGAGTTATGAACAACTAAAAAAATAAAAAAAAATTTCACATCGTTAATTTTTAAAAGGAAATATATTTACTTAATGAGTTCTTTGCCGCTCAATTTAACTAAATGAATATGTTCTAGATTTTACTGAAAAATTGTTATATTAACAATTAATTAATTATGTTGTAAATATAATAAAGTAGTCGAAAAAATCATCGAAAAAATAAAGATAGCATTTAAAATAATGCTTGCGATATATCGCTTATGATACTGCGTTATTGCTATATTTCGTTATTTGTTACAACCGCTTGTTCTGTGTAAACTTTAAAATATCGTGTAAAAGATTGTACATAAGATCGCTTAAAAGATCATTTAAAAGTTCTTTTAAAAGGTCGCTTAAACAATCGCTTAAAACGTCATTTAAAGTGTCGATTTTAAGATGCCTTAAAAGATCACGGATGAGATGGCTTAAAAAACCTTTTAAAAAGGCTAAGGAGATAGCTTAAAAAGTCACTTAAAAGGTCTCTTGAAAGTTCGCTTAAAAGATCGCTTAAAAGGTTACTTAAAATATCACTTAAAAGCTCTTTTAAAAGTTCCCTTAAAAGATCGCTTAAAATGTCATTTAAAGTGTCGCTTTTAAGATCCCTTAAAAAATCACGGATGAGATGGCTTAAAACATCTTACAAAAAGGCTAAGAAGATCACTTCTAAGATCGCTTAAAAAATCACTTAAAAGGTCTCTTGAAAGTTCGGTTAAAAGATTACTTAAAAGTTCACTTAAATTATCTTTTGTAAAATCTCTTAAAGGATTACTTGTAAAATTGATTAAAATATCGTTAATTAGATTGTCAAGGCGCTTTTAAAATTCCTTACAAGATCATCTAAATAGTCTCTTAAAGTTGCTTCTTAAAAGTTCGCTTAAAAGATCACTTAAAAGATCGCTTATAAGATCGTCCATAAAATCACTTATGATATTACTTATCAATTGATCGCTTGTGGCGTCTCTTAAATATCGTGCAGAAAATCGCTTTTTATTTTACTTAAGACATCCCTCAGCTTTTTACTTATGGTTCAGTTTATATGGACGCTTAAAATATCGTTTAAAATATCTCTTGTAATTAACTTGTCATTAATAACGTAGTTCATAGAATCTGATATAGGGTGAAATTTTTTAAAATATTGGCTATAAAATAATTGTGGCGATTCGTTATTATGACTATTATTATTATTAATGCCATTACGATAAATAATGCGGTGTACAGGCAGTTTCCTTCTTCTCAAAAACAAAAAGCAATAAAGAACAAAACATAAAAAACACAAAAAAGTTTCCTCTCACTTAACTAACAAACAAACAGTCATTTGTTAGTTGAAAATAGTTTAAGTGTAAAAATTTTACACTTTATCGAATTACAGGCGGCTTAACATGAAATATTTTATAACGCCACAACAATAAAAATAAAAATAAAAATAAAAATAAAAATAAACAATCAAGCAATTCCATTCATTTCAATCCCATTCAATAGAATTCAATCCATTTCCACTTTGCATTCTTCTCCGTGAATCCGTGTAAAATGTTTTGTATTCAATATTTTCATTTGTCATTATGGCTCAGTTCTTCTTATGCTTTTTTTTCTACAATGGCTTCTTCTTATCGCACGATATACTGTTAGTGATATTGTCTATAAATTTTTGAAGTTGCTCCTTCAAATAAATTTTATGCATTTAGTTCACGAAAAGCCTTAAGAAAATAAAGCTATTTTAATATTTTAAATATTTTCTCTCTCATTTTATCTTTTTCATTATCTTATTATCTCTAACTCTGTCTTACACTTTTTATCATCAATTTTTGCTTGTTTTTTTATATTTTGTAGAACTAAAGTTTCAATTCCAACTGTCTGTAAAAAGTAAATAAAAATATAAAAAAAAAGAAAAATTGCTGATTTTTTGTTAGAAATTTTTAAGAAAGAGTGAAAGAGCGATAGTAATATGAAATTATAAAATGTTGGTGTACGGGGTGTGTGGGAGAGTACTGCTATGTGTATTTGTCTGTGTGCGTATGTGTGTGTTTATATTACTTCTCGCCGTATCGAAATTTTCAACTCCATTTGACGCTAAATTATGACGTTTTTCTGTTTGTCGTTACTTATTGTTGTTGTTATTACTATCGTTGTTTGTTTGTTTGTTTGTTGTTGATATTTTATGACTATTATTACTATGATTATTATTATTATTATTATTATTATTATTATTATTATTATTATTAATATTATTACTACTATTATTATTATTATTAATATTATTACTACTATTGTCATTTCCCGTTTCCCATTCTCCTTCATCTTTCACAGAATTTTATTCAGTTTTTCATATAACAAATCATACAGAATACAAACAAACAATTTACTGATAATAAAATGTTAATATAACTCGTGACTTTTTTCTATTAAAGCGCGATAAAATTCTCACCCCTTATATTTTCAATTACTGCTCTATCGTTCTCTGCCTCTCTCTGCCTTTCTTTGACTCTCTATACCGCTCCTTCTTTCGTTCTTATATGTACCTTCTTGCTCTCTCTCTTTCTCTCTCAATCTTTCTCTGTTCTTCTTTAATGTCCTTTCCCTATCAAACTAGTCCAATGGTCAGGCCTGTCTATCCGTCCCTTTCCAAATTTGGAATGCATTGTTTGTCAACTTGAATGTCTGTCTGCCTGTTTTGGATGTTTGTTTATAATTTACAATTTACAATACTTGGAGTTTCTCACTTACTGTTTATTGTTGTTGTTGCAACAGTTTTTGATTGTAGTTATAGCGTTATAATTTTTGAAGTGCAATGACATGAAAACTTAATTGAAAGTTTCTGATAAAGTATTTTGTTGGATTCGTATACGTTTGGTTTTATACGAATCAATTCATTTCAAATTTGACTTAATATTTCATTTGTCTTAACTTTTTTTTCTCTCTCTCTCTTACTTACTCTCTGTTTATATGCCTCAAAAATACAATTGTTGTTGCCATTTCTATTGCTAGTGCTTTTGCTGTTGATGTTATTGTTTTCGTTTTATACTTATAATGGAAATTTTCACTAAATTTACCACTTGACATTAGTTATAAATTGAATTTGTGTGTTGTGTTGCATTGTTTTATATTGTTTATTATTGTTATATTTGTTTTGTTGCCCTTTTGTTTTTGTTTTTTATTCTTTTCGAAAATTTGCTTCTATCACTTTGCTCTCGTAATTTTTCTCATAAACTCAATGAGGCAAAAACTTTTCAAGCGCCAAAAAACGAAAAAATAAAACTAAAACAAAACCAAATAAAAAGGAAAATTATTTAAGAAAAATGAAGAAGAAAAATATCTTTTATTATAGATATACGTATGAAAGAGGCAAGAGAGTTAGATTTTTGCGAGCAATGGAAGTAGAGAAATTATGCCACAGAAATTTTATATATCGCAATACTTGTATTGAATGTTGTTGCATAAAAATTTATTATAACATTTATCAATAATATTGTTATGGAATGTCATTAATTAGTGATTAAATTTGAACTATTTTGATGTGTTTAATTTAAACAAAAAAAGGAGGAAAATTGAAATTATAAAGTGAACTTTATAATAGAAAGTCTACCATGAACAAGGCCTTAAAGTCTGTTCATGTATAATAAAAGTATAACTTATAGATTTTTCATTTATTTAATTACTTTATGCTGATTGTTAATTTATTTTATCAGCGAGGGCGGCAGTTTTGCAGAAATTTAGGAATTGAAAAGAATTGTGTTGGTTTTGGTTTGGATGGCACAGAAATCGAAAAAATTGATCTAATATTTAAATAATGTAATTCACTTTAATAAATATTAAAAAGTTGGCTTGTTTAACTCAACGCCATAAATTTAGATCTCTAGGTTGTTTAAAGGGGAAAATCTAATCTCGTAAGTTCAAGAATTTGCGTTCCCGTTTCATTATTTAATCCATAAAATATTTAGAGCGTTAGTCTACTGTCAATGGATAATGCATAACAGCAGAGACTATTCTTCAATTTTGATGAATTGTTATCGAATTTTGTTATAATGGAACAACTGGAACAATTTTCGATCAATTGAAATTTGTATTAAGTGCAACAGTGCGTATGAGCAACATTTTTTCTATAATCTACGGGAAAATATGCCTTCGTTTTTTCTTCTTCTTTCTTAAATACTCATAAAAAAAACCTAAAGAGACAACTAAAACAATAAACCAAAAAAAAAAACTGCATGAGAAGAAATTCTCGTTTAAAGCAAAAAAACTGAAAAATTTTAGGTTGATGGCATAAAGTGCAATGGTATTATTTTGAATGGGGCGTGTAAACTTATACATAAAAATTCAATTTAATTCTTAGGTTGGATAAATATGTAATGTAGATATAAACCGATAAATCGATAAAGTAATTGTTTTGAATTAACAAATAAAGATTCGTCAACTCGAATATAATCGGAAACTTCACAAAACTTTCCCCTTAAATTTTTCCTAGTTGTTTTGTTTTTTTTTTATTGTTAGCTTAATGTTCTTGTCGTTGTTGTTACAGTTTAAAAGAAAAAAAAACCAAGAATCTCAATCATGTGGGTCAGTGTACATATGTACACATGTATGTGTGTGCGCATGTATGTGTTTGTGTCAGTCAGTTATTCAGTCACATTGATAGTCAATTTGAGAAATAATTTATTTGGGTCAGTTGGCTAAAACAAGCCAACTACTGCTGCTTCTTCCACTTGCTTATTTATTTATTTTTCCTTATTTCTTTTCTACTCTCTTTGTTCATCTATCTTTAAAAATCTATAGAATTCAAATGTGTTTGTGTGCATTTTATAGCCACAAATCATACAAAATTTATTGGAATATTTTCCTTGTGAAATATGTAAAAAAAAACAAAAACTTTATCTCCCTTTTATTTATCTGTTCTGCTCCTTCTTCTTGATCATGTTCTTAATCATCATTATCATCATTTTATGGTCTTTTATTTGACTTTATTAGTTTGAAAATTCTGCGTTTGCTGACCAAATTTCTCTTTTTTATTCAAATAGTATTTGTCATATTTCATTGCATGTCAGTTATACATACATACATACATACATACATACATACATATATATACGTTTTACTGTTGTTGCTTTTATTGTCATAATCAGCAGTTTTCTTTTTCATTTCATATATTTTTTTATTTTCTTAAAACATATTTATTTGAAGCTTTGCGCAAATTGCTTCATCATTTCATAATAATCTAACTCTGTAATATGATCATGATAGTAATGATAATGATGATATTGTTAATAATGATATATGATATATATATATATATATAATGTCTGTGTGATTATGTAATCATAAGTATGAAAGAAATGGCAGAAATGAAAAAAAGTAATATATTTATTTAAAACTACTTCATTCCAAAATCTTATATACATATACATATATACATTACGTCATGGGTTGCTTAATAAGTTCACAAAATTCAAAATTTCCTGATTATTCCAATTTCCTTTTTAGTCTATCAACAATATTTCCATATTGTTGATATGTAAACTTGTTGAGTAAACATGTCAAGTGCATTAAGCACAATGTGTATAAATAGATAAATTTAGCTATTGTATACATAGATAATGTATATAACATCTATGTTACAATATAAACATGTTGATATGTCAGATTAAATGATTTATGAAATATTATTAAAATTTTGTTCACTTCAACTGTAATTCAAATGCTCTTCTTCTTGTATCTTTTTTTCTTTATCAATATATTTTCATGATTTCATTTTAATTGTCATAAAATCTGTTAAATAATTTTTTATTTGTTGTCTTTCATTACAAGCATTTTTCTAAAAAAAAAAAAATATGCAGATTTATCAAAAAAGAAAACATAAAAAACTTTTATTCTTCAATGATTTTATAAACTATTTCAATTAGTGCGTATTACAAATTTTTAAGTGTACATACTTTTTGAATCTATGCATTGCATAATAAATTTTGTTCCGTCCATTTTATTTATTTTTTTTTTTTTTATTATATTACTACTAAGAGAAATTTCAAATTTTTATAACTCTTATTTTCTCTTGTTTTGTAATTGACAATGTTAAAACTTCATCCATATCATTATAAACATTGCTTATCAACATTTTTTCTATAGCAACATGAAGAGTAAGGTTGAGCAAATAACATTGTACAGTAAGTGGATATTGATATAAATTGAAAAAATACTAATGAGAAAATTATATTTGGCTGAAGCTAAATTTTATATAGCCATCATCCAGACATTATTTGGTATTTTACCGCCAGATAATTTAGTTATATAATTTTATAATTTTCTATATTGACTACGTTCTCAGTTTTTAATATCTTTCTTATAACTGTTATATAAGATAAAAAGGTGTTATATTCATTATAAGAAATATAAAAATTGAAAGCGGACGGTTCTAGGATCTTTTTTAAAATTAAAAAAAAAACTATTATACGAGCTGTTATAAAAAGTGTTACGCAAATTCTTTTACTAAATGGTATAAAAACTGTTAAAACATATTTTACAAATGATTATCCTAACTGTTATACAAACTGTTCTATTAACTGTTATACTAACTGTTATGCCAATTGTTATACTAACTGTTATACCAACTTTGCTATTAACTGTTACATTAACTGTTAACATTAACTGTCGTGGTAACTGTCATACTATCTGCTATACTAACTGTTATACAAATTATTAAAAATGCATGGTACGTAAACAAACGGAATTTTTCAGTTTTTATTTTTCAATTTCAATTATTTATTTTGTTTTGTTTTGCTATTTTAATAAAATCCTTTTTAATTACACAAATTGTTACAGGACATTTAATATATTTATCTAACACATTGTGATAAATGTCTCTCACCGTTTCTTTTTTGCTTGTATTCAATAATTCATGGCAATTGACCATTTTTTTTAATGCAGATTTTTGTTTACCTTTATTTTCTTTTGATTTATTTTTTTTTAATTTTCAATTCGTGTATTTGGTAGTCAATGTGACAATTGTTGTTGACAATAAAGCAGCAACATTTAAATGAATTAAGTAATAAGTGGACAGTTTACGTTTGCTGCTGCCACTATTACTATTATTATTGTTATTGTTATTGTTATTGTTATTGTTATTGTTGCATCTCCCAATTTATATGGCATTTTTAAAAAGTAAAATAAATTTTCTTAAATTAACTCATTTAACTCATTTAGATGATCTTTGACCAGAATAGTCAGTTGGCTCAGTTAGTTGCTCATTTTATCAATTGGCCAGTTAGCTTGTTATGTAATTTGTCAATAAAAATTTATTATTTGCGTAAACAATTATTTAGATAGAGAAAAATACAGAGATAGTTAAACAATGAATAGAAACGAGAGGGAGAGATAGAAAGAAAGAGAGAGATAGAATGGACAATAAATGGACAAAATGTAAACATGTTACAAAACCTATAGTCGGTCAACCTTTTGCGTGTTAAATAATCCAACGTTTTATCATATTTTCAATGCTTATTTTGCATTCGCAAGTTGCAAATTGAGAGACGATTCCATAATAAAACAATAGTTACAGTACGAGCAACAGCAAGAACAATAATAACGTTAGAATATGTATTAGAATAAAAGACCATTAAATTGGACGTTGGCCTCATTTTGAACTTTGAAATGAAATGTACAAAAATTTGTAAGAGAAACGAAACCACAGAATAGAAACATTATGGTGATACTTTTCAACCACATTTATTAAAATTCCTCATTTAATTTGTTATATCTATATAAATTAGAAATAAAGGTTGCTTTATAACTTTGTAGAACAAAAAATAGTGATTAAAAAAAATGGAATCATTGAAGCCAAAAATATTTTAATAGAAAATACATTGAAATTCATGCTAAAACATTAACTTATTGAACAACCTTTTTGAATACGCTTGATTAATTATAAACCTTTTGTCTAAATATCAGTAACGAAATATCAGTTACATTTATTTTCTTTTTTTGGCTACTTTGTGATATTTAGAAAATAATTATAATCTACATCATAGATAGTATAAGTTTGTGTAGATGTTTATGACACTGAGTTGAGGCAAAGGCATCATTTATTGTATCAATTTTATCAAAAAGCACTTACTAATTCGATTTAAGCCTGTCTGTCTGTAAATTTGATATCAAGCTATTGCTCGCAATCAAGATATTTTGCTGTGCTTGGACCCAGAGACAAATCCTATTAAAAATGACTAAAATCGGATCTTTTATTTAACCATGCCCAATATAACTCCTTTCCAAAAAGGAGTCGTTATATGAAAAAAAAATTGCAATTTTACATACAGGCTTGTAATTTTTGTATTTGACTTTAGTCACATTAAGCAAAATGGTGCAAGGTATTTAAATGTCAGCTCCGACCGTCTATAAAATTCTGACTTATTTTGAAATAATTATTCATAAACTCATGGAAAACAAATATCCATGTACAAAAATGTATAGAAAATATTTTATTTAAATGAATAGACAATAATAACAACAACAAAAACAACAATTAACATTTTACAATTTTTTTGATTTATAGAAATTTCTGTAATTTTTCTTTTTTTCGTCTTCTTAAATTCAAGTAAAAATTTTCATAAATAATGAAATGTTTAGTTGAATGATTGACTTTTAATTAACTCACAAAATTTAGCGGTGAACAAAAAAATAGTTGCAATACCTGCAATAATTAATAATGCTAATAATTAATTTTATAAACGATAGAAGCAGATCTTTACCCAGAATCACACAATAAAAATAAACGCCGCGAAAATATCGCAAAAGTTTTGGGCAAAAATATCAATTTTGGATTCAAAATTTATATGGAATAATTATTCTGAATTATATAAAATTAAAGAGTGTCAGAAATGTTCATTTTGGGCCAAATAAAAATTCATTTTCTCTAAATAAAATTTATGTGTAGGATAGTGATTCCCAATATGGAATAGAAACTAATGTGGATTTTTTTTTTTAAATTTGATAAGCCAAAATATTCATTAATTTCGATTTGTATTAAGGTATTTTGAAAATGTTCTTCATTTTTCAATTTATTTTAAAAGAAAGTTAAAAATTATTACCTGGTTCTATCAAGTTTTTGTTAGCCAATAATTATGCTTAAATTTAAAATGGGCGTAAGAAATTTATGAATAAAAATATCTTAAAATTTAATATTGCGATTTGATAATATCTAACATGTCCATATTGACTTCAAACTGACAATTTGAGAAATTTCAGGGAACATTTTAGTACACAGACGTACGTACAGACCTGAGCGCTAGTGTTGATATTCACGCGTACACGGTGCGTCACACTAGCTTCTAATTTAAAGCCCGTATTGCATCTTATATGCGAAGTTTAATTTTTGGTATCTACATGCGGAGCCTTCCCAAAACTCCTAGGCCTAGTTTGAGTCTCCTGATTCATGAACGCCTCTGAAGGCCGTCACTACCACTAGTCACTTCTCATTAGTCAACTCCCAGTTGAGCTGATACTTCTCGAGACTGGTTGCCCCAAGTTAAACAGACAGAGTAACCTTAATCGTTGCAGGAATATTGTCCCATTGGACAAGAAGACCAAAACCTACTACATTTTGCGTACCTACTTCGTATCTGAAATTATGTAAAGCCATAAATATGTCAATTTAATGTTCTTTTATTTTTAATTTTATATGGTTTTTGGGTAAATTTTTGCAATTTATTTATTTGTTTTCCTTTATTGTTTATTTAAGGCATTTTAACTTTTGTTTGTGTTGTTATTTTTCTGCTATTACTGCGCATTTTTTTCTTCTTTTGATTTTTTTTTACACTTTGAATGAAAAATTGCATACAAATCAAATGACATATAACTTTCTGGTAAAGTGGCATCGACTACAAGATATCTGCTGCTGTCAAATTGACATTTAAAAATAAATGGCAGCCGCTTATTGTTGTTACCTTTTTTTCTCAGTTATTTATTTATTTTTTTGTTTTTTGTATTTTTATTTATTTTACCTCTAACGTTTTGTAACAACCAACGAAGCAATTGCCAAACAGAAATGATATGTGAAATTATTACATAACATAAATACTACATACAGAAACAGAATAATAAATAAATATTGTAAATATAACAATAACAATAACAAAAACAGCCAAACAAAACGTTTCCTTTAATGTTTTTTTTTTGCAATTTCCTTTCAGTTGCAGTTTTTCTTATTTTTTTTCTTGATGTATGAAGTTTTAATTTATGAAGTCACCGCCAAAATAATCTTCTTTTAAAGTGATATTTGTGAATGTGCCAACAAATTGAAAACTATACCAAAAGAAAACAGAAAACAACAAACAAGCAAAGGAAAGCCATCAATCTAGAGCAGAAAAGGCAAATCGCGTTATTTTATTAGGCCACTCATTCCAAAATTAGTCGAAAGCTAAAGCATCATTTGTCAAATTAGTTTACTTGACTTTATATGGACTTTGGAAAACTTCTATGGATTCAGCATTTTATACGAAGGCCATATAAAGTTTACCATCTCTGTTGTGTGACCTACATTTACGCTAAAGTTGTAAAAGTACAATAAAATCAATCGTGACATTTTTACAGTAACAAATTAAACATCAAACATGTTTTATCAGACAATCTGACGTCAACTTTTACAACACAATCTGCAGCTTAAGTGAAATTGTGTTTAATGTGGACGATTTACTAAATATCTAAAAGACTTCCACTTAGAACTTCCAAAATTGATATTTATTCAAAACCTAAAACTCTTTCATTTGGATCTTTAAATACTGGGACTTATTCAAAGCCTGATATTCTTCTTCTTGGAGCTTTTAATACTGGGACTTATTCAGAGACTGAAACTTAATCACTTGAGATTTATTCACAGCCTGAAGCATTTTCAATGGAAACTTCTAATAGTGGAACTTATTACTTTAATATTATTATTATTATTATTATTTTAATAATAACCTGTTTGAAAAACCATTAATAGCAAAGGACTTTAGTTAACTCCGAAAACAAAAAATTACAATTTCAGCGAGTTAGGGCTTTCTTGTAATAGCAGAAGAAACCATTGCGGGCTATTTTCTAATCCATATAACTTCCATAAACCTTATCAAGCAAATGTACTCTCAGTTAAAATCTTATAAATCGGGACAAGGAGCTCATGTTTAATACCAAACTTTTTTTAGTTATATCCGAGTGTTCGGGTGTCCGAGTGTCCGTATAGATTACATCACTAAAAACAAACGATTTACTACGTCAACGCTTTTATGCCGAAGGGGTCTGTTTTGATTGCTTTGCATTCATTTTTGGAGATGATCATTAATTTAGACAAAAGTAATGTAAACAAAAAGTTTGCATTAAACCATTAAAAAATTTTTACAAAGCAGCTTTTAGGAAGGACATATGATTTAAAGTCATATTAAACTTCAAAAGAAATGATAGTAAATAAAGTTATTGGATCAAACTTTAATCATTAATCTCTTGGGAGTTCTTTAAATACATACATGCTAAACAATACATGCTAAAAAATTATATAATTGTTTAGCAGCAATTTACAGAGAAGAAAAGGAAAACATATAGGAACTTTGTTAGGTAACATTTTTTATAACAAAAGAATTCACACAAAAAGTAAATAAAATGGAAAAAGGCAGCAGGCAAACTCAAAAAACAAAAGCATGACAAAAATTGATAAAAGGATAAAAAAAGTAGGCGTTAAAGAGCCAATATATATTAGTATTGTACAATGAAAAAAAAACAGACTTTTGATTAATTTTTGCTTCCAATTTGCATAAATCTTACTTTAACACTGAGTACCAAACATGAAAAGAGTTAGCTGGTTATTTTTTTTATTTTGTTGTTTTTCTTAACATTGAAAATTTGGAGTTGTACTAGTCCTATTTAATGCCCTTTTAAATGTAACGACTAAAAGTATATTCAGAAATTTCTTGAGCTTGAAATTTACGCGAAAGTCTAAAGTGGCCTTTTTAGAAACTACATGGAACCTAGAAATTTTTAATAAGTAAGTTTTTTTTTTTTAGATAACAAAGTTAAATCGATCAAAGAACGTGCCCCTTGTACAATACAACTTAAAACTAAGGCTTTTTTTTGTGTAAACAAATCGATCTTATAGATAATCGTAGATAAAGTCGGTGAATTTCGTAGATAATCGTTATGGCATAAAATAAAGTTTTTATACTAATTTCTAAAAGAATTTGGCGCTCTTGCTTGCTCTTCTTATATTCTAACAGCAGGAATTTTCCTTTGAAATGTACAAAATATAACTGATACTTAATTAAAATGTGAAGAATATTCAAAATTTCCTTTAAAATTTTTTTTTTTTTAATTTTTATGGCTCTTCGCCTTTTTTATTGTTGCGATAACCAGACATCTACATTGAACTACCTGATTGGCAAATAAGGAAAAATTATTTCTCACGGTTGTCTGATTTCTTGAATACTCTACAATAATCTTTATCTCTAACTCTAATGTAGTTCTAAATCTAAATTGTAAATTTTATATAAAATTTCCTCAGTCTTCCTTTATCTCACTTTTTTTTTTATTACTTTTTGATCTTCTCTGAAAGTAAAATGAAATCTATGAAAATTAAAATTGTACATATCAAATATATCAACTTTTTTCTTGTAGAAAAAACATAGAACGTATTTATACGATATTTCGTTTATCATATTTTGTGTTATTGTCTTTAATTTTTTGCCATAAAACTGATATTAAAGTTAGATAAAACTGATATAAAACAAAAGTTATACTTCAATTTTTTCTTCTTTAAAATTTTCTCTTTTTCAGTTGTTTTTCTACCTTTTTTTTGCAATTTACCATAACTCGCTAAAATAAGGTCAATTTTTTTATGTGTGTTTGTGTGTGCGTTTTTTTTCTATTTTTATTCAGTTAAATAAAAGGTTAATAAACTTTACGTGAATGGCAATCAATTTTAATTTTGCGTTTATTTTTCTTCCAATTTTATTTTTTGTTTAAATGGATTTAAGTTAAGAAAATTAACCAAAATGTATACATAAATAATCGTTATCATAACTATATGAAATGAATGGAGATTATAAAATAGCTGTTTTTCTTCATGTTATATACGAAAAGCTTTTAAAAATATTAAAGAATTTAGAGTCCATTGGGCACCAAGGACTTTACAACAACAGCATTTCAGAGTAATGCCATAAAAGAAAGACATTTTAAAATATACATGGATTTAATCCAATTGTTATATAACTAATTTATTGGCCAAAAAGAAACCGTTCAAAAGGTTTTTTAGAAACGATCCACAGAACCGATTTTAACTTAGTAGACAAGTCCCATGTTTTAAAGCTCCATCTATACAAATTGAGTTTCTTTGGATTAATTAAGTATATTAAAATACAAATCTAAATGATTTAAGTTTTAAAGAACTTTTTACACAATAAAATCGATGATGGTCCTTGATTTGTAGGACTTATGTAAATTTTATCATTATATGTACAAATTGGGACGTGGATAAACATCTCATTTACTGCTAAGTCTAAATTAGTTCATTCAGAAAAATATTCTATTTCATGATTTTTCAAGTAACTTCAAAACAGTAATGCCTGATTTCACAAGCATACTTAAATTTGGGCACATTGTATTTTTAATCGAGTAATATCAGATAAGAAAATATATAGGGATAAAAAATATATGAAAGAGTGCTAGACCAGCAAAAAAAGAACTCTCCTGCAACAGGTTTATTAAAAATTTGCCAAGCAGTTTTTGATCACTCTAATCATTCAAGTTTCAAGATCGCCTTGAGCCATTCACTAAAGTTTAGAACAGAATTCACTTTTTATCGAGTCTTAATGAAATCATAAAGAAACAAGAATCAATGCGATTTCAGATTTTCACATGAAAATTCATATTTCGGAAATTATATGGACGAGAAAGAATTCAAAAAAACTTATCAATGCCAATTAAATGTTACAATCAAAAATAAAAAATAAAAAATAAAAAATGTAACTTTCTTAAATCCTTTCAACTACTATAATCCATAAAGACCAAAAAGAGGCAGAACGGTATAAAGCAAGTTAGTGTGAGTAAGATAGCTATAGAAAGATATTTTAAGAAAATAAGTTATAAATTTTGTGAAATTTCTTTTTCCTTCTTATTTATTTGATTTTTTATTTTATACATTTTTTTTTCTAGTTGAGAGCTTTAACTTTTTGTTGACTATTTCAAAAATTTTATGTACAGGATAATATGAATGGATGAATAAATATGTACCGGATGACACATGAAAATGACAACAAACAAAATTATAATAAACAAGCAAATAAACAAAACAAAACAAATAAATGAAACAAAATAGCAACAGAAAAAGAAAACTTTCATAAAATTTTGCTAAAAAGAAAAAGGGTTTCCCTTTCTATCATTCTTCCGCTCTCTCTTTTTCACTTTTTTTTTTTCTCAGTATTTCCATATTTCTTGCTTTTCATATATTTTTCTACTTTATTCTAATGCCATCACCATGAACTTCATCTTGAACAACTTCTTCTATTTCAATGTACATTCCTGTATACTTCAATTATCTCCAGGTCTCTCTAGTTCTCTTCATGTCTCTGTCCTGGCAGTAGCTCTCCTTACAACTCTATCATGTGTTATCTATTGCTGCATCTAAATCTAACTCAAACCATTCTGTATAAATGTCTTAGAGAATTTATGTCAACCGTGAAAACTTAAGCATGAAAATCTAAATATCTTTTTCCAAAAAAACCAACAAACTAAAAAATATAAAAAAAGGAAATAAAAATGGAAGGGAAAAAATAAGTCATCACGTTTGTCTGTCATTTTGTTTATTTATTTATTTACTTTTTATCATTTCTATTAATATTATTACATTTATTTGTCGTTTTACTATTTTGTTGTTGCTGTTACTATTGTTGTTTTCTGCTGCCATTATTGTTATTAGATTTATATAAAATTTTACAACATTTTTAGTTTCTTCATATTTAAATTATATTTTCTTTACATGCGTTTACACAAGAAAAATATTACAAAGAACGAATTAAAATCTTTTATAACTGAACGGAAATGATTCTCATATAAAATCTGCAGCATTTTAAGCCAAAAATATTTGATGAAATTGAAAAACTGAATTACTTTAGAAAAGGAAGGGCATTCAAAGAATGGATCATTTAGACTTTACATTTGAAAAGATATTTACGAACAATTTTTGTCAATTTTACCCTAAAAGAAGGTGTAAATTTTTTTTCATATTTAAAGTTTGGTTAATATAAGGCGTTACATGGAAGGAACAATTAATAAAATACGCTGTTTATTATTCCGAAAATCTGGTGCATGTCATTTTTTGTTTAAAATATCCTAAAAGTTGCTATTCTAAGCAGAACTCAGTTTTAAGACACACCAATCGGTTATAAATCGTCATATAAAATGTAAGATCAGCCAAAGCGTAATACCATAAATAAAATAAAATATTCAAAAATACTTGATAATAAATTTAAGTCCAATTATTGTTAGTTAAGAAATATTTCACGCACGTTTAATTTTATGATGCATTTTTTTGATAAAGATTTTCGATTGGAAATTTTACATGAAAAGAAAGCAAAGTTTAGATAAAATATTAGATAAAAAATTTACATAAAAAATTGTAATACTTTAAAGATCGAGAATCGCATTTGATCGTATGAAATGTGCTTGATATGTGCGGATCGACTGAAACAATTTTTCCTTGAGAAAGACTGTTTTTATTAAATTAATTATACTATATAAATTAATGACATTAGAAAATTCTAATTCTATGAAATGTGGAAATTGGAAAGATTTGAGAGTCTAATTTTTAATTTCATATTTGACATTTTATTTCATTTTAATTATATTTATCAAATTTTTTTTACTTTTTGATCTCTGTAAAATCATGAAAAATCATGATACTTAATTGCAGGGTCTGCATGATTCGGCTTCCATCAAATATAGTTGTTTTTATATGAAGAACATTTGCACGAGAAAAATTAAGTAAAATTTATTTGATTGATAAATTTTTTAAGTTTTAGATGTTAAATAAATTTCCGTGAATAGAAAAATAAGAAAATTCAGAATGTGACTAAAGTCTACGTTTTCAAAACTCATCAGACATAGCATTATTTTGCTTAGTTTTATAAAACCATCTAAAATGATCATGATAACTAAATTTGAAAATAACACAAGTAATAGGCGTATAAGAATCTAAGACATTTTCATGATATAACAAGTAAATATTGAAATTTGAATACTTAGGATACTTTTTATAATGGACGAATAGTTTTAGAAATTGATTCAAGATCTTAGAATGTATGAGCTTTCAATTAAATTATATTAGAAATATTTTTCAACTAACTTCATCATCTGGCTCGCGGTTACAAAATCAATTCCTGTGTAGTGTGAGAACAGTTGTAAAACTTTATTATTTACCTCATTAAAAGTTATGTTATTTGAAGTTTTTTAATGGACTTGAAAGTAACAATAACAATAATAATAATAACAACAGAAATTATACTCACACATACAAGAGATATTTTACAAGAACTTTCAGAAATTTTCTAGTTGGCATTAACTAATTTTTAGCACACGGATTTGCACGGTAAAAACGTACGAAATTTATTAGAACTTCATACAAACAAAGAAGAAAAAGTTATATGAATGTTTTGCCATTGATCAAAAAGCAAAACAATTTAATTTGGTCAGATTTTTAATGAGAAAGAAATCAATTCAATTTAGATCATTTTATATGAAAAACCCTTGAATAAAAAATTTCTGATCTGTATCGGCCATTCATTAAAAAATTTAAAAATCCTTTCAATTCGTTATTGTTTTTAATAAAAAAAAAAAATATTATGTGCTATAATCTTTATTGGTGTAATTGTGTAACGTTAGATTAAATTATATTTCATGTATTTTGTATGGCATGCTATAAAATTAATGACATGGCAACCAAAATAAAGAGCGATTGCATCATTTGACTATTTTAAATTTATATATTACTTCGTAAATAATTTATATTAATTATGTTAACGATGGTGATAATAATAATGATAATAATTATGATGATGATGATGATGATGATGTGATGATGATGATGATGTCTCTTTTGCTGTTATTTTATTATACTCTACATAATTTGAGGTATATTTGTGTGAGTAGAAAGTTTCTATCGTTTGATTTAGAGTGATATATTTTTGGCACAATCTAATTCATTTTATTCTGTCTGTCTGTCTGTCTGTTTGTCTCTCTTTTTACGTATTTGATACTTGACGTTTTTGATACTTCAATAAAATTTGGCACGTAGGAATAAAGGTGGCTGAATACGGATCAATTTGGACCATTTATAATATAAGGCTTTTTTTTTTTTTTGAAAATAAAACTATTGAAATTGATTCAAAATTGTAGTTGGTTTTAGTAAAACGGTCTATTCAATTTGATTTGGAATGATATACATTTTAAGACTCTTACAATTCATAGAATATTGGAATGAATTCAGGTTTGTTGTTGTTTTTTGAGAATACGGGAAAGTTGACTTTATATTACTATAACTTTATTACTTGTTTAATTTATATGGTTCAGTTGATAAGAGATCTGAGCTGCCTGCTTACAATAAAATCATATAAATAAATAAAAATATATATATTTTTATATATTTTAATACATTCACGTATACACGGTCAAGAACGTGAAATGACTAAAGTGTTAAATAGTTAAATGTACATATTACAATGACAACAACAACAAACGCCACGGTGATGGCAACATAGAGCAGGAACAGTGATAAAAAAAAATGATAAAATTGTTAAAAAAAAAAGAAGAAGAAAAATTAAAGCAAATATTCAAAAAGAAAGAAGCAATTTTAAATTGTTATTATTGTTGTTGTTGTTATATAAATATTCATTTTGGCTGGTAGGTTGCGAAAAGTGTAAACTTATTTGCTTTATTCATGACGTGCAAAATATTGAAATAGTCATTTTTTCATTAAAACTCATTCACTTGTTTCATGTCATGACCAAAACTTTAGCGAATTACAACAACAATACATAATTCTGACATTTATTTAAATGAAATAACTGGAAGACATAATTCTGATCTTTAAGGTTATTATTTAATATTTAATTAATTGTGCTTTTCTTTAGCAATGTTTCTTCGGTACGTTTCAATTTTTATAAACTCTTTTATTATTTATTCATTTGGTGTAACAATCAATTAATTTGCTTCATTTTCGATAACAGTGGAACGCAAATTTATAATAATATTCTACATTTCCATAAAAGGCGAGGCTTTATTACATCCTACTTTTTATATAATGGGTTTTTCGTATAAGGAGGCTTTCATATAACGTAACTTTCATACAACGGGACTTTAATATAACGGGTCTTTAATATAACGGTGTTTTCATATAACAAGGCTTTAATATAACGGCACTTTAATATAACGGGACTTTAATATAACGGAACTTTTTAATATAACGGGATTTTTATATAACGGGATTTCTATGTAATGCGATTTCATATAACGGGCCTTTTATATAAGAAAATTTCTACATAACGATATTAAAAAATATTTCATTTGTTCCCCAATTTTATTCAATAAATATCCTGACTTATTCAATAAAAAGCCGTGTCATGCCAATTAATAGCATTATGTGAGACATATTATAAATATATTGTTATTAATCTTAATGAAAAGGAAAATTTATAATTAATATCATTGATTTTTGTGCTGTTTTTCCACATCTCTATCTACAATGCTTAATCAAATGCATTTCATTTAATGAAATATTAAAGTTTTTCCTTTTTATATTGCAGTCATTTTATTGTTGTAATTGAAATTAGTTGTTATTATAATTGATTTTGGTTGTTCTGGCGGTTGATGTTGATGTTGACCCAGTTTTCTATGTCCATTTGTAGGGTGCCATATGAAACGGGAAACAAAAACTTTTTTCTTGACATTTCATCATTAATTAATCTAAACTAAATGATCTTTCTTTCTGCTCAATCTCTTTGCTCCATTTCCACTCTATCACCTAAAGCTTGATTTTCCTTTTTTTTTTTCTTTTTTTTTGTTTTGTTTGTTTGTCTCTTTGATGTTATCTCTTAGGAATTACATTTTACATTTAATTGTAATCACTAAATACCATAAGTAAATACATATTTATCTTTATATGTTTCTATATATAATAAATAATATCATTATTATTATTCTCTGTAGATGTCTATACGAAATTTTTCCATTCCCATGTTATCTCTCAATTTATCTCACTTTAATTATAAATGATTTTATAATAATTAGGTCAAAAAGTTTTTATCATACATTTCTTGTTATTTGCTCTTCTTTTACTTTTTCTTCTTCTTTTTCTAGCTCACCATCACAAATAAAAAGCGTTAAAACGGCTTTGCAATTGTAATAAAATAGGAAGAGAAAAAAATTTTTGAGCAGTTTGTTACCTAAAAACTAAATTCTTTCAATTTAGAAAGTTCAATTTAAAATTTTACAAAGAAAACGTAAATAATTGAATCCTTTGAAGGCTGAAACTAAAAATGAATGTGGCGTTAAAATTGCTTTCCTAAATGTTTTAAATGAATTAGTCTCATGTTTTTTCAAGTAATTTTATTGTCAAATCGATCAAAGAACGAAGAAGTGGACTGTATGAGACAAGCATTGACAATTATTTTTCATATTTTTCATAAAGTGACATTTTAAAATTTTAATTAATAAAAATGGCATTTTATTTATTTATTTATTTTTGTAATTTTTTAAAAACTCATTCAAGAAATCATTGAAGAAATTAAAGCAGTTTACGAAACTAAAATGAGATGTGCAATAATTTGGTAGACTCGCCTCTTGAATGTCTTAAACTGTTTCGCTTAAAGAGAACGAAGACTGAAAATATAAATAATCATAATGGTCAAATGATTTAGACCAAATAATAAACTGATCGAATCTAAATTTGGCTTATGGATTTGGTATAGTGCTAAAAGGCAACTGTGCACCAATTTTCGATTCTCTTATAGATCAACTTTTTATTAAAAATAAGTTGATATAGCTTTCATCAAAAGAAGTGACCATAAAATTATTTTCATTTGGTCCATTTGAAATTTCTTTTTCCCCAGCTCAAACTAAGCCTTTACATCAAACCTCATTGAAGGCATTTCTGAAATAGCCTCCGATAAACTTCTTTATTTCTTTGAAACTTTTTGCTTTCAATTTTCTTTATCATTTAATAAAATTATTCTACGAAATGTAAGGCGTTTAATAGTCAGCATTGCTTATCAATTATGTTAAATACTTTTCAGTTTCTATGTGCTTCATTGATTCTATGATTTGATGTTTAATAAAATATATTTATATATAATGAAATATATAAATAATAAAAATAATTTTCTCTTCGATTTTATTCAAATTGTAATTGCAATCAAATGATTTTGATATTTTACTTTTCTTCAATGATTTCTTAAATGATTCAAACATTTTATTCTATTACTTAAATAAAATTAATTGATATTCATATGTGGAAAACTTATTATTAATTTGCAGAATAAAATTTGAAGTTTGCAAATCTGACTTCTCTTGAGTCCTGATATAAACTTTCTAAAGAAATAGAATTCAAAAAGCATGATCAATACTTGAGATCCCATTTAAATTTATTATATACATGTACAAATATTAACATATATAGAACACTTTTCCCATTCCATTCCTATCTAACTCTGTTACTCATTTGGCATCAATTCGTTTTGCCATTAGTTTGAAGATACAGAAGAAAAAGTTTAAATTAAATAGGAGGAGTTCAGTTAATGCATGTACAAGAATGGAAGATGGCAAATGCTGTTAGATAGGGAAAAAGTTTTGGTAAATAGAAAGAATTTACAGGCAAAGCAATTATAAGAAATTATAGTTATAAAATTAGTGTAAATATAAGAGCAAAAATTTCGTATCACAATTTTAAAGTGGTCAACTTTAAGTAAAGCAATTACATTCTAAAATTTTACTTAACGTAAAATTGATAGTTAAATAGAGAGAGATAAATGGCACTTAAAAGGTAATTAAAGAGTTATTGATCTCAAATAGAGAAATTCATTTATGTAATTAAAAGACAACGAAGGAATAAACTAGAGGAAATGGCTTAGCTTGGTATTTTTATGCGATGTCTAATTTAAGAGAATGAAAAAATTTAAAGAAAGAAAGAAGACCTTGAAAACTTTATGAGTAGCTTGGAAAATTATCTCTGGAATTTAACTTTGAATGGTTTGAGGAAATTGAACATATGTTTAAAATTTTTAATTTGTACCAAGGAATGTTGGAGAAATTATGACCAGTGTAATGGATCATTTTAAAATGCTTAAAAAGGATTTTACAAAATTAAAGCTATTGCTTGAGAGACTTCACCGTTTGGATGAACCGCCCAAATGGAACACTGTTTAGCTACTCCAAGTGCTTGGGGAATCGGTCCTGAAGGTTCGATTATTTAGAAAATGACTGTTTAGGGTTAATACAGAAAAATCTGCTGAAAATAACACACTTCCAACACTTCTAGAGAATACCTAAAAGTTTTACAAAAACAAAGAGATGGATAAAAAAGTCATTGGCCATCTATTAGAAAATCTTCGCAGGAGAAAGTTTTGGAGATCCACACATAAAATATGTCAGTTAAATCAATAAATTTCTAGACCTAAAAAAAGCTACGAGCAATTTTTTACTAGCATGTAATTCTAATCTAAAATTATGTATTTTCGAGAATCGCGTCGCGAAAATTTTTGGTGAATACAAGTAAAATACCACACCATTCAGTTTGAAAATGTAAAGCCATCTGCAGAATGAAAATTTCGGATGCTCGGTTATTACGAATTTATTAAAAATTTTTGCCTTAATGATTGAGGAAACTTTTTGAAGGAATTGAATCGTTTTATACCTAATAGAAAGCATAGCATTAAACGTCACTTATTTAACATGAAATAAAGTTGATAATAAACTAAGAAAATGACATACAATTGAAATTGTTTAAATCAACGATCTTTTCATTCTTACAGTTGATTATTACTTTTACTTTGCCATATATCAGAGCCGCAACAACAACATAAACCAAACAGCATAAACTAAAGAACAAAGAAAAAGAAAATGCATCAAGAAAATTGTAATTTTTTTTATAGTAAAACCGTTAAGCTGATCAGAAACTCTGTACGATTGACAATAGAAATCTCTAACATAGAAAAGATTCAATAGATTTTTTTTGGAAGTTTTTACCGAAATCGAAAAATTAAAAAAAAAAAGTTAAGAGAGATGTCATTAAAAGAGAAAGGAAATAGTAACAACAATAATAACAACCAAGAAAATTATACTTGGCAAGAGCAAAATCTTGGATACCCACCAGTCAAACACCTTGACATTTCGATTCAAAGACTGTTTCAACTTTTAAGTAATCGTTACAAAACGTAAACATAAAAGAGGGAAAATTAGTAATTGCATAATTTCACGTGGTCGGTGCCGATTTTCTAGATTCTTAGAAAAATGTGGAATACTAATGAATTCACTACTCCAGTTTTCTATCTTTTGCAGTTTGCAAATAAACACTAAAAATGCTACGAAATTTTGTTTAAAGAAACTGACATGCTCTCAGTTTACGTTGCACTGTAAACAAGTTCTTTGACTGATTTTTCCCATTTTTGATACTGATTTGCCTATAGGAACTTCCAATGTTCCTACTAAATTTGAGTTTGATATCTCTATTTTTACAATCACAAAAATATTAATAACACACGGATAGACGGACAGAAGGTTAGAAATATCGAAATCGCGTCAGAATTTGTTGCTAAACAAACATATATATACCTCGTAGGAGTTTTGATGCTTAATGACAAAATTAATATACCGCCAACCAACTGTAACATGCATGCAATTCTTTTTTTCTTTTTCTATAGTTTCCCAACTATTTCTCTCACAGTGTCATCTCTGCTTCAATTTGATTCTGCCATTCTAACTTTAATCTTATCGTTAAATATCTTTCATTATTTAATAATATCAACTATCTCCAGTTCTTTTACTCTCTATCTATTTTACTTCAACGTATAACTGATTTCCACGCCATTGCATGCTTTCCGCAGAAAAAGAAGAAGAACTTGTAGATAATGGACAATATGAAAAATTTCATATGAAATATTTGTGATGCTTTCAATTTAATGGGAAAAAACCGCACAATTCATATCTATGCCAACTAAACATACACATAACCTTTAATATATATATGTATATGTATGCATATATATATATACACTGCTGAATGCACGTACACACACATACATAATATCAATAATAGAAATGCATTTACGAAATGAAAAATATCCCGTTTTCGTTTTACCTCTTTTTTCTTACGGATTCACTTACAGTAACTATATATCTATATATGTATGTATGTATGTATGTATATGCAAGCAATTTAGAAATCCATTTTTGTTTTATAATTTAGATTAATTTAGATTAACTGTTTCCGCTTGAAGAAATGTAAACTTTTGATAGTTATTTGATAATTGCCAAAAAAAAAAATATTGTGTCTCATTCTCTTATTCTGGCCTTTTCTAGCAGAAACATAATACATTTTTTTTCATCATTTGCCAGCGTCAGATAAATGAATTCGAAACTACTGGGAAACGATATTTATATTTACAAAATTTAGCCAAGATATTTTTACATTTAATTTTTATTTAATTTTCTTTTCTTTTTTTTTTTTTTTTGTACATTTTTTCTATCTTTTTTAATATCCGGTTTTTATTTAAGAAATCAAAACGCAAACTGCAATTGAAATGTTGTCAAATTATATCAAAGAAAAAAACCATATTAATTACAATATATAAACATATATTTACAACAAAAACTGTGAGTTAACTATGAAACTTCCGTAATAAAATAGGAAAAGTACACTTTGTAAAGTAGATTTTTCAAAATGAAAAAAAAAATTTGCGCTTTAAGAAAACAGAAAAAAAAAGAAACTTTTTCAACTTAAAGCATAGAAAAGATTATTTATTAAATGAAAAGGGCGTGCCTATTTATTGTCCACAAGCCATTACTTTAAGAAATATTGCAACAGAACTTTTATAACTAAGAAATTGAGTTCTGATACTAAAACGCTTTAAAAAAATGCTTTTACTTTTCTAAGCCCTTGAATGATTGCAAATCGAATATTAAGATTGAATAGCTTTCTATTGCTGAAGTGGAAATATATAATAAAAATTCAAGTAAGAGCAACAACAACAATAATTATGATAAGAATTGTATGAATAAGGGTATTGTTGCAACCTCAGAGAGTACGATTACATGCACACAAAGTTACACAAAGTCACAGAAAGTCACACAAAGTTAGTACCTGAATATTTTCAATCAATTTGTTGCTCGTCTAAATCGACAATGATAAAAAAAATCAAATAGTAAATAAAAATAGAAAAAAAAAAAACCAAAAGAGAGAAAACAACAAAACAACAACAACAAAAACGAAAAATAAATATAAAAGTAAAAAGAAATATTGCAGCAAATTGAAAGGGAAGCAGCATATGACAGAACATGAAATGTTAGTAAATTCATTAGAATGAAGTAACTCAAGTAACAAATCGAAACAACAATATATTGTAGATATAGATAGATAGAAAGATAATGACTGTAAAAAGCACCCTACACATATATTATATAAAAATTCGCCTTAATAAGAAATTTCAATTTTGAAATGGAAAATCTAGCACAAACTAAGAAAATTTTTCTTGCTATTGGAAAATTCCAAAATTTGTTAAAATTTTTAACGAATTTAAAGTTTTTTTTTTTTTCTGATTAATGGGGCTTTCAAAAAACTTCCAAAAAGTGGAAATTGTGAAACAAAAAAAAAATGTAAAAAGAGAAAGAAAAAAACTTTTGGCAAACGTTGTATCATAATAATTATGCTGCCTTAACAATTGTAAAATGCAATAACGAAGGAAAAGGAAAAAAGCCAAATAAAATATCAAAATAAGATAAACCAGAGGAATCTTTCAATCTAATTGAAATTCTAGACAAAATCTTCCGCAAATTACCTTCATTGACAAAAATCTATAATAATCTTCGAGTCAACATGACAACGAACCAACACAATACAACACAACACAGCACAACATAATAGAACAAACACACAAATGCACTTGTCGTTGTAATCATAGAAGAAATCATGACAAGATGCCAAAGCAAAATATAAAAGAGAAGAAGAAGCAGAGAAAGAATATCAACTATATGAAATTTACTATGACTAAAACGCTAGCACCAGTTTTCTTGGAAGTAACTGAAATTTTACTTATGATGATGATGTTGCTGATACCAATTTTATTGTTGCTATTATTTTCTTGTATGTTTTAATAATTTCTCTAATACATTCAAACAATCTTAAAGTAGATTTAAACAATAATAATAACAACAATGCGAAATGGGAAATGCGGGTACATGAACTCAGGATAATTTAATTTAAATTGAATATATAAAAAAAAGGTTATGACCTTTTTAGGTGCCCACGATTTAAAAGAGGGTTAAATTTGTTAGTAATATAAAAAGTATTTACTTTCAAAAAAGTTATCTGAGTTTGGAAGGAAAGTCCTAAAATAACAAACCGATTTGACCTAACTGCAAAAATAAACTTTTGTTACGATTTTACCTAAAACATTTTACAAATTGTGCGATTTTTCCAAAAATTTGATTATTTATGAGAGAACTTTGTCAGTTTAGAAGAAAAGTCTTAAAAAGCACCCCGATTTAGTTTAACTTTGTTAAAGTGGTCTTTTCACGCTTTTTTAGCAAAAATTATACCAAATATTTTCTCAAATTATCGAAGAAACTTGATTATATTAGATAAAAAATTGTAAGAAATATCCGCATTTGGTTTAAATGTAGCAAAATGCTCATTGGCACTGTTTTTTTTTTTTTGCAACTTTCTCCAGAAAGTAATAAGTTGTAGAAGAAAACTCAGCACATTAGAAAGAAGTCCAAAATAAAAACGAAAAGTAAAAGATTTTAAAAATTTTCGAATTTTTCAAAAAGGAAAAGAGTTTTAATTAACGAAAAAAAAAAAAAGATCTCAAAAATATTTAAAGAATACTCATATAAATTTTGTAGATGAAATTCGTAACTCGCAAAATGTGTTTCAAATTTCTAAAATTTTCATATGAAATAAATTACAAAAAGTTTATAATTTGTGCAGCAAGACCTTGAAAAAATCACTCAGTAATGATGTCGCATCGTCAAGGATTACCTTTCTCTATACAATATACAGTTACAATATACAATTACAATTTATAAAATGTTAGCAGGATTGAAAAGAAACACAAATTTATGTGTGAATGTTTGTCAACAGAAAAAAAAAGAAAAGAAAAAAAACCAAATTAAGAGAGAAAAGCGTGAATATTTTTTGTTTCGGGGCAAAGCCGATTCAATGTAAACGGATGTGGAAAATGAAAAGTTATGCAATATATTGATGTTGTTATTATCCTTGTTTTATTTCGTGTTTTTCTATTCCTTCATTTTATTTCCTTTTCAATTTTTCAATTTTTCAATTTTTCAATTTTTACATTCCCGATTTTGCTTTTTATTTTACCAAGCGTATAATATAAGACAATTTTTCAATATTAACAACAACAACAATAATAATATTATTAGTAATAACTTCCTGTTATGGGAACAAATGTATTTATTTGATAACAACGTCATCATAAACAATTGTTATGATGATAAGCGAAATGTCAGAGATGTTCCAGCAGCACATTAACAATTCAATTCAATTTCGGATACTACTTTATTACTTTAAAGACGCAAAATACAATTTTCCATCACTCAAAGAACAAAAGGTTTTAAAAATTTTACGATTAAAAGAGATTTTGATATTAGCATGTCGATGGGATCTTCTAGCTTTAAAATGTTATATCCAAAATTTTGAAAAAGGTTAAACGATTTTCATGTAACAGTATCGTTTAAAATTAATTTTAAAAAATAATTTAAGAACCTTCCTTAAATGATTTAAAAGTTTTTATTTGTATTTGATTTTGAGTTTGCTTCGTTTCAATCTACGTTGAAATCATCAATGTTATTCTTTGTCTTAAGTTTTAAAGTCAACTTAAAAAAGATTTCAAATGAGAGTAACTTCTGATATTAATAACAAATTAAATTATATTCATATCAAATATTTCTTTAATAAGTTTATAACTAAAGGCTTCTTCAAAGTGCTACCTATAAAAAAAATCTTAAAAATTATTTACAAATTGACAAATTTTTTTGAATCAAGCCTAAAGACAAAAAGTTTGTTCTAACAATTTCTTAACAATCATTCAATGCAAGAAAAAGCCCAATCAAAATTTTGTTAAGGAAAAAAAATTACCCTGTCAAATCAAGAAACCTTTAAATCGCTATCTCATTAGAGTTTTGAAAATGTGTGTACAAAAGAGAGTATAAAAAAAATAATATAATCTTTAAAGCAATTTAGGCTTAAAAATATTCACTAACAACCATTTACTATGAACATTAATGAAAGCAACAATAAAGCATCTCATGTTTAACCATCAAATCCATCAACATGAGGCGCTTGATATAAATAGTCGACGTTAACTGTATTAAATCTCATAATCTTGGTCTAACAAGTGTTTTACCTTCGGCATATTTGTTATCCAACAACCACTCACTCACTGGCATCACATACTTAAATAATAACCGCATTGCGTTCCCTGTGAATATTTGATTTATAATCTATGGATTCTTTGATGGCATAAAATATTTTTCATAATACATACATACGTATGTATATATATATTATATATATATATATATATATATAAAATATATATATATATTATATATATATGATAAATATTCCATAATGATTTTCTTATTAAATGTCAAAAAAATCCCACAAGCGAAAGGCGTTAAGTAAAATCGACTTTACACATATCGCACGTAAAGTTTACAGTAGATTTATCGTGGATTTCATTATAAGTTTTAAGTTAAATTCAGTTAAGCTACTCAAACCACCATCTCTGTGTCTCTCTTTCTCTCTGCCTCTCTCTCTCTCTGTTTATTTCACTATCTCACTTTATGCTTATTTTATCACTATTTCATACCATCATTTTGAACTATTGAATTGAATTGAAATATTAAGTGTGTTCGAAATCAATTGATAAATTAAATTATTCTGTGCCTTAATTTATTTTTTTTCGTGTATGCGAATACGGGTGCGATGGCGTATATGAAATGCAATTGCGGCTATGACCGTGCGGGTGCCTTTGAAAATTTTATAAAATGCATGGTCTTTATTGTTGTTGTTATTATTATTGTTATTTTTCTCCATTTAAACTTCATCTCATCGTTGTAGTCAATCAATTAATTATTATCGCTTCTATTAAGAGAGAATTGATTTTTAATTGATTTTCATCAAACAATCTCTATCAATCTCTATCTCTAAATAGATTATCTAAACATTGTAATAATAACAACAACAAAAAAATATTTATATATATAAATAAAAATAAGAATAAAAAATTGGAAGATGAATGAAAAAAACCAACTAAAAATACTTTATAAAATTATTGAAGAGAATTGTACAATTTATAAGAGCAAAATTTATGTTCCAACCACTGTTTTATACTTTTCGATACTCTTATTTAATTGATCAATTACAGGCCGTCGTACATCAAATGTTTTAAATGTTCTATATTTTGTAACATGAAAAGTTTTCATTAACATAAAAATGTCTGTTATTGGAATAGATTTTATGAGGTTTACTATTTAACTGCTGTGAAAGCAACTTTAAATCTAAATTGCCATGCAAAAATGTCATTTCTCAATTGTTCTAAGAGCTGAGTTAGTTAAAGCTTATTACTTTAAATGAAGCTTTCCTGGCAATTTAGGGCAATTTCAGGCAATTTTGGCCAATTTCATTTAATTTCAGTCAGTTTCAGATAATTTCGAGCATTTTCAAGCGACTTCGCCAATTTCAGATAATTTTGAGCATTGTTAGGCAATTTCGGACAATTTCGGCTATTTGCAAGCAATTTCGAACAATTTTCGAGCAATTTTGCCAATTTCAGGCAATTCCGGCCATTATTAGGCAATTTCAGATAATTTCGGCTCTTTGAAGGCAATTTTGGACTATTTTCAGGCAATTTTACCAATTTCGCCACTTTCAGGCAATTTCAGATGATTTTGGGTAGTTTCAGCCATTTTCAGACAATTGTCAATCAATTTTCAGACTACTTCGGCCAATTTCAGGCAATTTCAGCCAATTTTTAAGTAATTTCGGGCATTGTTAGGCAATTTCGGACAATTTCGGCTATTTTCAGGCAATTTTGGGTAATTTTCAGAAAATTTCGCCAATTTCAACCAATTTCGGCCAATTTTAAACAATTTTGGTCAATTTCAGACAATTTCGATCAATTTCAGGCATTTTCAGCTATTAGTAAACTTATCTACTTGAATAAAGTATCCGCTCAAATCCCAAAGATTACAAATAAATTTTTGAAGCAAAGTTTTTTTTCAAAATGATTAATTAAAGAAGAAAAGTCCACTTGTTATAGAAAGCAGTGTTGCCTTAAAACATCATCACTTTATAAATTAGCAATAGAAAGAGTTATTAACTGTTTTGTAAGAGCCTTAAGGTTTGATTGAAATTCTAATTCATGAATCTATTAAATATATGTGAGTTATGAGTTATCTATTTAGGATCGTGTATTCTTTTGCAATTGTGTCATGTTGTCCTGCAGATAAATTTACACATTTTTAATTATTGATAATTATTAAAAAGTAATGATATATATATATATATATATATATATATATATATATATATACATATAATTTATAAACATATTATGAAATTATATTATTAAAGAATTAAGGATAATTGAAAAAAAAATAGGAAAACTGAAAGCAAATCTTATTAAATGATTATGTGCATTATGGCATATTCATTATATTTATATAAATGATCATTATATTATATAATATATAGTTGTATTCTATTTACCATATTTACATAGATTATGGCTACTGCAAACATCGGTCATCCAAATGTCGATAGTTACATTTGATACCTCCAAAGATTAGTAACATGAAAAATTAAATCTTAGTGAACGTTTGAACTTTACCGATGCTTGAATAGTAAAAAATTCTCAAATAATGTCCATCTGTAAGTCATTTTGATCATTTACAAAGCTATTACTAAAGATAAATATTACTTTTTATAAATTAACAAATTTCATAAGCAGCTGCATAAGTTTATGATCTTAAACATGAATTAATTTGTTTCAAAGATAAGCTCTTAATTTTGTGATCAGTTTTTATTGATGATTTATTAAAATTTTCATATAAAAAACAAAAAAGTTTTGCACGTTTTTCTAAACAGAATTACAAAATATCAACAAATGTCTTTTGCAAGAATTCAGTTAAGAAAAGTATTTAAATTGTGACTTTACTTACCAAAATAATTTACTTAGACGCATTTTTCTTTGCTAACTTTATACATTAAATAAATAGAACTGACTTATATTAATTTACCGGCTTTTAGAATGTTAAATTGATGAAAGTAAAGATGAAGTATGAATCCAAAAGTAGAAGAAGGTGAAAATATTGTAAATAGACAGATTATTTCTAACTGATGGTTAGTTAAATACTGCTTAACATTTATTTACATAATAAATTCATATATAGTTATATATATATGCATATATGCATATATGCATATAGCATATATGCATATTGCATAAATTCATATAAAGAATGATAATTGCAAATATTTTTCAAATGTAAATGAGAAATGTACATTAAAAGCAACAAAATGATTAAATGAATGAGACATGTTTATTTATTGAATTCAATAGACCACATTAAAATGAACACACCTACACATACATGTATATATATACATTTGTAAAGTACGTAAAGAAAATAACAAATAGTAGAAGATTTTCAATGTTAATCTTTAGAGATAAAGTTAGAGATGGAGATAGAAATTGCTTATGCGAATGTGAAATTTTATTAAAGTTAAGAAAATTTATTTAACATTATTTTAAGAAATGTAAAAGAATATATGTATATAAATATGCTTAAGTAAATGAATGAATAGAAAATTGATAAGATTACCAATGGCATAGTTATGCAAGGATGGGTAAGGCAACTGGGCTAGTATTACTAAAATAAAGCAGAGACAATAAAATTTCGAATTTATTAAACATCATTAACAGATTTTATTTCTATTTTGTATTTATAAGCATTTTATATCTCTTGACTTTTCTTTGTCTTTTATTTCCTTATCTTTGCCTCTTACGGTTTTTATTCTTCTCTTAGACGGTTTTTTTAGATAATTTAATAGAGAATCCAAAGTAGTAAATAATAAGATAATGAAAACTATCGCCTCCATGTACATAGACAAGGCTTGAAAAGTTATTTTTCTCTTACACTTTTTCATCTCAGCGCCCTCACACCGATTTACATCGACTGGAGGGTTCTTTTAAAGTTTATTTAGTTTAGTTAATCTTCCGTAAGTGATGTATCCTTAATGCACATAAATGCTGGGGATAGCCAGTCTCGAGAAGCATCAGCCCAAAGGCTTATGAGAAGGTCGTTGGAAAGTGGATCTTAAGGAGGCACTCATGAGTTCACACTATCGAAACAAACACAACTTTTAATTGACGCCCATTGTGGGGATATAGAAGTTGGTTTCGTGGCGGCTTTGTTGCCCACATCGCGCACCATACTCGTTCACCCATATGACTATATGCTTGTCGCGAGAGGTTTCATTTCCTTAATAAAAGGGGTAACTGGCAAGACCTTTTTAGCTAAACAAACTAGTTTTAGGGGTTTTCGGAAAGCTTCAAAGGTTAAGATTCTTGTTTAATGTAAAATACGGGCTTTAAATTGGAAGCTAGGATGACGGTACTATATACGTCTGATTATCAAACTTATCGCCCAAATTTTACTTTTTTTGATAGGGAAAACTAAAAATATGCGAAACATATGTTGTCTTTAGGAATATGGTGTATTTTAGGAATATTCCTTAACTTAACGTAAAAATTATTATTAATAATTTATATGAAATATTACAAAATAAAAACCTTGTCATGTCGATTGGCAAATTGGAACAGACTTTTTAAACAACCTAATACTTATATTTTATGTTCTTGGTTTTGTTTTCTTTTTTTATGTAGGTTTGAGATAAAGAAGCTCTTGTTGCTGGTTAAAACATAAAACACAATTAATTCTAATGCATAAATACAAAAGCAACCAATAATTGTTCTAATTTCTATGGAAATATGTGTAAGCACGATTATGTATATACTTAGGTATATATAACAAATATATATGTTTGCATAAATGTAAATTAAACATTATTTTAACAATAGTTTAATAATAGTTTTTGTGCCTGCCGCCATCTTTAGCATATCAATGTAACTCAATACACAAGAACACTAACGTGAACATAACTACCCAATTATGTATTTATCCATACATCTACAATAATACAATACAAAATATATGCAAATAAGCATATACATATATCGACAAATATATATTAATTTATAGCTTTTAGCATATATAAATGTCCATTTGAATTATTATGTATTACAAAATAATATTGCTGTACAAATACATACATACAAAACTTCATAATGTCATAACAAAAATTATAGTAAAGCATGTAGTTAGTAAGCGTTATGAAATCGGTATCTGGTTTCTTTTAATGTATGCCGAAGCATTTTCTGAAATAAAATAAATTTACAGGTGCATTCGTCTATCTAATTAAAGTAGCTTCTGGTGTAATTAAAGTAGCTTTTAAAAATGTCCATGCTTTGGTTTAATAATAAATTCTATATTGATCTAGCAAGGCCTGCCTAGTTCTAGCCAACCATTTTCCACTTTGTCCATGTGTCTGTCTTTCCATTTGCAAATAACAATCTTGGTTACACAAATTGGTATTGAAACTGAGGTCAAATAACTGAGATTTTACTAGAGCATCTAAAAAAGGCACACAACAAATTAGCCACGCCTTCTTTAAGTTGTATAAAGTAAAGTAAATAAAGAATGACATTTCTACTTAGCACTTTTTATTTATGACATTTATGCAACAGCCACACTCATTTTACTTTGATAGACTAATTATTCGAAAAAAATTTAAATATTTTAAAAAATTCTGTTCGATCACATGTAATTTAACGTATGCTAAAACAGCTGTAGCTCTTTAATTCTTCTCTAAAAATTATACGAAAGTACATACGTTCGTATAAATTTATATTTATGTAAACGTTTATGTAAATGTAATATACATGTATGTATTTGTGTTTACATGCATATTACAATGTATATGTAAATAAGCTTAAAGCACAATTAACATGAGAAACGCTTTCAACTCGTTTATTAATGATGCCAAAGCGCTGTTGCAATCAAATTTACTTGAATTACATTTCTAATTTTGCATTATTGTAGATTTGTATTAAACAATAAGCGATTAACACAATAGTAGTAGTTTTGTTATTTCTTGTTAATGCTGTTATTGTTATGATTAATGCATTTGACCTTCTTACCTTGTTTTCTAATCCTTACGTTATAACAATTAAACTCAACTCAACTTAACTCAGCTCAATTCAATACGCTTCAATTCAGCCCAACCTAACTGATCTATCCTTTTCTTATTCTTATTCTTATTCTTTAATCTTTCTCTCATTTATCATTTATTATATTATGGTATGTATTAGTCTGTTGGTTGATGACTTTTAGATAAGCCACAGCTACATTATGCTTCAAGTAGTTCAATGTACATGTTTTGTTTTGCTTATGTCATGACACAATTGTCGTGTCCGTATATTTACATGGCTACATGTGTAAAGAGTATTAAAAAGGCTTAGAATAAGTTATGTAGAAAATGAGAGAGAGAGGCAGAGATATAATGAAAGAATATTCTATAAAAAAGAGGCATATTGTAATGTAGATAATGTGACAAACCGAAAAGACCAAAAACAAAATGAAATGAATAGAAAGTGGGAATTTAAGTATAAAAAAATTTTCTCAAAGTAAATAAAATATTTATTAATATTTATAATGTTTATGGAAATCCTAAACAACTATGCATTACATTATATCAATTACTTTACAAACATCATTGAACTCTTTCTTAGTTGTCTTTTCCATTGTTTACTTTCTTATTGTTTAATTTTAATAACTTCATGATGTCGCACATTTTAAATGAGATTTTATTTAAATATAATTCTTAAATATTTTATAATACTTTATAAAACTTTGCTTAATGTATTTGAAAATTGTAGAAAAATTAATTACAATTTCGCAAAATGAACTTTTTGAGCTTTAGTCTTGTTAAGACGTAATAATTTTCATATGATTCAAAAAGTGTCTTATAAAAAATGTATTTAAACAAATTCTTTCCAACAAACAGATTGATATGGATTAAATTTAAAATACTTGTTAGATATTACCCTGAAATAAGTCTTAGAATTGTAACATTTTTTTCATCCAATAATTTATTTGAGTTAATTTATGGAGTTTTTTTTTCGATATGTTTTAAATGTACTATCGGATGCTTTTGAGCCAAGACACATCCATTCAGTATTAACGTATTAAAAAATAACTTGAATTAATAAACTTGTCGTATTATTAAATCCTTTTCGAAGCACCACTACTATCCACTAAGTAACTAAATCTGATGCTAACCTAGGCAAAAATATCTTCTACTTTCAGCCACATGCCCAGAAAAAATATATTTTTTCTTTAATTTTATAAGGAAATTTTCATATGAAATTATAAAGTCATACCCGAAATGATTCCAATGATTTAAAGTTTCATTAGTTCGTAGCCTAAGTTTCACCTCATTTTAATATTAATACTTTGAAGTATATTTAAAGGCGCATTCTGAATGGTAAACTTGAAGCATTAAGTCAAAGATTTAAACTTAATTTTCTTACAATTTCAGGAAATGAAAGTGAAACAGACTTAAAAACAGAGCACTATTTTAAATTGCATTAGAAGATAATATGAAGATTAAACTAATTGAAACAGTAAGGTTAATAATTTGAAGTATTGTTGTAATAGGTACAATTTTATATCACTATTTCATTATAATAACGTTAACAATAATTATGATGAAAATTAAAATGTTTAGATTGAAAAGTGTATTTGTAATGAGTTCAAAACTACAATGAGTTGATTTTTCATTTTATCTCTGCCCATTCTAATTCTAATATCACTAAAAATGTACATATAGTTGTTTTTGCCTGAAGTGTTGCTCATTGCAATAGTTACTGATTGCTGATTTTACATCTTCTCTTACTCTCTCCCTTACCATTTCATTCTTACAAACACTTTTAACTTTAACAATAATGCTTGTCATCAAGAATATTTCTTTGGTTAGCGGTTAAGTTTTTTTTTTACACGTAAATTATAGAATTTTATATTTGCCCAACATCTTGCTATAATGATTATTGTATTTAATAATAATGATGATACATTTGATGAAGATGATATTGGTAATGATGATAATGATTATAACATTGATGGTAATGCTGATGATAGTGATGTAAAAGCATAAAACTCATAGAACAGGCCAATGACAATAGTAATAGCAACCATAACACGTGTAACATACGTGTACAAAGTATAACATTTGTTGTTTGTTGTTGTTGTTGTTGTTGTTGTTGTGTTATTGCTATTATTATTATTATTGTATTTACGCTTGATTATATTTGTGTACAGGATATCAAGCGTTATTGCACGTGTAGTGAAATTTAAATAAAATACCAACAAGATAAAAAAAAAATTGAAAAAACGGCTGTCAAATGTATGTACGTTGTTTGTGATGAAAGGCTGTTCCACTTACCCTTATTTTTTAAAGTTTTATCGAAACGAAATGTGCATGCCACGTCATGTGAAATTCATAAAAACAAATTAGCCTTAATGTAGCATCAATGACAAAGGATTTAAATTAAAAGTATTGAATTATCAGTCTGATAAAATGAGTTTTAAAAACATTTTTTGAACTTATAAAATTTTCGATGGATATCTCTAAAATCCTGACTCTGATTTTTTTAAATACACCAACTTCTGAGTTAAACTAATCTGTCGGTATATCTCTCATAGCCCTTAAGTTAAGCATTCGAAACATTCAAGTACGCTGCTTTTATTTATTTGCTATCTCAGAAATTAAACTCAACCTTTCACTTTACAGCAGGCGAACACAGGCTAAAGTATTGTTCTATTTTTTCGCATACTTCAAAAGGGACTTTCATTCGGGGTACAGAAAAGCCAAAAGAGATCTTTAAAATTAATAGCTTTTATAAACGTCTTTGGGTTTTTTACATTTAAAAAGACAAATGAATAATACGCTCTTTATATCTTCTTGTTCATCTTCTGTTTACCTTTTTCTACTTAACGTCTCAACCACCGATAGAATGTAACCTCCCAAGTTAAGTACAATCCACAGAGTACATTTTTGAGTATTCAAATCTATTGAAGTGAAATTGTTTCACTTCATACGGAAGAATATCGGTATTGCGATGTAGAGTAACAAATATTTAAATCAATAAAATGAATTGATTTAAAATGACTCAAATGACATTTAAAACATAATAAGCAAGTTCACATATGTCAAACATTAATTGAAAGTTATTAAAAGTCAAGCAGAAAAAACAAAAACAAAAAAAATTGGAATAAATGTATTTTTTATATATTTTCTTAAAAAGAAAAACCTTTTTTTTAAAATTTTGTAAAAAAAAATTGTAAAAACTTGAAAAAACGTAATCCTTCGTCCGTCTATTTTTTTTATTAATGTAAAAATATTAAATGAAAAATAAAAAGTAGAAGTAAAAGTAAAAGTAAAAGAAGCAAAAAAATTATACGTAGTAACGTGAACGAGAAAAAATTCATTATTGTTGCATACACGTGAAATTATGAATCCGAACAATGAATGCGATCCATGTGCCGGTTGTAATAGTTGCAGGATGCCAATGCAACCAGTTCAATCATGCCCTATGCCGCAACCCATGTGCTACAGTTGTCCATGCCGTTGTCCATCAAACAAAGAAACTATATTATGTCACGGGTAATAGACACCTAGGGATGTCCTGTCCCCGCTTTCATTTATAAAAATGATAAATATTTTGACACTACATTTTTTGTTTATGTTCAGCGAAAAGCTTGAGCCATTAAATAGGCCAGAACCCGTATGTAGTCCGGCTCTTTGTGCCATATATGGAAAACATGATACAGATCCATTTCCAGAAAAACCATGCGAAGACAAACGTATGTGTAATCATATATTCCCATCTCATATCGATGTCATATTAATTTTATATGAAACTTTTTTCTAATTTTTTTGGTGCGGTTTTTTTTTGTTTGATTAGGCAAGAAAGAAAGAAATTTGAATTTGAATTCATTGGGTTCACCCATTGGCTTAATAAGTGCGAATTTAAATTTTAAGACAGAAGGTAAAGGTCCCGATATGGCTCAAGTACGTTATGCTACATATCTAATAAGTGTGGCAAGAATTCACATTCACCCAGAAATCATGTGGACATCCGCATTTGTGGATGATGTTATGAGAGAGGGTCTAAGTTTATATACATCATCTGAGAAAACACCAAATGAAATGCCTTCACCACCTGAAATTTATTTAACAACCGAAACTACTATATTAAGGCAATTTGATTTATTAGAAACCACATTCCATGTAGAATTAATGCCGAAATTTATATTACCAAAGAAATCTAATGAAACGAAGACGTCTGAAGAGGGTAGCGGCGATCAACCAGATTTGCCATGTTTGCATCAAATTAAAACCGCATTGAAGACATTCTTCCGCACTCAGAAATATTGTTTATTAAATATTGGTGCATTTTATGTAATGATTTGGCGTACAGATGGCGCTTATTTTTTATTAGATGTTTGTGGTCGACGTTTAACCGATTTTAAAACGGATTATGAAAAGGGTGCAGCCATGTTATTATGTTTAAAAACTCTTGATAATGTACGACATTTATTAGTAAATCTAAGTGGCTTAACGAAAAGCGATTTATGTACAATGCGTGAAATGAAATTAGTGAAATTAGTTACACCGAAAGGTGAAATACGGCAACGCGAATTTGGTGTACGCCAACATGAATATGAAGTTGTGAATGATGATTATGCGTATGTCAAAGCTATTTTACATTTATCATTGAATCCCCAAGCATTGTTACGGAATCGTAGTGCTTTGCCGGCCGGTATAACCGCTATGGTTGTATCAAAAATCGATCATCCGGCAACGTGGAATTCAAAAACTGTTGACAAGATATTATGTTTTGGTGCAAATTTTTGTCAATGTTGTTGGGCTAAATGTATTAGTAATGATCCGATCACTTTAGATGAATTTCCCACAACATTCAATATAGGACAATTTCGTACTAATATTGATCTATTGCCACGTAAATATGAAGGCTACTGGCGTTGTGTACCCGGTTTTCAAACGAATGATTTAGCTATAGCCATAGAAAAAGCTTTCGCTAATGGAGATACACGTTTTTTATTACAAATAAATTTTCAGATGTATGGGATATGGAAACAAAATGATTATATATATATATTTGATCCATTTCGTCATCGGATACTTGGTATGCCCGGTCAACCGGAAAAAGCTGAAGAAATGGAAAAGTCGGCTACAGTAAGAATGTTTCGATCGTTTGATACATTTATGACTACATTAAATTCCATATTATTGGAATCGAATCGATCGAGCCCATTTTATTTGCATGTTGTAAAAGTGCGACATATACAATTGAAAGATACACCAGATGGTATACCAGCTCCAGACGATGAGGCAGGATGTACTAAGGATGATGAGGTAAAGTCAATAAATGAGATTATTTGCTTTGAGGAACCTGAAGATTTATGCCAAAAGATGTTGGGTGATATTAGCGATTGGGAGGATGAAGATTTATATTCGGCCATTTATGAATTAGATCTGGAAACGTCGTCTAGTGAAGAAGAAGTGGTTGAAGAAGAAGAAGCTGGCGGTGTTGCTGCAATGGAAGAAATGGAAGGTCTGGAATCATCATCAAGCGGTGAAGAAGATAACGGTAAAGGTGGCAAGAGTGGCAAGGGTGGCAAAGGTGGTAAAGGTGCTAAAGGTGGTAAAGGTGGCAAAAGTAAAGGTGGCAAAGGTAAAGATGGCAAAGGTGGTAAAGCGGGCAAGGGAAGCAAAGTTGGCAAGGGTGAAAAAGATGGCAAGGGTGAAAAAGATGGCAAAGATGGCAAAGGTGATGGTGAAATTGGTGCTGATGGTAAAACTAAGAAAGATCAGACAGACAAAACAGGAGATGACGATAAATTAGAGAAAGTTGAAACATTGATCCAAAAAGAACAATTAGATAAAAAGAAGGACGACGATAGCGATAGAAAAGGTAGTTTAGAAGGTGGCAAACAAGATAGAAAAAGCAAAGATTCAGGTAGAAAAAGTGCAGACGAAGATAAAGGCAAAGATCTAGATAAAGACAAAAACAAAGACAAAGATAAGGGTAAAGATGAAAACGGTGCTGATAAAGATAAAGCAAAACTTGATTTATCAAAATTGAAAGGAAAGAAATCAAAATATTGTGAAGATAAACGTAAAGATGGCCATGAGGCCGATGATGAATGTGAAGAATTCTTTAAAGATAAAAAACGCTTCTGCACCGGACCCAATCCAAATCGTTATCCTGGCTACAATAAATGTCCAGTCGATATGGCTGTTGTTGGCTCAGAAAATGGTACATATGAAAGCCTTTGCAAACTCTTATGTGCCGGCTTTCGTGTTGCCGATCGCATACTTTGTATGACACCATGGCAAAATTACATCGTCTTCAGTTGTTCAAATGATGAACAAAAAAGTTACTTTCTATTCGATGGTTGTACATGTAATATAAATCGTTTTCGCCATTTGGATTTAAGTGTGGGTACAGCCGGCCTTTTATGTTTTAATGATCTTACAAACATTATCCAATATATGAGGCAAGCACGTAAAAAACGTACACATCATTCACAGAAATCAGCATTAGATCCGTATAATATTTGCCGCGAATATTGTCTATAATTCTCTTTTTTTAACTTTCTTACTTTTTTGATTTATATACATTTGCTTTTTCAATATTTTGAATTTTAGTTTACTAAAATGTTTATTAAGATTACATTGTATGTGTGTACCCTGCAAGTTAATATTTTTGGCTAGATAATAATTAATATAATAGATAGATAGTGAAATGTTTTAAAAAAATTTTTAGCAAATGATAAAATTCTTCAAAAGTCAACAATAAAGAAATCCAAATAGAAATTAAATCATGAAACGGGCAAATTTTTATACTGATAAAAAAACACAACGTTTTGGCTTTAAAAATCTAGTCCAATACCATTAATCTCTCATAGAATTACAAAAATTAACACTTTATTAGACTTTGCTTTGTTTTGTTTTTTCTTTTGAGAGAGGGTAAAAAATTCTTTGAAATTGGAAAATTCGAAAATTGGAAAATTGGAAAATTGGAAAATTGGAAAATTGTAAAATTGTGACAGTAAAACTTTCTTGTACGAACTTTGGCGCAATTTATTTATAGATTTACATATGTGGACTGTTAGAAACGGAAATGATATGTAAGTAATCAACATTTATATACATTTATGCACATGTATATATGAATGTATGTTTTTGTGCTTTTTATTATAAACATATTTGAAAAGAACGTATGAAATAAAGAGATGACGAAAATTTCCGTTCTTAGTACAATTTTGCATAGAATTTTCTTTCATGTATATTTTTATTTATTTTTACTACAACAATAACACACATACATATGTACATATATATAAGCGAGTAAGCACATGTAAAATGTACTTAATAAAATTTATAAAAAATATACAAAAAAAAAAAAAAGAAATTCCACAAAAAAACTTTATAAAAAATATTTACATTTTACTTTGTAGAGAAAATTTCACCTTCTTTTATAGCCATTTTCATTATTATGTTGTTTTATAAAATTCACGATCCGGTCAAAATAGTCTTCTCGTTATTTCTATAAAAAATTTTTACTACTAATTTGATGTTAAAAATTTGCATATCACCGTTGGTAAATATGAAACCAGAATTTGTTTTTAAAAATTAAATAGAATTGTTTATGGTTTTTTCTTTAGAGAAATTTTATGAATAGAGAAATTTTATGAATAATATTTTCTCACATTTGAACAATCGTATTTTAATTTTGTATTTATTGTAAAGTTTATCAAAGAACAACAACAATAATTAAACAATTTAAATACAAAAACGAAAAGAACAATTGTAACAAAAACAAAAATGTCAATATTTCATCCTTTTTTTTCATTAGATAAGTAGATAATTGTTATAATCAAAAATAACAATAGTGAAATGCACGCACTTCAATACAACAGGTTGAGCAATAAGTTTGCGGCATGACAAAACAAGAAAAGAATTTAAACGATACAGAAAAAAAAGGACTAGAAAAATATATGAAACATGCATTTATGGAACAATTTATTTTTAAGTCGATGCGAAAATCAATGAAATTTTAGCAAGTAATTTTCCAAATTTTTTTTTAAGAGCTAAAACTTTAAAATCAAAATAAATATTTACAGCTGCTAAAAGATGATTTTCACCGGAAAATATCTACAAAAATTTGATTAATAATTTTTCAAGTTAAGGCCATTCGATAAGCAAGATTTTTTGACCTTTTTTTTATATATTTATTTTCAAAAGAACTAAAAATAATAAATTACAATATTGAATTAAATGAAATAGAAAGCATTTAGGAAATATGAATTTATTGATATCAAAATTCTTTAGTTCAAATTTCAAAGTAATATTTTGAAACAATTCGAAAAGAAGTTTATTTCGCTGAAAATCAATTGTTACCAGTGAATCTATAAATATAGCAAAAGTTAATACAAAATGATGAAAACAACGAAAAATTAACTTAATAAAATTTCATGCTTCATGAGCATAAATTTATCTCTCATTTTCATGTAAAACCGAAATAGAATTTACTCATGATCCAATGACTGGTTTCTCTGCATTTATTTATTTATTTATTTATTTATTTATATACATAGATATTTTATATAAAAATGTAATAAGTGTAAATGTGTGACACATGCTAACCAACACTAATTTGTTACATTCCATTTAAATATTAACGATAATTACAGTGAATGGCAGCGCGTGAACCGCGTATAAATATTTTAAATGTGAAATAAAACTAAATGAAACTAAACAAAATTAAAGAAAACAAAAAAAATGCTTCGCTACTTGTAAACAAACAAACCAAAGCAACAACAAAAACAAAAACCAAAATTGTTACATATTTAAATGGAAGAATTATTATCGCGCAAGAGAGAGAGAAATAGTAAGAGATAGAAATAAGAAGTGAAGGAGAGAGAAAGGGAAATAGCGCATTTCATTAACATGTAAATAGACAAATACATGGACCGGCCGATAGACATACTATTACACGAACAGACAGACATTCACTATGGGTTTAACATGCATACCCGCCATGAAGGCTTAACTGCATGATGCACAATTGTACAATGAGCCCTAGCATTGGTACTCATCTACACATGGTACATGTTACCGCCAAAAATAGCTTCCAATTTAAAGCCCATATTGCATCTTATATACGAAGCTTAACTTTTCACATCCAGGTTTGGAGCCTTCCCATAACTCCTTGGCTTAGTTTGGTTAGCCTACCCAGATACCTATTCTATTAGAGAAATGGAACCCTGCACGACAAGCATGTGTTTGTTTGAATGAGCGCCTCTTGCGATATGGGCACGACGCGCCTTCACGAAGCCAACCTCATTATCATCATGATGGGCTTTATCAAAACTGATAATCTCGTGATAACAAATTCAATCTTTGGTACGATCTCGTGACTCATAACCGGCAACACTAACGGCCATCTCATGAGCCACTCCTAGATGAGCAGGTGCTTCTCGAGACTGGTTGCCACATGGAAAGACAGACAGACAGACAAGACAGACAGACAGACAGACAAACAAATTGCTGTGTTAATATACTACTGCTAATATTGCAACTGCCACTGTCGCTGTCACTGCCACTGTCACTAAATTGTTGTTATTATTTTAATTGTTGTTGTTCTTTTTAAAGGTATCATTTAGGCTAAACTATTTTTAATTGTGCTTGGTTTCGTTTATTTTCTTCTTCTTTGTCTTATTTTACCCTCTTTTTTTTTGTTTTTTCTTTGTTTTAAACATGCACATTTTGCCTTTATTTATGCATGTTGCTTCTTCTTTCTATTGTTCTTTTTCTTATTGTTATTGCCATGATTAACATTATTTTGTTGCTTTTAATTTCAATGCACTCAATGTAAAATGTATTCACTCACTTTTTAAACTCTAATGAGGTTTTTGGATACATTTTTTTTTCTTTTTTTTTAATTTTTCATTTTATGTCAAACACACACAAACACATACACACATATATTAATATTAATACACTGGTGTAATGAAAGTATTTAATTGTTTGTGTTTTTATTTTGCTAATTTTTGTCTTACATTTTCTTTTTCTGTGTGTCTTGATTTCATTATTTATTATCACGCAGATGTCTCTGGCAAAATTTACATTTTAATGAAATGAGGAAGGAAATTGCAGAAAATAAACAAAAAATGGAGTGAGCGATATAAAAACAGTTTGGTAAAATCTCAAATTGACTTTGCTTTTATTTTTGCATTTTATATTCAGCAATTTGAGGTTTTTGCTTTCTTTTTACTCGGGAAACGAAAACTAAGTTGAAGAGATTTTTAAGTTGTATTGTAAGATCCATTGATTTTTTGCGTTAAATGACTCACAATTTACGACATGTCCGGCATTAATAGAAACATTTAACTTTATAAAAAAAATTTCAATTAGAGAATTTTCTTTTAACGAACATGCCTCTAAATTTTGAAGAATTATTTCAGTTTTCTTTTTTACAAAATTACAATTAAATTTACTTAATTTATGTTTTAAATGTTATTAATTTAAAATATGTCACGCCTACTTATTTAGGAATATGGTGTTTATATAATTTTCTACATCGATTCTGTTATAAAATATCACAACTTTTTGACTACCAACTTAAGTATAAAAAAATTGTCAGGCAAATGCATCAAAATGCAACCATGCCCCCTTTAAATACAAAAAAGAATTTAATGAATTAATAAACATGACAAATCAATTTTCATTCTTTGGCTTGAACGTCAAGCATTCATTACATTTATACCTCAAATGATTATTAAAAATAGTTTATCAGAAGAAAACAAGAAAGAAGACGGCAAAGAAGGAGTGGAGTAAGAAGAAAAAGGGACTTAAAAAAGAAGACACATTATATAAAGAAAGCAATAAAGATAAAAAAGAGAGAAGAGCAAATTGATAAGGAAATTGAAAAAAAGGAAAAACCAAGAATTCTTATTCACTGATATTTTTCCATTTGTCCCATATTTGGATTTTTCTTTTTTTATTTTTTAATACTTCCTTAAATCATTGCTAATTACTCTGTATAAAATGAAAGTGGAGACAAATTACCAAAAAATTATATCTAAGTTCATAACTTCAACTGATTCTAATTTGCACTTTTCCTTTTTCTTTTCTTCTGCTTTCTTAATCTCTATATCTATCTCTTTCTCTTTCTCTTTCTCTTTTATATGTCTTATTACACATATACCTACATTTAATCAATGACGTATGTGTGTTAATAATAATGATTATTATAATGATGATGATAATAATGATGACATTAATAATGACGTTAAAATAAATCATTTTATTTTAATTATCCATTTTAGGCCCACTTCATTCGCCCAAAATATCTATTTTGCGTTTATACATATACACTGACACAATTACATACATACACATGCACACATATAACTGCACACAAACATAATTACACATACATTTAACAAACATATTTCATGGTTAACTAAGTGTCACAATTTTACATAAAACACTTTTTGAGGTAGAATTAATAAAAAAAGGTGTGAATGAAAACTAAAAGTAATTTCAATATAATTAGTTAAAATTGTAAAGAAGAAGAAGCAAAAGAAGACAAATTATTTTTCATTGATCCTTACATTTCACTTTCAAGACTTTAAAAATGATCTTCTAAAAGTAAATTATCAATGTCCTTTCTCACAAAACATTTGAATTTCCTGTTTAAAACTATCTTTCGTCTTTTCATAATGGAATTTTCTTTTTGCTGAATGTTGTTTTTTAAAGATAAATTCGTTAATTAGACATGTCCTCTTGAACGATGCGAACTTTCGTTTCGTTTTTTAAATATATTGAAATCTTTTTTTTTTTTTTATAAGAAAACTTGTTGCGAAATCAAATTTAAATAATTTTGACATACGCTCCGTCCAAATATTACGAAAGAAAAGCATCCCTAAACAATTTCGATCTGAAGTTTGCCCAAAAAAATTCAAATGGACGAAATGATTGATATATTTTAGTCTTTACAGAAAATCGTCCGAAGTTGTTTGGTATAAAATAAAATTAATCTACAACAAGTCGCTTTGGAATATTTGTCCAATATTTTCTTATGCTCTGTACCAAAATTTCTTGATCTTTTACCACTAAAAGAAACCGCAAGTCTCAGCAGCACCAACAAAAATGTGAAAGTCAAATAAAGCAAAAAAGTATTTTCCTCATTTTACATATCAATAACATTTTCTCTTGAAGTATGCAAACTTTCAAATCTGATAAACATACCTGATTCGACATCATCTAACTTATTATACCGATAATAAAAAACAATAGCTTAAGTTTTTTTTTTTTTTTTTTTGCTTATAAGATTCTACATCGATTGAATAATTAAACTAAGCCAAAAAAAGACAAAGTTCAATATTTTATTGCATTAAAACTGAGTTTGATTATGTGAAGGAACTGAAATAACCTTATGATCTGTTCAAATGGCCGATTCAAGACGATTCAAAATAATGTGCTGAATAAAATAAAATTTCGCTTGACGAAAAAATTTAAACGGTCTTTAGATTTATTAAAAAAAAAAAAAAAAAAAAGAAAGAAAAAATTCATACTTCATTAAATTGACACAAATTTGCCAAGAATCCTAAGGCCATGGCGTGTTGGCATAACATGCCATGTCACGCCATCACATGGCATTTCTTATGCCATTTTTTCTCACTTTTTTTTTGTTTTTACTTCTATAAAAAAAAACTAAGGCACATATAAAGAAATAAATACGAAAGAAAATTTGTTTTGATAATATTAACTGCGTGAAGAGGTTATAAGTGCCAAAGTAAATATTTATCAATTGTTGGGAAATGAATTAAAAAAACACGTGCCATCTGCAATTTTTATTACCGGACTACAATTGCTTATTGCACTTACCATTGCTACTTATGCTCACAACTTAACTCACTCTGAACTCTTCGATTACTTTCTCATCCTCTTCTCTCTGTACCTTCCCTAATAATAATCCATTTTCCCAAAAATTCTTATGCCATTTGTGATGTTTGTTTGAGTTTAATGACTTTAATGTGATCTATAAAAAGTGTGCCATGTACTCAACAATTCAAAATTGTTATCATTTAAGATAACTTGTCCATCTTGTGGTGTGACAATTTTCATATTATTAAAATAGGGATGACAAAGGTAATTTTGAAAGGGTCTTGTATCAGTCTAAGTAAAAATTATAATTGAAAATGTTTGAGATTACACAATTTTCAGACACTAAATCCACATAAAGTTTTTATTTCGAAAAATTTTTATCTCTAAAAATATCTAAAGAAAAATCTATAAAAATTTAAGCTTGATAGATTCGCGTTAAGAAGCCGCTTCTGCATAATAATGTTTTTCAATTGATTGCACATGATTTTACTTCAATTTTTGTTTGATACTTTTTTTACAATGTGGTATAGTTAAAAGTCTACTTTAACTGACAATAAGATTTTTTCACGTTTTCAGTTCAAATGGAAGCAAGCAGTTACAAATTACAAGCTTTAATGAAACTAAAACACTGTACAAAATTTCTTAAATTATTCTTACATTTACACACACACATACACATACAAACTTTCCCTCTCTTTCTCTCTCTATCTCTCTTTCTCTCTTCTCTTGAGATTATTTATCGCTGTCTAATCTATTGGTTATGTTGGATATATATAGAAAAAACGTAAAAATGTGAAAAAACAATGGACTCGAATAACAACAACAACAAGAAAAAGAACAACAACAAAAGTTTACTCGTTTTACTAATAACGGTATAATACGTGCTAGAATTACATAAAAAGATTTCATTTGCACTCGAGGCATTCTTTGTCATACAGCAGTCTCTTTCATCTGTCGCACTTTCCAATCATTTCTTTCGAGTGTTTACTTTACATGGTTCCCCTTATTCTTCCTTTCATTCTTTATTTATTTCTAATTTTTATTTTCTCTACAGTTCTATACTTTATTTATATGAATATAACATTGTACGTTGGTGTCACACACACCCCCCCCCCACCACACACACACACACACACACACACAACACACACACACAATTTCTCTGCCATATTTTTTAAACATCTGTTGTTATATATAAAATCTAGAAAAATATTGCTTTTAATTCATTGTCCTTTTCTCTTTGTTTTTTTTTTTTTTTTGGTGTTTTAAGTTTTAAGTGTAATGGCAAAAGATCAGGCAGTACAGCGATACGAGTGATAAGTGCGATAAGGGCGCGGGAAGAGTTAACGAATGTAATCGTAGTGTAATGATAAACATACAAACACCAAAAGCCAGCTGCCATCAAAAAAAAAAAAAACTACGTTTTGTGTAGGGAAAATGAAAACACTACAATGTTTAGAAATCTAGATATTTGCTAGCAAGACAGATTTTTATTTATTATAGCAGAAAGAAAAAAAAACACTCTAAGAGTCAACAATGCGTTCCCAGCTCTTGCCAGGCCAAACAGGCAAACATCTTTAAAACTAAGAAAAATTACAAAAAGGTAGAAAAAAATTTTTGGGCAAAAATAATAAATCGAAAATAATGAACTGTTTATATTTGTTGTGGCTTTTAATGTTGTTGTTGCTTTTTGTTTTGTTGTTGTAAATTTTCTTGCTATTGTTTGAATAATGAAAAAAAATATTTATTACTGCAAAAAGATTTTATTTTTCTTGCTCATTTCTTTAATTTATTGTAATAACTTTTTATCCTGTTGTCTTATCCTTTGTTCTTCTTCTTCTTTTTCTTCTTTTTTTATTTTTGATTTTTCTCCAAATTGTCACCTTTGATTTTTAGTTTCTATTATTTTTTTCATTTTATTATGAAAATCTTTTCAGTAGCTAAACTAATCTAACATTTAGTCAAAACGGCTTAAAAATCAATCAGTAAGAAAATATTGAACGATTTCGAAAACAAGATAAATGGAAATTTTATATATAGTTTAAATCTAAAATCACGATCAAATAGCGCCTTAAATTTACCATAATTATTAAAAATGATTTTAATTAATTATTTAATTAATTATTTAAAATTATGTCTTAATAAATTAAACTTAGAATTTCGATTTTGATTCAAAGATGATAAAAGTCCCTGCACCAAATTACTTTTAAGATCATCGTATTTTTCTTTCAAAAACTTTGTTTCAGTTAAGTAGTTTTGTGTAGAAAATTTCATTGGTGAAAATCGTTGCCATAAAAATTTTAAGTTTGGCATTTTAATTTCATTTGGAAAATTGGAATTGAATAAAGTGATTTTTTCAATCATTTCAATTTTCTCAATTTTAATAATTCTTCTTGAATTTTAATAATATAACTTAATTAAATTTTTTTTGAACAATTTTGCGGAATATTCTTGCCGACTTTAAATAGTTCATAGACCAACCACATGAAGGAAAATAAGCCACTTTTCCTAAAACGTTTGTTCTACAAATTTATAATTTCTTTATTCTCCTTCTCGTTCTATTTTTACTCTTCTTTTATAGTGTTTCATTAAATTTATCGGAGTACTTGAGAATTCTAAATCTATAACAAATGAACGTAAAGCCAACTTAATTGGCTAATCAAAAACAAAGTTAAACTCTTTTTTGTTTTCTCTATGTTATTTTTTACTTCTCTTCTATTTTCTTTTCTATTCAATATTTTCTCATGTTTATCATACTCCTGAAACGTTTCATTATTATTATTTTATAATTTTAGAGATTATGTTGTAATAAAAAAAAAATGTTGAAATAAATGTTGAAGGAGCCTGCAAGCTAATAAAAAAAATTGTTAATAAAGCACAAAATTGAAACAACACAAAAAAAAAACATAGAAAAAACACAAGACAACTAAGTTTATTAAAAAATGATCGCGGTTGACTTTTAAGTACCCTAAATCATCAATTATTTAGTTTAATGGGGATTAAGAATTCAAGAGGGCAAAAATGGAAATTTTTTTTTTAAATGAAATAGAATTTTAAAAAGTAAATGAATCGCTTATGGGAAGGAAGTATTTCTTAACAAGTTTCATTAAAGTATTTGAAAAATATTGCAATTTTTTTTAGAGGACAATTTTTTGCTAAGTCATCCAATTTGAATTAACCGGACCGTCCAAATATCTCTGAAAAAAACTTCTAAGAAAATTATGCAGACAATTTCGATCTGTTTCAAATAGACGGACTGATTGACATATTTTAGTCGTTACAGAAAATCATACGAAGTTATTTTTTGGTATAAAATAAAATCGCGTCGAAATATTTTTGGGTACCAAAATTTATTGATCCTTTACCACTTAAAAAACGGTGAGCCTCAGCAGCACCAACAAAAATGTGTAATTCAAATAAAGCAAAAAAGTATTTCTATCATTTTACATTTCAATAACATGGCATTAAAAATGAATTTACACAAACCAAACGCAAACCAAAATAGGACGCAAAAACAATATACTGTTCACATTTTTCTTTTTTTAAATCCTTATTCACTTAACAACTGACAAACCATTCTATATAAATGCGTATGATTATGTTGTTTCATGCATAAGGCTGCTACTTCAAATTTCAAATTATATTCCATAAAGTTAGAGGGAAAGCAAAAAAAAAAAAATAAAATAAAATTATGATGTTTGAAGAGGTAAAAAGGTGAAGGGAAAAAGGAAAAGTAATAAAATCTTAATAAAAATAAAAACTAACAAGTTGTTAAGTAAGCTTAATAACGTTTTGTGCAACAAGAATAACTAATAGAAAGAAGAACAACAACAGCAACAATAACAAAACCAAAAACGATGAAAAAAAGAATAAAAAGAAAAAATTAGATGAATATGAATAATTTTGTAATGATTTATTTACAAAAAAAAAAAAAAAAAAAAAACTAAACACAACTATTTAAGTAACGTTTAGTTAAGCTGCACTCACTACTATTGGTAGCCTCATCAGACTCATCTCAGTATCATCAATCTCGCTAGTAAATAATGCAAGGTATTGCACAACAAAAAAAAAAAAAGTAAAACTATGGCGAAAGAAAAAATGAAATAAACTCCTTAAATGAACTTTGTTTATTTTACTTTAGGATTCATTTAAATTTTCATTTTTATATGGCGATTTTTGTTTTGTTTATTGTCTATTAAAAATAATAAAAATTCTATGAATATTTTCATGCAAATCAGTAAGTGGAATTAAAAAGATTTTTCATATAAATTGGTCTCTCAGAACAGATCGCTTTATGATCTTTGAAGTAAGTTCATGCTTTTAGAAAATCTAGAGATAAAGAACTGGCAATATCTATTGTTAAAGTAAATCTATTGAGTCGAAGTAAGTCCGCTAAAAGCTGCCAAAGTTTGTGAGAGGAATATTTTGAAAAGTAGATTCATAAAGCAGAACTTAGACATCAAACTTCTGATGTTTAGTGTTCAATCCCTTAACTCAATATTTATGAAAAGGATCGCTTATTTTTTCTGGCTGTAAGAAGTTTATACATGGATTAACACGCAGTAGTGCTCCCACCTAGGAACTGATTATAAGCGATTGTAACGTTATTCATTAAACAAGCTCATTCTGGGCTTTAGATTAAAATATGTTCCTGAAATTGGTTCATCTTAAACATTTCAAGCGTTTCTGATTAAATCTAAATTAGCCTATGAAAACCATGTGGAGAAAGATCAGAGGAACCATTTAAAGTACTCATTCAAAAAGTGAGAAATTTTTTTAATATTATTCCAATGAAAATTTCCGAATAGTTTTTTTCTTCATTCGCCATTCTCCATTCTTGTGAAGAAGAAGAAGGTGGAAAGGGGAAAGTCGGGAAAGGCGTGAGGGAGTGCGGAGGGGCGAGGGGAGGGGGGGCGCGTTAGGGAGACGAGCATAGTCTAATTACGTGCGTACTGAAATAAATCTATTGGTTTCAAAATGAGACTTTATGTGGCTTTTATTTTACTTTTGTTTTAATCTTTTATTTAGTTTTGTTTTTGTTTTTCAAGCATTTTTTTTCTTTCTTTCTTTCTGTTAGTTGATTTTATTTTATTTGTATATAAGAGGTAGAAGAATAAATGAAATAATATTAAAATTAAAAACTCCTTGGTTTTTCTCTTTTTGCTTTTCTCTCTTTTTCTAAATCTACCTCGTTCGCTCCCGTTTCGTAAGCTGGCATCTGGCATTTCTTCTGGTCATTGAGTTTTAACTTAACGTAATTTTGAAAAATTAGTTTCTGTAGTTATAAGTTAATCCCCCAACAAACACACATACACAAAATATTCATTTACAAAATAACAAAAGTAACAATAAAAAGAAACATTTTACAACGTTTCACTTCTTAAAATTTGTAAATTTACAAAAAAAAATTCTTAATTTAAGAAAAAAATGAAAAAGCATTAAATTTTCTGATTCTGATGTAAATTTTGTGCACTTAGATTTTTTAAGTTTCAAGGCTACTTTCTTTAGGTAAAAATGTTCTTCTATTTAATTTTAAAAATTTATAAAAGTTTTTCCAAATAATCTTTTTAATAAGAAAACTACATGACCAAATTTTAGGCAGATTGATGGAAAGTTTCAATACCATTCAAAAAATAAGTCTTTAACAATCAAGCAATGCAATTAATTATATAAAATGTTCTTGCTGATTTGGGTGATAGGAAAAAATTTATCAAAGCTCATACAGGTCAATTAAGACACAGAATCAGTGGATAAAAAAAGTCTTTTGCCAATAAATATTCTTTTACATGAGTTTAATTTAAATTCTGTGCCGGAAAATCAACGTCAACAACTCTCACCAAACAACAAATATAGCAGATATTCCGCAAAGTATAGCCAAACGTGGACTTCGGGCACCGATTTCTCGGGCCCCGAAGTTTACTTAAAGAGGGCTATATTGCAAACTTGGAGAAATAGTAAAGATAACCCTGCAACCATAATTACAAACGCTCACTTAATCCTACTTCCGTTATTATTCTTTATACCTTTTTCGGCCCAGCTTAGTAACAGCCTACACGAGTGTCGCAAATTAAACATTAAGAACTTTTAGAGCTCTATTGTATTATTGTATTGTACTCATAATTATCTGGTGTTATCGAATGTGAAGTTTAATAAATAAGTAAAGAACACAACAAAAGTGATGATGTAATTCCAAGGCCTTTTGACTTATGCAAACAAATGATGTAGAATATAAATAATAATAATAAGTAAATAATAATAATAATACGAACAACAACAGTTCTTTTCAAGCAATTATCTTAGATTTTTAAATATAAATTCATATTTTCAATATGAAAGTTCAGCATATTTGGGTTTAAGAGGCTTAAATTTATATTTGAATTTAGTTGCATTAGAATGGCCATCATTTGCTTATTTACATATTTCTCTATCTCTCTCATTCCATCTTACAATTCAATTCAATTTTCTTCGTTTAAATTAATTATAATTTAAAATGTTTTGAATTAATAATGTGGTTAATTTTGCCAGCATCCTTTTCAACTTTACTCATCTGCCAACATCTTATTCAATCTATTTTCTTTTCGTTTGCGCTTTCGCTATTCGGAATTCTTCAGTTTGCGTTGATTGTTGATTGTTATTCTTGCACAAAAGAGGTTTTAATTTTATATACTTTTCTTTACTTTTTTTTATTATGTTTTTCATAATTCTACTCATTTTTATGAAACATTATTTGTATTTTAGTTTTATATAAGACTTTTTTTTAATTATTTCCAACTTTTTTACTGCTTTTCTCTGATTTCTTTCAATGTGTGATTTCTTGTCTATTTTATTAATGTTTTACTTTTCACTTTTTTTTTTAAATTCTATGGAGATTAAAGAGTAGTATTTTGCATTTATTATTTAATTTCCACTGACTTCTATTTAGTTTCTTTACTTTCAATAAGAAAAAAAATTTTCTTATTAAAATGATTTTGCTTTCTTTGCACTATTTTTCAAAAAAATTATTCTTCTTAAGAACTATTCAAGTATTGTGTGTATGTGTGTGTATTGTTAGTACAATATTTAAATAATATATTTTTTTAGTTTTTTGTTATAATTTTTTTTCTTGTTGTTGTTATTGTTAACAATTTAAATCAAGTTAAGCCACAAACGATTTATTTTTTACTTTTTTTTCTTTTGTGAACATAAAAATGAGCACTAAAATACAATTATATAGGAATAAAGAGTGAAAGAGATAGAAAGAGTGAAATAGTAAAACAGGGATAGTTTATAAAACTACTAAAAAATCTTAAAATATGGCGAAATTCATTTCACAGAGCCTATAAAAATAATAATACGAAACAATTAGGGAAATATAATAATTTGGTAGAAATTTTAAAGGTGTAAAATTGCGTAGCTCAGTATTTTTCAAGTAACATTAATGTTACTTTTTTTTTTTATTTTGGATGGGCATGTAACATTAGATGAATAATGAATCCAAATTTAATCTACTGAATGGAAAATTCACGATGAAATTTATAGAAAATAATCTAAAACTTTTTAAATGGTTTATTCAACGAGTACTTTAAAAAACGAAAAATCTTCGATAGAGTTTGGAGTGGAAATTTAAGTAAAAGCTGATTTTACTTGCAAAACTTTTAAAATGCCATTTTATTTAGACAAAGCCACATGGCACACCACCATGAACATCATGGTGAATAATTAACAAAAACATAACAAAAATTATGACGTTCTTATGGTGAGATGCCGCTTGATTTTCAGTTTATTAGGACGAATGAAGCAGATTTAAAATTAATGGATCGATTGAGAATATAAAAATCTCGAGGAAAAACAAAAACCAGTTATTTAAATTGAAAATTTACTGAAAGAAATGGAATTCAGATTCATTATCTTTTATTTTATATAACATTTTTTAAATAATAATTCTCAAGTAACATATTTCCAATTTTTAGGTTTCGTTTATTGAACGTAATTTTATCGAAAGCATTGCGTTGCTGTAAGAAATTAAAAATAATTGATGCATTTTATGTTTTTTTCTCATTTCGTTTTAGTTTTTGCTGTTGCTACTTTGTTTGTTGTTACTTTGTTTGTTTTTCATTTCTTTCTCAAGTGTATAATTGTTGTTTTATTATTGTTATTGTATTTGTTATTTATTATGATCAAGGGAAATGTAAGATTATGAGTGGCCATTAATTAACAACTGCTATGAAATCATTTTGTTCTTCTTTTTTTTTCCTCCATTTTTTTTTGTTCTCTTTTTGCTTATTGTTTTTCAGTTGTTTCCTTTTTTAATCATTCATTCATTCATTCATTCATTCATTCATTCATCCATTCTGTAACTTATCTCTTCTTTATGTAACGCAGTTTCTTTATCTCTTAATTAAATGCGCTATAATGAAATAAAAATTCTACTAAAATTAATTTTATTTTAAAAATTCTATACAAAAAATAATTTTAAAAAATTCGTATTAAATCCCATATATCCATGATTTTTAAAAGCCATTGATTATATTTTACATAGAATTAAAGTAAGCAGAGACAATAAAATTTGGGTTCAAGATGTAATTTGGATCCCAAGATCTTTTTAAACAAAATTTTGTTTATTAAAATTGGCCTCTTTAGATTCTAGCTATAAATTTACAAAGTTCTAAAACTCACAAATCGATTCCAATGTACAAGAAAGAGTTTCCCGAAGCCAGATGCTCAATTTACAAGAGTAATACGAAAGTTTTAACGCGAAACTGTGGTATAAATGAATTTATTTTGTGATTATTGAAAAACCCCATCACAAAAAGAGAAAAAGTTGCCTAGACTTTGGATAAGACTTTAGCAATCGGCTATCAGAAACCCCTACATAAAACTTCAATGGATTTTTCATCTAAATGTCGAATATAATTCGTTAGATTCAATTCAGGCACCCAGATAACTCACTTTTGCATACATGTCGAAGCATTCATTAAAATCAACTTCACTCAAGCAAATTTTTCTTACAGACCCTCTGTCACACTTTAAAGTCTAATAAATATGGAAGGCTATTAATCCATGTAACCTTTAAAGGAAAATGTTTAACTGTAATTATTCAAAAATTCTTTTGAAATATCATTCACGTGTTATGTAACGATAAGTTTATCGTAACGTTTGCATTTTATACCAAAATGATAATAATTAAGAAAATTTAAACGTCATTCATCTACAGGATTTTTCCGTTTCAATGTCACTGACATATTATCGTCAGCATTAACATTATCATCATCTTACTCAGCATCATCATCGTCATCATTATAATTGTTATTGTCAGCAACATTTAATGACAACAGACAACATATTGATATATCATTTCTCGCAAACAACACTTTTCTCTTTTTTTTGCTTTCTTCTTCTTTTACTTTTCTTGTCTACCTCTTTCCATTTTTCTTCTTTTTTTCCATTTTTTTTTTTTTGCCATGTGTTTTTTACGGTATTTACTTTGTACATTATTTGTTTTGAGTAAGCCATGAAATAAGAATGAGAATTGTGAATGAGAATGAAAAACTCAACCATTTATGCATTGTCTCTATAAAATGACTGACAATAAAGCTTAACTTTATTAATTTGCTTCTCAAATCAAATCGATTGTTTTTTACGCCTCACATTCACATTACCATTTCGTTCACATACATTTTTCATAAAGGCAGAAGAACAATAAATGAAAAAAAATATGATACGCATTATTTTTCAGAAAATATGCTTTGTCGTACATTTAGAAGAAGAATTTCAGCGAATTCAGTTTTTGAAAAATCTTTATTTATTATTTGTTTAGCCTAAAAGTTTTTTACAAAGTTGTTCTTTTTATGAAGTTTTATTTAAAAGATTTTAATGCATTTTTTATGGAAGTACCATTAAATTCCGTTTATTTTTATTAAAGAAGTTCTATTGTAGAGTTTTTATCCAAGTTAAGGTTGAGCATTTTGAAGCGCTATATGAAATTTTATAAAATTAAGAAGAATGAAAAATCTAACTTAGACAACTTCAAGAAAATAAGGTTCTGATAAATGAGAATAAACATCCACTAAAGGATCATTAGATGTTACTCTAAAGCAAAACTTAACTAATAATAAGTTTGGAAAAATATGGGTAGAAAAAAACAATTTATTAAAATCATGTAAAAAATTTCCAGCTGAATGTGAATTGTAACTTATATTTTGACAATCAGTCATTGCTTTATGAAAAATCTAATTATGTGAAATTCGCGTCATCCTTTAGAAGAATTACTTTGAAAATTTTCATCTCCATCAAAAAAAAAAAAACATAATTACATTCAACTTTATACATTTCATTTATAACAACAAATCAACGTAATAAATTTTCATATTACTTTTCCAATTGAGTTATCTACTGATTCTTGATCCAATAATGAGACTCTTAAATTTTATTATCAACTGTTTCCTAACAATTTGATAAGAGGACAATGACAATTAAACAAAGCAAGTGTAAAAGTTTTTATTACTTTTTTCCTCTCTCATTCATTTCAACTTGGAAGCAGATATAGTTAAAGACATAAAGTTAGATTTGTGAAGAGATTTTAATATAAAATATTTAGAAAACTTATCATCGAATGAAAGAAGTTTTTTCTACTTTTTTTTTGGATTTGTGCACTACGTAGTGATAAAGAAGGGGGGGGGGGGGGGGGGGGGGAATCAAAAAAGATTAAGCAATAGGTAGCAAATAAAAGTTTTAATAGCCAATACTTTATATTAAATGGCCCATAAAAAGTATGAGTCAAACTCCTTTTATTGCTTCAACAAGCCCATAACCATCACTAGCATCACTTTCGCATCACTTTCAATCATTTAGACAATTAAAAGTGCTACTTGATTATTTGATACTCTACCCTAGGTAGATCATTGTATAGGTGCCACATTACTGGTCCATGATACCGGGACTTAACCAAGTATCAAACAGAAGCCTATTTTGCAATTTAAAACGAAATTTCTACCTGGATTATAAGACAATTCTTATCGAAATTCTTCATCTATTTATATTGCTTAAGACTTAGCCCTGTATTAGGCGAATGGTATCTTTTTTGGCAAAAATACACTTCTACAACTCACGAAGTTACATCAAACCAAACTAACCATGATTTTTAATACAGCCAAGACCAAGTTATTATACATGATCTTTCATACTTCAATATTAATTGTATCTAAAAATGGCCCCCATGACACCTCCCTATAGAAATATATTTTATATTATTGGATAAGTGATATTAAATAGTGTACTTGATGTTCTACTTATAAATTCTGCTAGAACTCATACTGAATTGTATTTTATGTTGACTTTAACAATTCGCAATAATTGATTTGAGTTTTTTCAATGAATGCAAATAATACAAAAAATTTTAAATACAATTTGAATTAATTCTTCTACAATAAACAAATAAACAAATAGCAAAATAAGTGGGCTAACAAATAAAAGAATAAGTAGAGAGAAAATAAAAGAAGAAGAAGAAAACAAGTGAATAAAAGAATGAAATTTTCAATTCTATCAGTGCGCATGAAAATAAACAGATACCAAACAAAAGAGGAAAGAAAGTTTCTCAAGTAATCAGGGGAAAAAGAGAAAGGAAAGAAATGTTAAAAATAATCAAGAAAACAGCATCAAGTAAAACAATAAACAAATAATAATAAATTAAAAAGTTTAGATTAAGAAACAAAATTCAGAGGAAAATTTTTTAAACTTTAATAAGATTTTTTGTATATAAAAAAACTGGACTCATTTTCAAACCTTAAAAATTTCAGTGTTATACGATAAATCGGTAGCAAAAATTTTGAGCTTAAGTCATCAATTGAACAAATTTTTAAGTTTTTATTTCCTTTGAGAAACTTTCAAATCATTTGACAAATTTTTAGATCAAATATCGCCCTCAATGGACTTTAGATTTTGAAAGTTGCTCTTTCTTTTCACCAGACAAGATTATCGTATCATAACAACAGCAATAACTTGCTGTTCTTGCATTTCTGAGAAATGTTCACTTCTCACTAATCTGAAGTTTGTTTCAAAACTAGATTTTTATTCTCCATTCAAAAGTAATAGAAAATTGTATTCTTAAAGGCAACTAAAGCATATTTTTGGATATTAATTAATTTAAGCGTTCTATCAATCGATCAAGGAGTTGCCACATCATCTTTAAGAAATTTCTTCAGCATATATTACGATAATGTTTTCATGCTAAAAAAGAAAAAATAAACCAAACTTTCCTCAACAATTTTATAAATTTTTTATACAATAAACGGAGCCTACACATTTAGAATGAATGAATTTTCACAAAATGTACATGTGGGCAAATAAATGTAATGAATATGAAGCAAAATGACATGAAATCAAAATAAATCGATGTACTTTTGTGATTTTATATAAAAAAAATTTTATGTACCGAGAAATAATTTAATGTAATAAAATTTGACACATTCAAATGTACTTGTAAATTATACAAATTATCTACAAATTATCTACACATTTACATGTACATTTATATAATCATACAAACATATTGCCACAGAATTTATGCAAATTTCTGCCACCACCACACCCCATTTTCTTCGTTTTCTTCTTGTTTATGTTTTTTTTTTTTTTTTTTTTGTAACGAAAAGTAAAAGAGATAAATGAACAATAATCTCATTTATTAATTGAACTGGCATTTAGACATGTGTTTGAAATGTATATCGATGCATAAAAATGCGTTTGTATTTGTGTATGTGTGTATGTATGTACATATTGTGCTCATTAGTCGAAAAATAAATCCATTAAAAATTGTGCATGTTAAATAAAAACATGTGCATTTCGGATTCTTTAGTTGCTTCTACAATATTTTTTTTCTTATGCACTCTACACCCACTGATGCAGTTCATAAATATTTTATACAAATAATATAATATTTAGAAGTATTCGAGTTAAAGTAAAGAATTCACTAAAAATTTTATCTAAATTGTTTGCTTTAAGACATTTTGCTTTAAAAGTACTTCACTTTTAGACTAAAAATTCAAATTTTTTAAGATTTTTATAACATAAATGGAGAGTTATACTTTGATTCATAAACGCCTTTCCATATAGAATCCCATAAAGAAATTTCACAAATTCCTTTCACTTATTACTAAAATTCTAATTGGGCCAAAAGATCAAGAGATGCAGGTCCCTTTTTTGAAGATTATCTTTGAGAATCAAATAGCCCTTAGTTAGCACTTAATTTTATAATTCTCTGCATCTGCATATCATTCTTGAAGGAGCCTCCCTTTTTAAAACCATCACGAATTTGTATCAGGGATTTACATACTTTCCAGAAGGTACCTGAAAAGCTTGTGAAAAATTTTAGTATATTTTGAGTGTGCCATAGGAAAGTTCAGATTTTAATTATTTGGAAAATAGCTGAGCTCTAACGATTAGATCTGATTTTGTTGAATGCCATCCTACTAATTATATGGATAAAATTTTGACATAAGCCATCAATATGGAACGGCCATCTTATCCATATAACGATAGATGATTGTTTTTTGCTGTTTCCTTTGAAAACAAATAAAAGTTCCAATGTATGATATTTAATAATCGTTGTCGATCTTTTACAACACTTTCGCTTGCTGCTTTGATGCTTTGAAGCAACAGACTACTGTAAAACTTGTGCTAAGAGCAAAAGAGGTTAAATGAAGAATAGCAAACTGCAAAAAAAAAGAAAAGGAAGAAAACAGAAAACCAAGAATGGATGATTAAAACAGATGCCTGAATGCAATTTTAATCATTGAGTTAACAAATAACACAACAACCAAACAATGAACATGACAGGTCACAGGGAACATTAAGTCAAGCAAAAAAAAAAAAAAAAACAAAAATACTTAATTTTATAATATAAGTAAAAAATAAATATGCAAAAAAAAAGAAGAAGAAAACAAAAAAGAAAAACCGGAACAATAAGCAAATAATAAGATGAGTGAAATGTTGTTTATTTGGCATTGCGTGAAAATATTAAAATGAAAATTTTTTTTCTGTACATCTTTTGATTTTATTCGCTCCCTCATTTTGCTTACTCTAACTTAGTCTAACACAATCGCCCTTTGCCTTTCTTCTCTCTCTCTCTCTCTCTCTCTCTCTCTCTCTACTCAATATTTCGGACTCTTAGTCCTACAAGTTTAGGTATCGGTATTTCATGGTTTGAGTATGATACAAATAATGGAAAGGCAGACCCTGCGCTGCCAGCATTAGGCAAAAGTGTTATCATCCTTTAAATATATAATTTATAATAAAATGTATTATATGTGACAGCAGAGAGCAAAAAGCATAAAGCATATACGCTTTATAGATGAACAATGGGCTTTACTTTCACATTTTACATTTACATTCACATTTACACATACATTATATATAATATATATAGGTGCGTGTGTGTGTTGTGTGTGTGTTGTGCGTGTGTGTATGTGTGTGTGTTTATGTGTATAAAGTTGCAGTATTAGCAGTTGTCATTAGAATTTAAATGGCAGTCGGCATCGTTATGTTTATGCATTGCTCGAGGAAAGATTCAGACTCTGACTCTGACTGTGAATTTCTCTTTGCTTGTACATGCATTTATCGATATATAATATACATATACATGCATGCATATATATATATATATATATATATATATATATATATATATATATATGTATATAATTATTTTATATTTTCTATTGTTTTGCTTTTTGTTTCTTTTTTTCCATTTTCTTTGTTTTTGCTTTACGTTTGCAATACGCTTGATTGCTTTGCATTGCAGTATTTTAGTTCGTTCTGTACAACTAAATTCTAAGTACAACATAAACAAGAACAACAACAACAAAAACAACAACAAAACTCTTGAAGAGTATTAAAACATATTTTACAACAAATACTTTCTATCTCTTTTACACGTTCTCCTGCGCTTTTTATTATTTTATAATATTGCTATCTCTTTCACTCTAATCATTATGCTATTTCTATTGTACTGTTCTAATTTTATTATGGGGTGCTGGAGTCATGTGATTTTTATTGTTGCTACTGCTACTGTTCTTATTGCTGTTGCCATTGTTCTTCTTGTTGTTTTTACTTTCGGTTCATGTACAACCATCAGACATATGTTTTAATACTAGACATGTATGCAAATATTTGTGATTCTATGTATGTAAGCATGTAAATGCATGGGTGTGTATGCATATATATACGTGTGTGTGTATTTGAGTGCATATGTTTTTATTATAAATATGCTAAATCCCCGCCAACCTAAATATCCTTCTATATCTTTATCTCTCTATCTCTTTTTCTCCCTCTCCATTCCTCTGTTTCCTCTCTCTCTCATAAGCACACACACCACACACACACACATGCACATACACTATTTGTACCTCCCTCTATCTTTGTGTCTTTCCTTCTGTTATGCATACACTTTACACAACAACAACATTTTATTCATATAGACGGACATACGGACATACAAAGAGACAGACAGACAGAGACAAAGAGACAAAGAGACAGATAGACCATTCAGTTTCATTAGTTTAACTGCAATGCGTAAATATAATACTGCTGCTTGTTGTTGTTGTTGTTGTTGTTGTTGTTGCTTTAGCTGTTGCTTTTGCTGTTGTCTCATTGTTCATGTTAAGCGTATTCAATGGATGTGAATGTATGTTTTGTATGTATATGTGTAAATTTATTTATATACTTTATTTTATTTAAAATTATTGTTATAATTGTTATTGTTGTTAGTGTTTGTTGCAACATTTCATGTTATATTATTTTGTGGGATTTTTTAGTAAAAACATTTTGTAATGCACATGAAATCTCTGATTGTTGTTGTTGTTATTATTATTTTATTGTTATTATTGTTATTGTTGCTGCCACTGCTGCTATTTTATTTTTTCCTCTTAATTTTATTTCATTATACAAATACATTTGTATATATGCATGTATTTATGTATGTATGTATAAATGTGTAAGTGCGCTTTAGAAAGTTACAGCAGAATTTTGTGTTGTTCAAATTTTTGGTTTTCACACGTGCTTCCTATTAAATATTAAATGAGCAAAAGCAAGTACAAGTGCAATAATAATAAAACAACAACAACAACAATAATAATAATAATAATAATAATAATAATAATAATAATAATAATAATAATAATAATAATAATAACAACAAGAACAACTAGTACAATTATTACAAAAATAATAATTTATTGCAATAATAATTGACATAAAAGTAAAAGCAAAAAATTGAAATTACCAAAAGTAAAAAAACAAAAAACAAGAAAAAAAAACCAAATAAAATATTAAGCGAAGAAAAAATAAAATGAAATGAAAGCGAAAAAAAGGTGGAAGAATTTTTGTTTTCTTTTTTAATTATAACTGAAATTTATTAATGTTGCATTTAATGAGTTTCATAAAACCGTCTGCTCATGTTTATGTCTGTCCATTTGTCTAACTGTCCGTCCACCCCAACATTCATTTCCGCTACTTTATCTTCATTTATTAATTAAAGAAAGACAATATAGCCAGACAGACAGACAGATAGACAGACAGACAGATTATATGGTCAGACAGATAGACGTTCAAATAGTCAAGTAGAGACCTGCTCCATGTTCCTTTTTTCTTTTGTTTTTTTTTTATTTAATTTCATAATATAAAATGTCCTGTTTAATACTATTTTCAAGATTTATTCACTTTTATGTATTTATCTATGTATATATGTGTATATGTGTATATGTGTGTATGGTTGTATGTATACACAAATATTTATATATGAATAATTTTATCTGGAACTGAAGAAATAATCACTTCACTATTCGATTCAGTTAAATTTTAATAATGAGCATTTTATGTGTTATAATTTGGCGTGGTTGTAAGGGGGGGGTGGTGGGATGGGAGGATGGAAAATTATTTATAAAGATCACTTGTTAATGTGATCACATAAACTGGAAATAACAATAATAATAATAATAAAAGAACAGCCATAAAAGCAACAGCAATAAAAATATAAAGTGCAATAAAAAAAACAATTCTATGGAAGAATGGAAATGAAAGAAATAGAATAAGAAGTAGAAATTATGCATAGATATTTTAAATTCATCTATTTCTGGAGAAATTTTCACTTTATAAACAAATAAAAACTTTAGAAACTTTAAGTGATTTGAGTCAAAGGGAGAATCATGTAAATGCAGACATTTTTAAAATAAATTGAAAAAAATTACCATCCAAAATATCAAATGAATTATTTCTAAGTTTACACTTTTATTGAAAAATCTTGATGGATTTTTTTCTTTTGCTATTAACAATTCTGGTAATTTTAATTTAATTAAATTAAATGAATTAAATTAATGAAATATCTCATTTCTGGTTACATTTTGTTTGATTACCTTAATTTAATGTTTAATCCGTTTTGTATAAGAATCCAATTCAAATTCCAAGTTAATATTTTATTTTTATACCATTTTAAATGTTTCCTAATCTACAAAATTTTCATTAAATAAAAAATAATTTAACAATATTTATTAATTATTTTTTAATATTTCGTTTACTCTTTTAAAATGGGTTTTGTGTAAAACTAATCATTTAATTTGAAATAGTTGATACTTTAATGATCTAAATGATCATTTAATTACAATTACTGAAAGCAATAAAATAAAATTGAAAAGATAAAGAAAAAAATTCATTTTCACAAATAATTTACTCATTAAATATTAGATCATTATTATTGAAAGAACGGAATTTATAATGAAAAAAATTAAAACGAATTAATGAGAATATATAAAGAAAAAAAAAAGAATTCTTGACCAAATTGTTAGTAAGTGGAAAGTTTATTATTTCTTGCAACAAATCTTAAAATTTGTAACCCAAAAAAAAAAAAAGAAAAGAAAAATTCTTTTTTAATTTCATGGGCATCACTTTCTTGATTTCCAATGCGAACTTATATTACAACTTGAATTTTTGAAAGACTTCAGATAACTTAAGGAAACAGTTGAGAGTGAAAAGAAATCTGGAACTTACCCATAATTATATTTTCTCTTTTGCCAGGACAAATTCTCTTCTATAGAACAAATCTGGAGAAATTTTTAAATTTCATTCAGAAGACTTTCTTTCATATTCAAGTAAAATTTTTATATCAAATGCGATTCCTAAAGAATTTTAAATGACACTATACATGTTTCACAAATAGTATACCAGGTTATGCTTGTATGTGTAAGTCACATATACATGTACAAAAGTATTTAAGATAATTAATCATCTTTGGAAGGTTTTCTTTTTTTTTTATTTTGGTTTTGCAACTGAACATGTTTTGTAATGTAAAGAAGATAAATAACATTTCTCTCTCTCTCTCTCTCTCTCTCTCTCTCTCCCACACTCTCTCATTCACTCACTCACTCTTTCTCTTTCTGTCTCTTCCCCAAAGTCATTTATATTTTAAGGAAAGAGTACAAAGTGAAATGTAAAAGAAAATTAAAGCCAGTGATGATGAAAGACTAGAAAAAGAAGAAAGAGAACAACACAATAATGACAACAATAATAAGAACAACAACAGACACATTGAACATTTTTGTGACAAGCTTTTATAAAAATATTAACATTGAAATGCTAATGCCATAAACATCAACAACAGTTAACAGTAAAAGTAACGGTAATAATAATACAACTACTTCTAACAGTACTAACAGTACTAACAAGCATAACAGTTAAAGTAATAAATAACAACAAGAAAAATGTATCAAAAGCTGGAGACGTATCAGAAGCTAGAATGAGTGATTTTTGATATTTTCAAAATATAATTTTCTCACTCACGCAATTAAAAAATACTGTAAAATATTGTTGTTGTAAAAGATTGTTGCTATTGCTATTGTGTTGCTATTATTATAATAAAATAACATTTATAATATAAATCGTCTTTGTTTGGAAAATGGAGAAAAATATGTACGCTTGTATAAGCAAGGCAATTACATGTTCGTCAGCATCATCAGCATCATCAGCACCATCAGCATCATTAACAATAGTAACTAATAGTAATAGCAACAATAACCATAATAAAATAATAATCCAGTCATAAAAATAATAATAATTATTATTATTATTATGGAACTTTTCACTACAAACAAATTTTCATCAAAAATCCCAGCAAATGAAACTAAAATAACAGTAAAATGTACAGTTATTATATTTAGTTAGAGTTAAACTTGAAAAAAGCTTGTACTTTACGTATTGTATTAAATATTAAAGGCGTGGTCGTTGCTTATTTAAATATCTTTTGACATTACTAGAGAAATTCTAAGTTGTTTTCTGCTTTACGAAGGCTATAAATAGAAAATACTAAAAAAAGCAAACACCATGAAGATCTTATAGATAAAAAAGTATACTTGGCCAAGGTGGATTCACATATGAAATATGCCAAATTTACTAAATGCAAAGTGAAGTGATGCATTATGTTATAATTTTGGGTAGATCTGATTAATTTCTTCATATTTGCTGTAATAAGTGCAGGGCTTAAGTAAAAAATCTTAAAGGCAAAGAAGGTCTTAGTTAAAGTTCTACTCTGGACTTGATTAAAGCAATTTGGCTCATTATAAATATTTGTATGCTTGTAAAATCTTTCAAATCCAAATTTCTATGACCACCAGAAAGTTATTTACAATTTATGGACTTCTGGAATGTCAGAGGGTTTAATATGCCTAAATATATTCAGAATTGTATTCATAAATTTGTTTAATACTTTATAAAGTTGGTAAAACGGGTATATAAATATGGAAACTCTAAATGATGGATAAAATAAGTATTAATATTTATTTCTCTGTCTTTCTCGATTCAAATCCTTGTATTAACACTTTTTCCCTTTCCTCACATTTAATTTCTCTAATTGTTTGCGGTTATATTTGTCGTTGGCTTTTCAGAAAAAACAATATTCTGTTAAAGATGGATTATACGGTGTTTGAAGGAGATGGAGAGAAAAATTACATATTACTGGATATGAATGAATGAATGTCTGTCACAAATAGCAAGCGAATATGAAAAACCAAAAAAAAAAAAATGAAGAAAAATGTGAATAAAAATGTAAAAATTAAAAGCCGCAAAAGCTTGAATTGAAAAACTAAAACTGTCAATGCAAATAATAAAATGCACTTTGAAATATTTATATTTTGGAACAAAAGTATTGCTACAAAGAATTCACAAAGAAAAACATATTAAATTGAAAGGGCCAGGGAATGGCATTTAATCGAACAAATTTTGCAGGAAGTCCATTTTGAAGTCTATTTTAAAGCAAATATTTTCAAAATCAAATTTTTAAATTTATAATTTGGGGGTTCATATAATTTTCGATTTAATGGTTTAATAAATAAGTGATTGAAGTATATTTCATTAGGCAAGTACTTAGCATAACTTTTACAGAATCAACCTTCGCTGGACCTTCGCACTTTAATAAAAACCTTTCTTTGTAGTTTCCTACTCTAAAATGTTGACAACTCTTTAAAATATCATATAAAACTCTCATGGAATTTTAGGAATCCGTTAATTCTGCTTAAATATATATAAAAATCTATTCTTGGGTTTTAATTACAAATAAGTCACTTTCCCTTTATGCTTTATTAAATATACAAAGTCCACAGATTTGCATCGAGTGAGAAAATTTGAGGGTCCAATCGTGAAAGCGATAAATACACATTTCTATATTTGTTTTATATATATTTGTTAATTAGCCATTACTAACGTTATATCACAAATTGTCACATGCACTCGTACGCGACGACATAATACATAAATGATAGTACAATCTCTGCCAATCATTTTCTGTTATGACAAATGAAGAAGATACAACATTAATGCTTTTGTTCGTCCGTTATCATGTTTTACATTCTCTCTCATGCTACTTTTTTTATGTCGCTTGTTATTGTGGTTAGGCTTTATTAAAACAAATAATATAATTACAAAAATGTATGTATGTATGCATGTATTGTGTGTGTGTGTGTTTATTCATATAAATATGCAACAAATTATTTGTAAATTGTTATAAATTTTAATTTATCAAAAATTTTTCATTTAATTTTCAAAATAAAACGCAACTTAGTGATTTCTTGCCTTAATTGTTACTCTTATTATAATGTCTCTCTTTTGGTCAGAAGTGGCAAGAAATTGGAAAGACTAATCTGAGAAAAATGGTTCAATAAGGTTTGATAAAGAGAGAATTAAAATAAAGGACTACAAAAGTCAAATCAAATTGGGCATGGGCAGAAAGACATACAAACTGAAAGATTGAAGGACTGGGATACACATTGCCAGAAGCACGGACTGATGGATGGACAAACAAATAATATGAAATTATTTTTATTGATTTATTCTGATGTAATTTATGAATAAAGTTAAAATTAAGTCCATTTGAAATAAAGCTTAAGAATTTAAACGATATGTAGAATAAAAACAGACTTTGTTTTCGGAAATATTCCATCAACAATTTATTTTTTTTATATATTAAAAAAATTTTTTTTATTTTTCCAATTTCATAATTTTATTTGTTGCTCAATTTATTTGTTTCCTATTTTTTCTGCTCATTGTTTTCTTGAAATTTTTTCAGCAAATATGGCGACAAAGAAAACTCTGTCCAAATTACTTTTCTTTTTTTTTTTTACTGACCACCATAATTTCGACAAATTTCAAATTGGAAAATTGTCCTCCTGCATAAAACGTTCTCTCTCACTCGTTTGCCCTTTATCTATTCTTCTTTATATCTTTTTAAGTCATTTACTTTATTTTTTTGGTAAAGTTGAGTTTCGTGTGACATAAACACAATCTAATACCGTTGTCCATGTGACAGATTGTTACAAAACTATTGATGAAGACATTTTATTTATTTATTTATTTATGCTTGAGTTTCGTTCCACTATAGCGGTATATAATGGTTGAGTTTTTCCTCTCGCTCTCTCTCTTTATTTTTTTTTAAGATTTTGTTAGTTTATATTGTTTTATAACTGTATTCGTGGTTCAGTTTTCAATGGTTTTGTGGAGGCAGCCTGAAAATTTCAATTTCATAAAATTGAAATATCTTTTGTTATTGCTATTGTTACGCTTTCTGTTTAATGTGTTTGTTGTTTTGGATAACTTTTTCAATATACTCTAATTTTATTGGGGAAAGTAAATAAAACTTTCTATAAAAACAAAAAGTAAAGACGAAGAAATAAAAATAGAAACAGAGAAAAATGAAAATGAAAATGAAAATATCATTCACAACAACTGCAAAGGACGTTACCTAACAACAACAACTTCCACAATAATAATGAAAAAAAAGGAAAAAGTGAAATGCATGAAGAACGTTAAAAGAGTAGACCTCAAAAAACAAATAGATTGGTTTTTTAATGTGAAACAAATAACGAAAATTATACGTTTCGTGATGCGTCGGGATGTGATGCTTTGCGTCGCCTCGATTCGTTACGATGCCATGTGAGACATGCACACAAAAAAATATAATTGCTATGCATGTATATACGAATATTTTTAATAGATATTAAGTTAAACTTCTAAAAATGTAACGGGATTCAGTTCACAGCGTGTTACTGTGTAAATCTTATAACTTACTATTCAGTCTAACGCATCATTCAATCGCTTCATTCTTTATCCCATAGTCTGTCTATTTGTACCTCGTTTTGCCTATTTCTGTTATCATAAACGTTAGTTTTTATTTGCCTTTTCTTTTACAGACATTTTTTTTCTGTTTGCTTATTTGTTTAGTTATCAATGTAATTTGATGATAATGATGATGATGATAATGATGAATACACAACAAAATTTGTCATGACCAATATTTATTCATTCATTCATTCATTTATTTATTTGTTCATCATCAAGAAGCAGACAAATTTGAATAGGAGAGAGAGATATATATATAGAGAGAGAAATGAGTATATATAATGTCTCTCACGGTACAATTATAGATCCACAAAACAAAGAGTAAATGTATAAAAAAAAAATGTATGTAAAAATATTGTATGTATCAATACAGACGTTTTTTATATGACCACGTTTGGACATGTCGGACGCACACAAACTCTGTTAGAAAAATCTTTAAAAAAAAAGCTCACAGTAACAACTTTAACTTAAATTGTGAATTTTCCACTAGTCACAAGACATTAGAGCATGCTTTTTTGTATTCTTTATACTTCTTTATAGTTTTATGGTAACTCTTAATATCGTAATGATTGAATGCTACTTGTGAAAAATTTCAGCTCCCTTTCATTTTCTTGTCATAGTTTTATGAATTATTTAGAGATTTAATTTTCTGGTTTAAAACTTAGAAAGCGAACAAATACTTATTTATGAAAATCCCATAATGCTGTGACTTCTACATATAATTTTATTAATGAATTCAAAGTAAATTATAAGTAAGCTCAACTCTTAATTCTAATACGTTGTTAATCATAAAAAAATTATGATACTTTCATTTGTGACCTCTGTATTCTGCAGTATTTATTACTAGAAAGTTTTCTGAACAAAAATCGAGAATATTTACGTAGTTCGTAACATAACTTTTCTAGGAGTAGCTTTCGTATGACATTTCACATTTGTCTTTCTTAAAACTCAATTATTGATAATGTAATAAATTGACAATTTATGTAAAATTTGAGATATCAAATTTGCAAATTATTTTATTTAAATTTTCTACAATTTGTTTATAATAATTTGTATTAATTAATAATTAACTTTTATTAATTTTTAATTAATTTTTCATTCATTAATAATTAATTTTTCATTCATTAATAATTATTTTCATTAATTAGTAATTAATAATTATTTTTCAATAATTAATAATTAATTTTCAATAATTAATAATTAATTTTCATTAATTAATTATTAATTTTTAATTGATTAATAATTAACATTTCATTTATTATTAATAATTAATATTTCAGTAATTAATAATTAATTTTTCATTAATTAATAATTAACATTTCATTAATTAATAATTAATTTTTCATTAATTAATTAATATGCATTAAATTATTACATTTTTTCAAGGAAAAAATTTCATATGATCTCAATTTTAGGACTTCTATAAAAAATTTCAAAATTCATAAAATTGTAAAAGAACTTATTTCGATATAAAATCACTTAATACACAATTGATCATTAGAATGTGTGATATTTTAGAAATGTTTCCATAAATAATAGATATTCTTTGAGAAATTCTTTAAAAGAGAAATTTAGAATAATTTTCCGAATATGATTTTATAGAATTTCTACTTTTTTCTACATATTTCACATTCAATTTAAAATACTGTTGACGTCTCTACACATCATAAAGAAAAAATCAAAACAAAAGCAAAAAAAAAGTAAAATAGAATGAAAAGAATAAGTAAATAAAAGGCAAAAACTATTAGAAGAGAATGAGTGCGCTCTCTTAAGCTATTAAGCGTAAAATGGATGAGTAAAATTGTAATGTAAAATGTAATGTAAAATGTATTATATACATACATACATACATACATACATAAACATTTATATAAATAAATATGTATACATTTATATGATTGGATGTGACATCGTTAAACTTAAAATCATTGCACGGTCACGTGTCAATCTTTAATGTTTCTACATCAATGTTTTATGTTCATTTGTCTGTCTGTCTGTCTGTCTGTTTGCCCTTCTGTTTTATACATTTTCACATAGCAAAATAGTATATTTAACTTTTGGGTACCTCGAATTGTATGAATATGTGTGTGTGACCTTCATTTACTTAGATTCCGAAATAAATAGAAATGGAAGAGATATAAAAAAGAATGCAAAGATGGTGCTAGAGATGGAAATGGAGATGATACAAAAAAGATCTAAGTAAATGTGTGTGTAGAATTTAGAGAAATATTTCTATTTAAGTCATGTTTTCACTTTACTTATTTGTCATTGTTATATTTATTATTATTATTATTACTGTTGTTGTTGTTGTTGTTGTTGTTGTTGTTGTTGTTGTTGTTGTTGTTGTTGTTGTTGTAGCAACAATTACTGCTATACCAGTAGTATAGTTGAAATTCTAAACCATTCCTATGCGGGTCTCCACAATAACTTTCTATCATTATTGTCTGTTTATATGTTTATTTATATATTTTCATATATATACATGCACATATATATATATATATATATATATATATATATATATATTATATATTTTTTTTTGGCTACAAAACCATTTACAAAACTGTCAAAGCGTATTTTGTTACAAAATAAAACTTTTTGTACAGTTTTCCTCTCTATCTCTCTATCTATCTCTTTCTTTTGCCAGTAAAAATAAACAATCACATATATCTTTCACATATGTTTCTAAAATTGTTATGTAAACTAACGGTACAATTACAGTTACAGTTTACAGTTCCAATTGCAGTTTGATTCAGCACAAGTTTCTTTCTTTCTTTATTGTTTTGGACTTTAGATCCTTTTTCTTCCATATTAATGTTCTTTTATCGTTTCCTTTTTGTAGTTTTTTATATAAATACAACTGTTGTTGCTTTGATTATAATGACACGCACATTTAATTGGTTCTAATTTAAGAAAAATCATTAAATTCAGTTTCATAAAATTTCATAAATCAGGTAGAGTTTCTTTATAAATATAATTCTCAGTTAATTTGAAAAAAACCTTACTCTATTGAACGGTCAATTAGAGTAAGGCATTACGATAACAGAAAATATTTCTGGACCATTCGATTTGCAATAAAATATTTAATATTCGAACAATACATTGAGTATTTCGCTTCCAAATTGTAGGATATTGATCGTAAAAGAATTTCATTAATCATATATTGCAGATGCTTGTCGCAGTGAAATCCGATGTGCTGGTATGTCCGTTACAGTAATACCTCAGACTTCTGTATCTTGATTTAAGTTAAAGCTCCAATTTTCGAATAGTCAGCAGTTCTCCAATAATTGATCACTAAGGCAGTCATTTGTATTAAGGTCGTTAAGACTAAGTCAACGCTTACTAATCTTTGCCCAGAAATCTTAATGAAGCATCAAGATTTTGAATACTCTTCATAATCCAATATTAGGTCTTCCGTCAAAATAACAAAATATTCTATGTAAAAAACCGGTAATTTTAAAGGAAATTTTTTACTTTTATGGCGAAATACTTTTCTTTTTGAAAAACTTACTTTGTTTAAAGTATTTATCTCTTCCCATTTTTTAGTTAACATTTCTTGAATAAAAATTTATTAGATTTAAGCAATAGAATGTTTCATTTTTGTACCAAATACATTTTTAATTGATATTTCTTGATTGTCACGCAAAAGCAAAATATGTAAAATTGAAAATATGAATACACGATTTCATGCTCAATTCAAGCAGAATAAGTTTGCGTTGATAAAAGTACTTCAATTCATACAATGTAAACCGCAAATTAATTTTATAACAAAATGAATAACAAAATAAATGATTGTCTGATTAAATGACTGATTAACTAGCGGACGGACTGCTTGACTGCACAATGCTTTATTGCGTTTTATATGGACAAGTGCGGTTTTTTGTTTTTATTTTTTTTATTATTGCCCTTTCATTTTGTTGTTGTTTTGTTGTGGTTTTTTTTTTGTTTTTATCTTATTTTACTTATTTAAATTTCTCTCTTCAACAATTAACAACTTGTAAAAAGTGTTTATGTCAATCAATGTAAAACAATGTTTGTATTGATTGTGATTTACATATAAATTTATTGTGATTACAACGTCAATTCTATAACAAACCATTTATAAAGAGTTATCAGATGTGAAAGTAGAGACCTCCCCGAACTATAAAAGTGATGCTGCCTTAAACAGGAAAATGTTAAAATAAAAATAAGAAAAAAGTCATAGAAAAAGCGAGCGTTAAAATGGAAAAATTGAGTAGATAAAATTAAGGCAGATAAATCAATCAAGGAAATCAAGAAGTCTTACTATAAACCTATTGCCATAGCGTAAGCATAAAACTATTCAAGAAATTTTTTTTTTAGACTTGTTGCCATTTTTGGCTAATTTCAATTAAATCGCTTTTAACAAACTTCAAGCTATTCCATTTAATTTTATAGGTTTAGAAAAGTGGATGCCATTTTTTTAATGTGGGCATGTTCTTTAAGCCATATCGCTTAATTTACATACTAAATTTTCAAAATATCATTTAAGATATAACAAACCGTAAACTTAATTATAACAATTAACTTAGATTAACTTAGAAGTTAATATCGACTTTCGATTGTTTTAAAATTCTTAATAAATTAAATTTTATTCAAATATCACTCTTTCTGCCTGTCTGTCTGTCCATCTATCCGTCTCTTTAATTGATGACATTGATTACATCGGAATTTAAAAGTTAATGGATTTTATTGTTATTGCTATTGCTATTGTTGTTGTAATTTGATTATATTTTATATATTCAATATTGACAGCTGTCATTAAAAGAAAACCAACAATCAGAACTATCGCAATAACAATAAGAATACTTTAGCGAAATTAATCAAGCAAAAATAACAAAATAACAATTAAATCACAACTCTGAGGTACTTGTGACATTTAAACATTTCACATCTTATTCCAAAGTATTTATTTATTTTTCCTTATTTTTTTTTTTATATCTACTCAAACTAAAAGCTCTCTGTCTCTTTCGATCTCACAGAGGTTAGTGAAATTGCCAAATTGAATAAGTAATTAAAATTATTATTTAATAATCAACCATTATGCTTCCTCTACTTTTTCTCTGTATATAGTTCTAACTGTTTATCTCTCTCTCCTTCTCTCATGTTCTCTCATTGCCTCATATTCAATTTGCGTTATAGTTGCGTTTTAGTTAACATTTTTTGTTCAAACTGAATTGCTCTCTAATTAACATTTTGCAAATGGAAAAAGAACAAAACAAAAAATAAAAGCACAAACTACGCCAGCAACAACTAAAACTTCAAATTAGCATTGGAAACAACAACAACAAAAACAATTTATTATTACTTTTTAATTAGAAAGTTTATTCTAGAAATTATAAAACTGAAAATTAGAAAAAAAAAGTTAATCAAAAAAAAGAAGAAATTTACTTAACTATTTCAAATGTAAAATTCAAGAACTCGACAACTTACAACTAAGACTTTACAATTGCAACTACAATAAAATATAAAAATGTATGAATAACAAATGAATAACATTAAAAGCTATTTGATGAATATTTTTTTGTTATTATTATTGTTATTGTTGTTGTTGCTACTGCTATTAATTGTTATTGGCATTGTTTTTAAATTTGTTTAACATAAAAATTAGACACTTTGTACAGAAAGTTTCTATGAATTTTTAATAATTTATTCTTGTTCTTTCTCTTGTAAACGCAAAAATTATTTCACATTTTCTATCAAATTTATTTTCCAATTCAACTTGGTCCACTCCATTTTATGGCTTTGGAAAAAAAGCTACAAGCTGTTCATTTTATTTTTTTGCATTATTAAATTGTTGCTTTTTGTTTCTGTTACTTCTTCATTTTATGTCTTAATAACATTCTTTGCAATTCCCTTTACCACCCGTTTTTATTTTTTAATTTTTACTTTTGTATAAAAAGAGAGAAACGGTAGTTACTTTTCAGCAGTTGTTTATGTTTAGAGATTTATTTGAATTTGAATTAAAATTTTCATTACTAAAGCACTTACTTCTTTTTTTCGTATTTCATCTCTTTTTTGAAATAATTTTTATTAATTTTATATAAAATGTTTATCATTTAACGTAATTTGCTACCTTAAAAGAATCTTCAAAGTACTTAAAACTGCTCAGTACAGCTCTAGGGCCCTCCTAAATTTGCTTAATACGCCACTAGAAAGAAGCAAATTTTTATTAATTTTTTGTAGTAGCCTATAAGGACTTTTAGATATTTAATTAAAGGTTTCCTTCATCTCGGGAACTTGAACTCTTAGATCTTTAATTAAAAGTTCCGGCAAAACTAGTCACAGAAAGTTAATGGCAAATCTGCAGAAACTGTATTAGAAATTCACCTTAAACTTTTTGCCATTTTCATTACCCAGAAATTACAATTTAAAGCGGTTAAAGTGAAATTTTTAATTAAGGAGTCAAAGTACTCTTTAAATTATACTTTTTACATCAAAACACAAGGCAGTAACAATTTTCGCTAAAATATATTCAAAATTAAAACTTTTCTCCATATAACAACTTTTCCCCGAAAAAAAAGTGTTATACGGGAAGTGGTCATAAATATGGACCCTTCTGGATCATAGTTTCCATGTTAAAATACACTGCAGCACCAATTTACATTAAAATATATCGAAGAAAGTAATTTTTTTAAAAGGCTTTATATGGGGGCGTGATCATAAAACTGATTCAATTTTAACTATTTTCAGTAGGATGACAATTTCATTAAAGTATCTTAAAAATTGCGACTTGCAGCTTGATAAGAAAAATACCTGGACAAACAGGTTTAAATCGACTAAAAGAATGATTCTGAGAGGATCGATAAAATAAAAGGTGGATCTATATCTTAACTGCTTTTGGGCATACTGCAGAAGCTTACATAATCTAGCACCATAAGTGGCATAGGGTATAAATCTTCTATAAGGTTTAATATTCAAACAATGAAATTTGGCAACAATGTAACTAAATTTGTTATCATTACCATTACAAGAAGTTCATTTAATATGCATTTGAAAATATTTCATCATTATCTATTTTATCATTGATATAATGTTTTGATAGCGCTACCAATTTTGCTTCCATCTTGTTGTTGTTTCACCTCTCACCGATTTTCATTTACCTTTAAAATAGATCCTAAAGCGAAATACATATGCACATGCTTATGGCAATGGCTCTAAATTGAAACATTCAATCAGTCATTTTGATTCGTGGTTAGATTGATAAGCAGGTCATTTTGCAAGCAGAAAAGAAAAGAAAAAACCAACAGAACATTACACTAAACGCGAACATAAACATAAACACAAACATACTGATGTTGTTAGCATAACTTTGGTTGCTCCAAATACTTTTCAATTACATTTACATTTTTTACAATCCTTTGTTTAATTTCGCTTGTTTTTCCTCTCTTTTGTTCTATCTATGAGTGCATTTTTGATTGTGATATATAAATTTATGTAGTCATGATAAAATATGACTAAATTATCATATAAATGAATGTACGAGTCGCTTTAGAAAAGAGATGGCTGAATAAAAGTCTTGGATGAACGGCCATATCAATAATTTCGTTGAAACTTTTACTTAACTCTCAATATTGGCCTTAAAAAGCTTATATGTAATCGAAAAAGCCGCACTTCCATACATTGATCACTTTATTTTCTCTCTGGCAGTACACTGATCTTTAGTTTTGATCTGGCTCAAATTGTGTTCTTTTTTCTTATACGAGATTAATATAATAATGATTTCACCCTCCTTCATTTGTTTTATTCTGGTTGGGTCTACTCTGATATACCTTCTCAATCATTTTGGTTATATTAGTCATTAAGTGTACTTAATGTAAAATTCCCTCTCACCTGTCTCTGTATAGTTTTTCAACAATTTATTTGCTTAATTAAAAACAATTATTTTCGATTGTGCTTTTTTTTCTTTTTGTGTTGATTTTTATTGGTTTCAAGTTAGAAATTTCATTTTTGTATAAAGCCAAATATTGACCACAATGATTTATAATAAAAATGGCAAAAGAATGTGCATAGCTTCAAGGAGTGTTGTGTGCGTGCATTAATTGTTATCGACACTAAATTTTACTTATTCATATAGTTCAAGTACACTTAAACAAATATTTAAATTGGTGGTTACAGAAGCATTAAGTGGACTCGAAATGTATTCAACATTTGAAGTTATGTCATGCGTATTGAAATAGCTAAACACCATTTGTAGATGTGTGTGTGTAGCTTAATGGGAAATACTTTACCCATTAATGAATCAATTATGATTTGAAAGTAAAAAGAAATTGGCTCCCTCTTCTACCAAAACCTTAGACCCATTAACGCATTTAAAATTTACCATTTGCTTAAATGAAATTCTCAAGAAGTGTACACTCCAATTTTCTTTAAATTAAATGGAAATTTGAAAAATTTATTTAAATGACTTTGAATTTTTGTAAAATGGAAAGTAAATTTTCTGAATGAATTTCTAAACCAAAAAAAAGGTCCTCATTCACATATCAAGAGAAGAAAACTTCACCTAAATTTGTTCAATTTTATTCAATTTATTCGATTCAATTAGCATACGCAACGAACCTGGAATAATATCATACGTAAAATAAACATAAGGACCACCAAAGGAAAAAGATAAAAGGAAATAAAAAAACTATTTTGCATAAAGTCGCGCTCAATCTTCGAATAAACATTCCCCGCCGTTGCAAGAATTGCCCGATGAAATTATTTGGAAAAATCGTGAGCATATTTGAAATTGAAACCAATTCTGATTTCTTAAGTAGTGAAGTAGAAGTGACAGAAAATTAGCATTTGGTCTGTGTGTCCTTAAGGGATTGAATTATGGATCATAGATATTAGGTTTATAATTTACATAGTACAGTTAATAAAAGTTCTTCATTAGAAAGATAGAACCTTAAATTTAAATGAATGAAGAAGATCGAGAGGGAGAGAAATTGCCAGAAATAGATTTTCTGTCAATTTTGACGTGGTCGAAAGAATTTTTCGATTATTATACAAATTCGACCAATTTGTATATTTAGATATTTAGTCTTTCTTTGACCCATTTGAATGGAAATCTTGTTTAGATTTTGGGCTCTGAAGTTAACGCTTCAGTGATGCCATAAATCACATTTAATAAACGATGCGGTCACAATTCCAAATTTTTTTAATATAACGAATCAATTCAGCAGATATATACGCCCCAAGTAATAAAAAAGCGAGAAGACTAGAAAAGAAAAAGAACCACTGGATGGGAATCGCAATAACAATAATTTTGATGATAATAAAAAGCCAAAAGGTCAACGACAAATGAACAACTGAGGGCCGAGAAAATTTTTCGATTGCTGCAAAAATGTAATTTGCTTAAAATTACAAAATTCGCGAGAAAAGTAATATACAACGTATAACAATTGCTTACCAAGGAAATAACTGTAAATGTACACCATATTTGTTAAACTTTACAAAATATTTTATTATGAATCGTAGACATTTAATTACAATGCAACGGAAAGAGAAAAAATGCAAAAGAATTCATTTGGGCTGACAACTTTCCATTTGTAAAAAAGGAAAAGAAAATTCATAATTTAAGATATATTTTTTTTTCTTTGCACGCAACTATTTCTACACTATAAAATACGACCCATCCTGCACGACAACCGAAAGAAGACTAAACATTTATTGAAACATTTTCTATTGTATTTGCAAATCAAAGCCTATTTCGGTAAAACACTTTACTTTGTCTTCATTGGAATATGTATAACTGTACAAGCACATGTGTTACTTAAACTAAAATAAGTGTTGCCAAATTGATAAATATCATAAAACTTGCCAGATTGAAAATAACACTAGAAAAACGAGAAAATTATGAAGTGCAAACATAAATAATATTTTATATAAAATCACGTAATTGAGAAATAAATTGAAATTAAAATGGGTTAATTTTAGTAACTCCCGTAAGTTGAATAAAATCCATAATTAGGACCGACAGGCAGTATTGTAGCATATTTTATTACCAAATGAGAATTAACTTAAATTTGACCCCAATGAATCGAGTGAGCAAGAAACTCATAATCTTAAAATGCCAGTTATAGCATTACTTGAAAATCTCTACTGGTTTTGCAAGTTCATCTCATTACTAACCTTTAAATAAATGATTAAACAATTTTATAAAATTTTGATGTAATTTTATTTGTATATTTCTTTCAGGTCAGTTCCAATGTTTGATTAATCAATTATTTTTATGTACCAGAAATGTACTAAACAGGTAATTTCATTTTATAAGATGTTTAATGTAATTTTGAGTGGTCAGCTCTTAGAGGGCCTTAGCTTTGGGCGAGTTTTGGTGTGTGCAAGTATGATAGCATTGAAACCGTCCAAAACTGAGGCCAGATTTGTAGCATTAACATTGAAACTTTATACAAATGCGCTCAAATTTTAGGTCTCACAATTTTTAAATATTTCAAAAGTCAGAATTGTAAAAACGATTAGAAGTTCAAACTAAGCCTTGAATAACTTGGCAATTTCGTTAAAATAATAAAAGTAGAGCCTTTTAGATGTTACATATTGTGCAGCTCATTCAATGGACCCAATTGCATTGTAAATAAGAGGATGCAATAATAAATTTTTTGCCAAAAAAAATTACTAAAAAAAAACTAAAAAAAAGACTAAAAGAAAAACTTTATTGGACGTCCACCTGGTTCACAAACCATTTAAACTTTATTGAGTGTTTTTTTTATTTATAGTTTTATTTTTATATCCACCAGCCAAGAGTTGAGATTGTACTCCGCTTACCATTATGTTGTTGTTAAGGCATAGTCGTAAACTTCAAAAACAAAGTGTATATTAGGCCATCGTCAGTTTTTGAATCGATTTGGACATTTCTGCCCATCTGTCTGTCTGAAACATTCTTCAAATCGCAAAATTTGAAGAGAAGCATTACAAGTTATTGTACATTGGTTGGTATTAAAAATGGGCTAAATTGGTCTAAGGCTATGCCCACAGTGGAGCGTAATCTGGCAATACTTTTGTTTTTTAATGCCGTTTCCCTCATATCTTGAGAAGTAAGTAGTAAGTACAAATATTAAGACTGTTATTCGTGTAAATCGGCCAGGCCTACCTGAAATTACACAACTTCAAATTATTTCTCTGTAAAATCCCAAAATTTGCCTTGATGGTGAGTATTCAAGATTTGGTTACGGCCAAATATAATTTTCTCACCAATTTACTTTACTTTTGTTTATTTTGTAACTGTTGTTGTTATTGTTATTGTAACTGTTTTTTTTTTTGGTTGATTCGTTTTTCTGCTTCTATTTTCACTTATTTTTTGTTTTTATAAATTTCACTACAATTTCTGTTTGTTTCTCCATTAGTTGGCAGTATGGCTGTATGGAGGTGTGTGTATGTGTCGTGTGTGTACTTCCACTAATCTGTTAAATTATTTTTTTATTATCTACCTTAATTTGTTTTGTGCTATTTATATGTTTTTGGGGACGTGCGTGCGTACTGGCTTGAATTCTTGTCGCTTAATTTTTATACACTTTTCACATACAATTTTTTTTTCATTGACTTGGCTCTATTTTTAGTTTTTTTTTTAATTTTTTTAGTTTTTGCCAATTGCATAATAAGGTTTTGATTGTTGACCATAACATTTGTAAAGCAAAATTTACAAAACGTAAAAAAATATTAATAACAATAAATTTGGTGTGAAGGAGAAAAAATTTAATTGTAAATTCAAGTAAAAATTTCACAGTTGATTGCAATTGCGCTTAAGACAATCTCATCAAATATAATCATGTAGTTCAGAAATTATACCGAAAAACAAATAAGAAGAATTAAATTAAGATGGACCAACCCTTAAATGTTCTAAGGCAAGCACAAAAAGGAAAAATTTGAGTGCGAAAGTTTTCATTCCTTTGGAAAGTTTTCGAAAGCTGTTTTCCGTTAGAAAATTTTCGAAAAATTAGGCAAATTCGCATAAATTTTTACTAATTAATTCTTATAATAATATTTTTGGAAAATGATTCTAATGGAAGCAGAAAATTCAGCCATTTCAAAAATAATATTGCATAAATACATTTCTTTTGAAGAATGCTTAAAAAAATAGACTTATATTCAAGTTTCTCAAATATTTAAGAAGAAAAGGAAAGTGACTATTAAAATTATTAAATTATTATTCAAAGGAAAATGACGATCAGGTCTACAAAGCTTCAAGCGTAGTATTTTACCCTATCTAATTGCTTCAAAGATCCCGGCAAATGCCTTGAATACTCTGCGAAACCTCACAACTACACAAGAATGTCTTATGTTTCTCATGGTTTTTATTCAAAACTCAGGAGAGAAAATGAATAAAGAAAATGACAAATTTTTAAAGAATTCTTGAATTCTTGAACTGTAGAAGTGATCAAGCTTTGGCGGGCACAATAGATCTCTCAGATTGTAATTTTGAGTACAGTTAAATTTTTTGTTATAATTGTTAAGCAATTTATGGTTTTTAAACAACAATGGCCTATAAAATATGATTGTTTTTCAAAATGTCAACTTTTTTCTTTATTTGAAATTTAATTTATAATTTATTTTAAAAACCAAAATATAGAAAATAATTACAAAAAAAAATTCATTAAAAATATCTTTAAAAAAAAATTCTTTTTTTTTTCATTTTTTCTATTTGAAATGTTGGAACTTTTTACTAAATTTACCTTGAAAGCCAAAAACAGCAATAAAATATAATAAAAATTAAACCAATTAATGAAAATTTGTTTATTTTTGAATTAGAAACTTTCAGGAATTTCCTATTGTTAATAAATTTTTATTGGCTTTACTCTTTTCTTTTTTTTTTATTTTTAAGAGTTTGTTTATTTTTTTTAGGCAAACTTTAACGTTTAATAAAATGAAATATAAAAATAATCATGATAAAAATTAAATAAAGTTGGTTGTGGTTGACTTGCAAATAACTATTGAAAATTTTTTAAAATGTTCGATTCTCGAAAGTGTCAACTTTTTGTAGTGTTAAGCAAAATGAAGTAACTTCATTCAATAGTTTAGTAAAGACTTTTTGTGAGCTGGAAGTTGCTTGAAAAGTTTCAGGATGACGGGACGTTTGATATGGCGCTTCCTTTACAACCATTTCTGGCCCCATCAAGTTCCATCAAAATATATCAAAACTTACAATTCTTTAGGGCATTGTTTTTAAAATGGATAGTTGGGCCTAAAATTATACCAAGGAAAGCGCGGCAAAAAAATTTTAAAAAAATGACTTCAAATTTAGTCTCTCTGTCTAAACTTATTAGCATTGGATTCGAAAAATTGTAAATTATTATGCAACAATAAAATATCTAAAAACAATGTAATAATTTATTTATATTGAGGCAAAAAAAAAGTCGAACAATATAAAAAAATAACATAAATTGAAAAAAAAGGAAAAGAGGAGAATTCTAATGGACATCTAAATCTAGTAAATGGATTGTAAATCAAAAACTATTGTGTCGTTGCGCAAGAACTAGCAGCAGTAAACAATGCTGACGAGTTTATGGTGTAGACAAAACATATTTACAAAAAATTATAATCCCTGCAGTTTTGTAAATGTCAACCATTTAAACAATTTAAGCTGATTTGTATAGAATTTTTACAAAAAAAAAAAAAAAAAAAAAAACAAATTCAAAAAATCTTGATTTTTAAAAATTGAACAATTCGTATGCTGTCGCTAAAATCAGCCTTTCGTAACATAAGCTACCTGAAATTCTAAAAATTGTTTTCAACAAAAATGTGGCACAATTAAAAAGTCTGGCATTTATAGCCAACATGAAAAATTTAATCTTTCTGCGCAACAAATTTATCTAAAATGGTTTAGTCGATTTATATTTTTCTCGAACGCTTTTAAAATAGAATACTAGAAAATTTTAAATCGTTTTCTGCATACAAAATGAAACTGAATTTTTTTTTAATTTATAAAATATGTTCATAGAACCGCATAAAATTTGTTCTTTATTATAAAATAACAAAAACGCTAAAAAGGCAAAATGAAAACAGAAACGTAATTTTAAAATAAATAAACAATTTATAATATTTTAGCTATTTAATAAAAATGAAACATTTTTGCATAAACTAAATCTCGAGTCTATATAATTTAGGATAATTAGCAAGAAAGGACGATTGCATACGATTTATGAAGGTCCGTAATTAACTAAGGGCGATCGATTTGCATTATTTTTTCTGGAAACAGATTTAAATGTAATTTTAAAAAGATTGAAGTGAATTCTAATAAGAAACTTTATTTTTCTCATATTCCCTGTGCAATTCAGTTCAAATTATCGCAGGGTATAGGATTTAAACGAACTTAAATTTTATAGATCTAATGATTGTAATGGCAATTCCTTTTATAAATGGTTGGGTATAAAATCGTATTGGAGTTAAGACATGGTTAGATGGCTTCACGCATAAGATTAAATCTACACGAAGGCGTACTTCGTACAATGGCGAAACCCTTACGGAATTCATTTAGCTTTGCTGTAAATAAAAAGTTATATTTTTTGCTTATTTTATAAGCATTTTTCTATGACAGATTGACAACTACATAGAGTTATCGATTTCAAATATTAACATGGGCATTTCTTGTCCAAATTACAAACGTATTCAAAAATTTAATATACCATTTTAACTTTTGAATGGTGAGTGAAAAAAAAAAGTTAAAATGTTAAGTTAAAATGTGTTTCAAATTGTATCGCATTCATTATAAATGTTGCTGCTGTTGCATTTTATTTATTCTTGTTGTTTTTTGCTCTTTTTTTCATACTTTTGTTATTGTTGCTGTTATTGTAATTGATAAATCGATATATGCAAATAAAGGATATTAGTTATATATATTTATATATGTATATATATTTATTATATACAAATATTTATTATGTACATAGATATAAAATTGTATATATGTGTATATAAATTTTATAATATAATAAATTATACAAAGAGTTCAGAGTGCAGCTAAATAAATTGGTAAAAGTATAGCAATTTTTTTTTTGCTTTTTTGTTAAATTAATATTGCAACGAAAGCAGTCTGGCAAAAGAGATAGTGAAAATGTAGATACCGCAAAATAAAATGCTGCATGCTACAAAACGTTTTCAATTAAAAAAAAATCATTTAAAAATTTTATGGGAAAATTTTTTACATTAAAATGATTTTAAAGACAAAGTGTAGAATTTAAAAATGATGATAATATTTACCTTTCAAATGGAAGTGAAATTTAAAAACCATCACCTTTGTTTTCAGCCCCTTAAAAAGTCTAGAAAATGTATTAGAAGACAAAAAATTAGATAGATTGTATTAAGCTTGACGATTAACTTATCATTTTGTATCAAGTTCCATTGAAAAATGTTCAAAATTGCCCAAAAATTCATTAATCGATTCAATTCATTCATTTATCGATTTTATTTAAAAAAAGGTATAAAGGTGAGCGAAATGTTTTAGGGGCGAAAGGTCTTATAGGCGAATGCCAACTATAGTTTAGGCGAACTAAACAGCATCCAAATGAAATGGCATACGGAAGAAGAATTTGATTTCGAGTTGATCGATACATTTTCATTTCAAATCTTTATAAGATCAACAAATAAAGCCTAAAAAAGACTGACATTCCAAATTAAAATTTCTCAATAGCATTTTGAATGTTTTTCAATCGAATAGTATGAATCTAATAAATTTTAACAATCCATGGACCATTGAATAATAATAATTAACCATTATTGCTACTTTTATTGTTCTCTAGGCAACTTGAATGTTCTTCTCATCTCGTTAGTTAATGATCATTTCCATTAGTCGTCCGTGGAATTTATTTACGTGAAGTATATGTCTTGTAAAAGCATAAAGTAACTTTAGTCAAATTATATTATTGCCTACTATACTTGTGTGTGTGTGTGTGTGGTGTGTGTGTTTATGTGTGTATGCGTGTTATATGTAACGAGTGCATCATAAAATCTATTGTAGAGCCATTCATGACATGACATGTCAATATACACATTTAATGACTATTTGACAATAGAAAATGACACAAAAGTATTTGAAGATTTTTTCCAACATCTTCCTAAATTCTTTCTTTCTCTCTTTCTATTTTCCCTTAAACATTTTATAGTAATCCTTAAATGTGTAAAGTCCATGTAACGACTTAATATGCTAAAAATATCTAAACCATTTCATGTCAAATTAATATTTAAATGAAATGTGTTGTACGTGTGGGCCCCTTTTTCTAACATAAAATTTCTCTTATTAATGACAATACTTTTATATCCTTGTATTTCTATATTTGTCTATATGGTGATATTAAATTAGTACAAATTCTATAGAATATCATCGTAACAATCATGAGGTTTTTGAGGTTTTCTAGGATCCAATATTAAAATTTCAACTAGCTAAAGTTGTAGCAGGCATTTCATAATGAATATTTCCATCTACATCACACATATCTATATCATTATATATATATATATAATATATATATATATATATATATATAATATATATATATATATATAGGTATGTGTGTGTGTATGTTTATATATGTAGGCCTTAATTTATTTATGGCATGAGATATGGGCTTTGATAATTAATATACTACTACTAAAACTACATCAATTGAACTTTACTCAAATTGATTTTAATTTATCATAGCAATAATCAAACTTCACTAAACACACAATATATATATATATATATATATATAATTTATTATATGACAAAGATCGCACATAAGTTAAGAGCAAGTATTAGCGTTAGAAGAGTAATTAATTGGTATGTACCAATATATAACAAAATATTCATGAGGACATTTGTGTTCATTAATTTTCAATAATGAATACTAATGCCAAACAATATTCATTTATATAGAAACACACAGACACACACACTAACCCAAATATATGCTAAAATAATTATTCTTCTATAAAATTTAAATATTATTTAACAATAAAATAATTGTCATTCATTTTTATTCTCATTCCTTATTAAGAAAATTAATTGAGCAAAAGTCGTCCATCAAAGATTTCACTAATTTGTTTCTTATATTTTTTTCGAATAGATAATTTTTGATGCTTAATTAGGAAGAATTTACCTCTAAATAAAAAAAAAATCAGCTATAAATTTATAAAAGAAATAAAAAAAAAACAAATACAATGAAAATGTAATTTTCTTGGGGCGTGACTCGCTGACTTACATTTTAATATTTCAACAGATATTGAGCGTAATTTACAAGCAAAAATTTAAGTTTGCTAAGAAAATACTTGAATTGCGTTGTTGTTTTCTAACTTTCGCCAATTTGTAGGCATGCCGTGTAAACAATTTAAAGTAATTTTTAAATTTAAGGGAAATATTGCAATTTATTCAATTAATTGAAATGTAAGAAGAAATAGAGATATAGACAGACGGATAGACAAACAGGTAATTATGGCTGAATTGTTTACCCTTTTTTTATAGCAATAAAAAGTAGATATTTGTAAAGATTCTCCATACATTTCCCTGGTAGGATTTTTGATACTCCTTCATAAATTTTAGAATGTTCATTGAAAATGAAAAGCTTAAAAATCATGAAAATTAAATGTAGAGTATTGAAAAAAGTGCCTGCTTAAAATTGGGCAAAATAATTTGAAGCAAATTCTTAATAAGTAAAATTATAATTAAAGTGTGATTAAAACTCTCCAATAATTATATGAGATATTTACTTATATCTTATTGATTTTATAAGTATAAAATATTCTTCATGTTATATAACAAATGATGATATCGACAAAATGTCACAATTTGTGAAAATCTAAACCAATTACTACTAAGGCAAAAGAATACAATAAATGTATGTTTTCATATTGAATAAGTATATATAAGTTATGTCTTTCAATAAATATGCTTTACATATTTGAATGAATAATTGTAATAACGTTCTACTTTTCTTTATGGCAACACCCAACTAACTATTAATGCTGTTACTGAAAGTGATGCTGCTTTTACTATAACAATTGTCAACATTTGGGGATTTAACGAACATCATGCACTTTTCTTATATATACATTTATATAGATATTTACATATACATATACAAAATTATAAATATATGCATAAGAAATGCAATCATCTCGATGAAATGAAAATGAAATGATGAAATGAGATGAAATAAGTTGATATAGACTTATTTGACGATTTGATACACGTGGCTTACAAGTAACAAAGGCAAACATTTAATGTTGAATTCTATGTATAACAAAAAAGATTCCAAGTGACCCTGTTTAAATGCTTATACGCATTATTTTTGTGTATAAAAGAATAAAATATTTATTGACATAACATGAATAATAATAATAAGTATCTTCATTTCAACTATCACTTGATTATGTTTCTAAGATATGTCCGTACACTTAAATCGGTCTATTGGTTTGTGTTGTGTTGAGTACTTACAAAAAAATTTATATTAACATTTGATTTAGTTTAATTTTTTTAGTTACTGAACTTGCATTTGAATAGAGAAATTATTTCTATATAAGAAATCTCTTATGTAACCAGAAATCATATGTTGCCAATTGTTATAGTTAAATCATTATTAAATCTATGGAGATTTTGTGTTAAGGGAAACAATAAAATTGGGGGTTTAACAAAAAAATTTGTTATAAATTTGACATAAAAAAAAGTAAAAATGATTCAGCTTTTAATTAATTTTAATATTTACACAGTTTTTTTCGTAAATCTTTTAATTGGAAAATTAATTCATTAAGAAATGATCCAAGTTCAATTCCCTAAATAATTTATAAGCAATTACGTTAAGTTTAAGAAGTTTGACTTTACTAGAAAGTTTACGCAATTTTGGAGGGTTTCTTTTTATTTATGTATATATATATTTTTTTATATAAGACTTATATTAAGCTTTACATATTGCTTACATTAAATAGCTCTAGAAATCAAATCTAAGTGAAAAAATCCTTCAAGTTTATAAAACATAAAGGCCTCAAATTTTTATATTAAAATTAAAGATTTATATATCCATGTAAATTATTATTAAATTTTTATTTTTTTGGTTTTAAAAAAAATTTTTTTTGTTGTTGTAAATTCTTTACGGTCTTTTGTAACAGAAATAATAACTATAACCATAACATTTTCTTTAAAACACTTTTATTGGTCAATTAACATAAATTTTTTTATGGTCATAAATATAAAAAAAAATTATTTCCAAAAAAAATTGTAAACGTTCTTGACCGACTATTAAATACTTTATAAAATTTTTAAACTATTAAAAAAAATAGCAAAAAATTAAATAAAAATTTCTAGAAATTAAAATATGTAAAATTTTTGGAGATAATTCAAAAAACTTTTAAATATGACCCTTGAACAAGTAAATTTGTATATACTCCACTTTATAGCTCAAAGGAATTTTCTCTGTTATATATTAGAAATTAAACATATTTGCTCAGCACATATTTTTCTTAAAAAATTTAATCTCAAATCTCAAATCGCTGTTTGATTAATTTCATTCGCTCCTAAATACAAGAAAAGTTCGCTTTGCCACGCCCACATGAAAAAATAGCTGAAAATGTGCAGTCTGTCATTTGAGTGATTTCATTGGATGAGAATTCGGTTTTAGAAAAATGGCCACGCAAATTTATGATGTTTCAATAAATGACTTTGAATCACTTTACCGATCTTAAGATATTTTTACATGCTACATACATCATAATAAATTTATTTTATAATAAATTACAAGTACATGTAGAATGGTTATAATTATGGTCATTACTTTTAATTAACTTATTTTGTTTTATTAGAGTTTTTAACTTTACATGATTGTAATTTGACTGGAGTTCAATGAATTCTATACTTCACAGTTAATGGTTATACTTGAGCTTAATAAACCTAAAAGAAAAAAGTAAAGGAAAGAAAAAATACTGATAAGGTAATAAAATCACTAACAAACGCAATTAGAAAAAGCAAAAAAAAAAAAAAAAAAGGAAAAGTAAGAAAGCTGGAGAGAACATACAAAAAATCTAATTTTTTTTCGTTAATTGAACTTTTTCCTTTTTTCTCTTAGTTTTATTGGATGGTTGATAGTAAGGGTTCAGTAAAAATGAGTGAAAGCGGAAAAAAATTTTTTTAACTACAAGTAAATTCAAAAAAAAAAACTCCTTCACTTTTGCTGATAATTGTTAATTTTCTTATGATTAGAGTTTGTTTAATTAAAGCAAAATCCATAAAATAATTTATTTAAACAGAAAAATTTGGTGTAAAACAAAATACTACAGTTACAATCTAAAAGTATGCAATATAAAAATGAAATAAACGTATAACTTTATGGAAGTGTGGTTCATCTAAAACAAGGCCCTACATGACTTTTTTTAATGTAATAAAAATGTTTAAAAAGAAGATTAGTGGACAAGAAGAAAAAAACTAATGAACGATTTGAAAAGTTTTTTTTTATATATAACGGTTACTCAAAAAATAGAACGAACTGAACCGAATTTGGCTTATATATGAAGTAATTTTAAATCGATGTTACAAGGGACCCCACAAACTTATATTGCTCTGTATTGCAAGTGCTGCACACAATTAAAATTGAAATTGCAAGGAAATATAAACTGTTGAAAGAAGAAAATGAGAATAAATGCTAGAGAGCCGGAAAAGGATTAATGTTGATTTCATAAAGTGCTCATAAAATCTTAACTGAATAAATAATATGAAATAAAATAAATATAATTAAGGCAAGAAAACAAGCAGTAACATTTTAAGGGCAATAGTTTGTAGGGAGAGGAGAAAAAGTTGTGCAGAACACAAGTTTGAAAATTTATTTAAAAAAAAAAAAAAAAAAAAGAAAATTGTACGACAATTTGACGGAAATGTTAAGTCATAATGTTAACATAATAATTACAATGAATTTTTACATAAAACATTTCTTTAGATATGACAGCATTCGATAATGAAAAATTTATTTGCCTTACATATTTAAGTGCACTTAAGTAATCGATTCATTTAAGGAATTATAAGCATTATATGAGTCCCCAATTCAAGAAGTTTCCAATTTTTGTTTTCAAAAAAGTTCGATACTTGTCTTTACTAATGCGTCGTCCTAGTATCCAGAAGATCAAACTTTGAAACTAAGGCAAGTTAAAGTATCGAGGAGACATATGAATGGTATTAAAATGTTCTATCTAAATGGGGTGACTCAAACATCCAACAATTTAAGCTAACTTAGATAAGGTGATGTATTACGCATTACTGCCCACTAAAAACAGCATGTACGCCTTGCGAATAACTCCAGAAAAGGAGATATTAAGAATCAAAACGTACGCAGGCACTTTTTCCTTAACCTCCCTCAAGCAGCAACACTTAAATTACGATGTTTATCTAAAGAGGCTTCCTTACAAATGTAAGATACCGCTCCAAGGATTAAGCAGTAACTAGAAGAAAATTTGAAAATTTAAGACAAACTTCCATTAATGCCATTTTCCATAGAAAATTCATAATAGGCAAAGAAAAAAAAGACGGCAACGAGATAATTTACGAAAAAATTTTATTCTTTAATTAAATCTCTGTCTCTTTCTTTCTCTCTGCCATTATCTATAAAAGTCATTGCACGTAACATTTTATGAAAAAGCAGCCAATGAACGAAATAAACTTTTAACGATAAGAAATTTACAATTTTCAATTCTTTACCGCTTGCTTTTCATATTCATTCCAAGTCATTACATCATTAACTAGCTTTTCATAAAAACTTTATCTTGCCCACAAGACGTAATTTATATAGAGAGCAACATCAGCTGCAAACGAATATGAAGTGAAGACAAACAAAAAAACAAAACAAAAAAAAAAAAAAAAAAAAACAAACAAAAAGAGAAAAAACAGAATTAAATAAATAACAACAAGAAAATGCTGAAGAAAAACTTTATTTCTGCTTCAACTGTATTTTCATTTTGTGTGCCATTCTTTTTAAATTTTCTTTTTCATTCATTCCATTCATTCTTTCGAATTTCTGAAAACTAAATATCAAACGATGACCTTACGAAAACAATACAAAATTACTATAAAATTTAATAAATTGTTTCATAAGTTAAAGAGAATTTAATTGAATTGTTTCTTATAAGATTTTTCAAAAATTTTGTTGTCTCAACAAAATTTCTCATTTTTCATTTTTCATTTTTCAAAAAAGTGTGTAAATTTTATTCTGTAAATTTATTGAACAACCTTTTATATACATTTGTACGATTGACCATTAAATAGCCTAAGTGTATAAACATAACAAATGAAAATTTATTAAGTATGAAAAAGTTTAATGAAAGAAACAGAAGAACTAAATAAAAATCGTAGAGAAAAGAGAGAAAACGCGCCCTCAGAAAAATTACAATCAAGTGAAAAGTTCAGAAAATCTGATTTTTTCTTATTTAGAATGGATCACACAAATAGGCGTGTGTGTGTGTGTGTGTGTGTGTGTGTGTGTGTATGTGTGGGTAGATGTTGTGAAACAGAAAGAAAAGTTTAACGCTATAAATATAAAACAAATGAATACAAATCCAAAAAATATAAAACTAATCCAAAAAAAAAAAAATATAAAAGAAAATCAAGCAGCAAAGAAATAAAGTTAAAAGTTACAAAATGACAGATTAATAAAAAGCCAAACAAACCTAGAGATTTTATTTCAAAAAACTAAATAGTATGACTGGACTGAGCTTATAACAAAAATTCATAAAAATCTAAAATATTTTTTATTGTACAAATCAAATTCTGTACTAAATAAAGTAAGATTTTCAGAAATCTTTAATTTACAAGAATCCAAAAACTTTTCAGATATTATTATTTTCATAAAAGTTCAATTTTTATTATAATTAATAGATGTCTATTTATTCGATGTTAGATTAGATTTGGTTCTCACTTGAAGCTCAGTTAGTAAAAGGCTGCTATGAAAGATCTTTGAGGCTGCTCAAAAAATTGACAAACGATCGTGATTAATAATATTTAATGTAGATTTAAATAAAATCAATATTTGATTTTTTGTTTTAATTCTTCTAAATATAATCCAATAAGAAGTAATTGCACAAAAGTTTGAATTTAAGCGTTCACTTAGATTTTTTTAGGCTAAATTTTGAAAGCACTGCTTGTAGAAGGCGACACCATGTATTTGGCAGTACAATTATTATTTATTCTCAATTTTCATTGGTCATAAAAATCATAATTTTATATTGCCCAAGTAGTCTTTGAAGTAGAAACTTTTCTTTGCCTAAAAGAATCTTATGCAAAATAATTCGCATGAGTTTATTAGGAAAAATTTGCAGGAAAGCTATTTCTGCTATTTTAAGTGAGAATATTAAGTAGCAAGTGTAGAGAATGTTTCACAATACTTCGTAGTGATATTCAAAAAGATTTCACAAGTTGCAGAAGAAAGTTCTCTGCTTTTAAACCGTTTCGTTAAAATTCTGTTTTACGCATAATTTTTGTACAATTTCTAATAAAAATTATACAATTTTTCAACGAAAATTTTCATAAAAATAGAAATTTCGAATTTTGATATACATTTGAAAGAAGTTTTCGATAATTCTTTTTAGTTTTTTTTTTTTGTACTTTTCTTCAAGTTCTACCTTGTCGTTTTTAATAAAATATTACTTGTTTGTTCATAAAATTATTTGTTATACAGAAAAATACATAAAAATTTATTGTATGCCGCACATAAACTTGTACATTATTATTTTTTTTATTATTATTTTTATTATTATTATTATTATTATTATTATTATTACTGTGTTGTCGAGCATCTTTCTTGAGACTCTGCTAAAATTAACTGAAAGTTTTATGAGGCACATAGTGAGTAGCGGCAATGACAATAATGACCAGTACAATTCTGACCAAATGAAAATGGTACAGTCAATCGAAGTTGATTCATAAATATTCTGCAATTCTGGACAGTTACAGGAAAGTGTTTTCATAAACTCATTTTGTGGTAGAGTATCTAAAACATGTACTGATCCAGATCAAAATGTGGCGGAATCATTTTTTATAGTAAATTATTTCAGTGCATTCATTTTCATTAAAATATATTCAAAATTATTGACATTTCTCAGCCGATTAATGGCTTTTTTCAAAACGGGCTTTATGTGGCAAGTGGCCTTAAAGGTTACCGAAATTTGAACAATTTTAATAGGGTTAAGCTTTGAGCTTCTAAACTGCTATCAAACAAATTTTATGGAAATATTTTTAAAACTGCGACCAGTATTTTGAAAAGAAGTTTCCACCTTCAGATGGACGGATAAATGTAAAGAGTAGCAAGTAAGCAGGCGTATTCATAAGTAAACTTTAGTCGATTCGGAAAATGTATTTAATTAGATAAGATCCGTTTCAAAAACTTTTGATTTCATCCAAAACCTTTATACCTCGATTCACAAATGATGCATAAAATGTAATAATAATGAAAACATTTTTTTTGTATTTGTATATTTATTTTGTAACACAAGTAAAGATAAAAACACAGAATGGCTAAAATATAATGCGGAGAAAGTTTAAGGAGAAGATTTTGATCATATAAATATTGAAGTATATTAACAACATAAGGGTTTTGAAAAGAAGTAGAAACGAAGGACAAGAAAAATTCAATAACAAAATAGAAAAAATCGATTAGAATGGATGTAGCCAAGAGAAGAAGATGGAAGTAGAAAATGGAAATGAAAATTTGAAAAATTATAAAGAAAGAAATTAGAACTTTACTGTCGGTCGGGGTCGATCCTTAAATACTTTACACCACTTTGTTGAATGTAATTACAGTAAAATAGGAAAATATTTTGAAAAAATCTTAATTTCCCAAGTACTTAAAAAGTTCATTGTATAGAGGTGTTTCAAAAGATGGATTTTTTATCTGAACCAATTTTGGTACAAGTATTTTTTATGTCAAAAGAGAAGGCAGTGCCATATTTCGCTGAAATGTAAAATTGAAGTTTTTGTCCATAAATTGACTTTTTTCGAAAAAAAGCGTTATATGGGACATGGTCGTAAAAATAGTCGGATTTGAACCATTTTCACTGAAATACATTTCTAGGCTTAAAGTCATTTATGTACAAAATTTGACCAAAATATCTCAAATTTATGGCCTTTAGCTTGATTACAAATTTACATGGACAGACTGACGAGCAAGCTTAAATCAAGAAATGATTCTGAATTGATTGGTATAATAAAATGTGGATTTATCGGAACTCTTTTTGGGTGCTACAAATATCTGCATAAACGTATAATGTCCCGTATCCCAAGTGAAATTTATAACACATGAGCGGCGGCGGCTTCAAAGTTTAAAGTTAAAATTTAGTTGTAATAACATTCATTTTGTACCTTCCTTTTCGTAAGACGGGTATGATTTTTCAAACAAAAACAAACCTTTCACTTTGAAACGTATAATGTTGTTGTTGGGAAGCCTTTTCTCCCATATCCTTTCGTTCTCTCTCCTTTTTCTCTGTTTTACCTTTTATTACATTGTATTAGAAAATTTGTGGTTGTTAAAGATACTTCTATCAAAAATAGACTAGAAAAGTTTTCTTTAGTAATAATACTTGTTATTATTGTTGTGATACCTTTTCTTATAGAATTCAAATTAAATTTAAGTTAAGATAATCTTTTCAGCAAAGTAATGATATAGGTATATTAAACAACTTAGATAATTAAGATCAGAACTTATCTAAAGAGAGCATAAATCGTGAGTTGAAAGTTGAAACGACTGAAAGTACTCTCGGCCCAGTACAAAGTTATTTTTAACAAATACAAATTTCCTCAAATAAGAAAATTATTTTTCAATAATTATTTAGGACAACTAATAATTGATATATTGAAGTCAGGGGTAAATTTTATATCTATCATCATTTTAAGAAAGAAATAATTCGATAATTTCACTGAGCTAAAATTATTTCAAATATGATCGCTTTTACTAACGATTATGCAATAATTTGATGGAGCCAAATTATTTCTTTGTAAATTAAAATCAAAAATAGAAATTACATCTCGCAATAACTTTTTCTCTATTAAAATGTAAGGCTTTTATTTTAACTAAAATTTCTTTTCTCTGCATGCAAAGAATTTTATGAATTTTTTGGATTTTTTTCGCTAAGGGGCGGCTTATTTCATTAAAGTTCATTTAAGTTCATAAAATATTTATAAATATTTGAAGAGTCATAAAATCATTTTGGAAGAAATGAACTAGGAATTACAACAATTTGGTAAGACATGACTTTTATAACGTTATTTTTCTTCATATATATATCTCCCTTTCTCTCTCTCTATCTATCTACCTATATCACTGTTTGTCTTCAATCTTTTGGATTACTTTGAAAAGCTGACAACTAATTACTTGCTATTGCAATCTCTTATTTAGCCATAAAGGCGTCATCTAATGTAGTGTTAAGCAGCGTAAAATATAGAATAACAAAAAAAAAAAAAGTGAAAGAGAGAGATAAAAGGAAATAAAATACGAGGAAAAATTAAATAGAAAAGGCTGTTTTGTAATGATTATAATGATAATGATAATATAATAATATAATAATAATAATAATGATGAATGATGATTGATGATGATGATGATGAAAGATGTAATGTAATGTAAAGTAGTGAGCAATTCATTCCATTAGTTAAATAAATAAGTAAACAACATAGAATGAAATGAAAAAGAATAGAAAGCAGGAGAGGAAGATGATGTTGAAGAACAAGAATATTGTAAATGATCATATGATGGATGGTAACTTTTAATAATGCTAAGCAAACTACTAAAGAAAATATAAATATTAAATTGAAGCCACATACACACGTACACGCAAACACACAAACCCATATTATTATTATTGTTATTATTTTTATTATTATTATTACGTTTACAAAGAAATGTTCCTTCTAACTTAACATAACACTAAAAAAGAAGGAGAGCCAAGAGATTTACTTAATCAAACGATAGTATGAAATAAGTCCAGAAAAGGGGTAAATATTTGTTGAGATATGAAATTATTTTGAATTAAAAAGATTGTGTGTGTGCACGTGTGTATGAAAGAGATGAAAGATATGAAACATGATTTTTATTAAAGCATAGAAATCGTGATGTGTAAAATGTTCTCTTATAAAATTCTACTAAAGACAAACTAAAATAAACTAAAACTAAATAAATAAAATAAAAATAAAGAAGATTGATAGCAAGAAAATAGAGCTTGACTTAACGGCAAACAGAGTGGCAAAAGGTAACGAAATAGCTAGTAAAAACTTTTTAGTAGATTGGGGCTAGCTCTTAAATACCCTACACCATTTTGCTTAAGGTGATTAAAGTCAAGCAACAAAAACAAAATTGAAAAAGTCATATTTTTCAAATAATTCATGAAGTTTGTTATATGAGAGGTATTTCAAAAAATGGACCGATTTAAATTAAATTTATTACACATATTTCTCATATCAAAATATAAGGCAATGCCAATTGTCGCAAAATTGTGTTGTTATAGTTAACATTAAAGCTTTTGTCCATAAATTGACTTCTTTTCAAAAAAAGCATTTTATGGGAAGTGGCCGTAAAAATAGATCGAACTGGACTAAATTTACAATAAACATCTTCCATTTTAAAATACAATTCAACGCTAATTTATTTTAAAACATATGTAAAATTCTGATTTTTCTTCATACAAAGACTTTTTTCGGAGTAAGGCGTTATATGGTAAGTAGTCCTAAAAATAGTCCGATTTGAATTATTTTCAAAAGAGTACATCTCTAAGCTAAAAAACCCTTTCTCATCATATTTCAAAAACATACTTCAAAAATTTTTATTACGTCTTGTAACTTGATAATAAATCTGCATGGACAGACGGACAGGCAGGCTTAAGTGGAGTCAGAAAGTGATTCTAAGTCGATTGGTATAATGAAAGATGCCCATCTTGCCGTCTAATAGGGCTGGATTTCAAAAACCTCCGTATAAACTGATAATTCCTTTCACCATAAGTGATGTAACGTATAGAAATGTAGTAAAGCCGAAGTCATAAGGAAGAAAGTAAATTTAATATTTAGAATGATATTGTTACATATGTACATGCTTCTTCTTTTTCTTCTTTACCTTTTTTCATTCGCTTGTTTTTTCTTTTGGTCTAAACCGACCTGTCAACCAATGAACTTATATGAGGTAAATATTTTATAAGTTTGTGGCTTATAAACATTAGGTTGCATGAATTTATCCTTTATATATTATTTTATATGTATATGTATATGTTCATAAAATCGTTTTTATTATGTTATGTGTGTGTTTGTTTACTTGTTTGTTTTATACAAAAGTAATAATAAAATTCAACACTGACCCAAATTTCAGAATGTGAGATTTTCTAATAAAATTTGACACTACTCTAAAAAATATATTGGTACACAAATACAAACAGGCTGAATAGGACACGTGTGCTCAAAATCTTTAAGACCGAACGTTTTCCTAAGAATGTTTACTTCAGCGTCTGTCTCTTAACCTACAACTTGATAAAGTCTTAAAAATTAAAAGAAAAATTTGACAAAATCGCAACTTGCTCTCAAAATATACAAAATCGGTAGGGATTTAAGGTTTCCTGGCAAGCCTTAAATAGGTCAATATGTTAACTATTTTTAAGGATTTCTAACCGTTATAAATAACAAATATTACTGATGTTAAATGGTGCTATATTAATGGCCTTCAGAAGTTACCTAAAAAGTTCTTGATTACTGCGATCAATTATAAGAATTAACTAAAGCTTATTAATCTATTTAAATTTAGATTATTTATAAAAAAACAAGGCCATGATATTATAAATGCACAAGTTTTGCCTGGAAAGAAATGATAAACAGTCAAATTTTTACTTAAATCAGGAATTTTGCTCTTAACATAAAAAGTCATAATAAAAATCTTTACAAAATGGGTTTAACTTTATTAGAAGCCTGATTCTTTTTAGTTGCGAGTCATCCTTTGATTAGTATTATGAGTTTTGAAATATGATATACCAAATTAAATAAATTTTCACAATATGATGGTGGGAAAACAAAACAACTAATTATTTGACTGCAGAGTCTTTAAATTGATTTTTTAGAGGATTCAACGTTTGGAAAGTTAAGGAAAGTTATTATTTACGATTTACATCAATCAAATAAAATAAGAAAGTAAAATTCACTCAAAGTGTTCGCCCTTGATTATCATTCAAACTTTTGTCTCTTGATTTCACACGTGTATTTTTTTGGATTTTTGTGTGTTAGATGTATAACATTTTAGATACAATGATGTTAGATGTAATTTCATTTTAGATACATAGAATCCAAAGACCGTTAGCCGTTATATTATGAGTAATAATAATAAAGCAATTAATGTTCCTATATTTTATCTTCCATTGTTTCCATCATCTTAACCGGCAGCTGTCCATCCATTTCAATTAAAGAAAATTTTTCTTTTTCTTTTTCTTTTTTTCTTTTGAGGGAGTGTTCACAATTCTAACAAATCCATAAGCATAACAACTTAAATAATTTAATTAAATAAGGTAAATTTTAAGGGGATTAAATGTTCATATAAATATCTATATATATATATAGAATTTTATATGAAGTGTTAAATTAAATGAAAAGACATTGAGAGAAAGGTAAAGTTAAATGATAGAGATAACACAGATATTGAAAATCTGGTTTCAATAAACTAAGAAATAAATACATAACTTTTGCTGTCATTTTTCATACAAATATTACATGATTTGGGATTATCATGTATGTATGGGTATATGTGTGGATGTATGTGTTGGCAAAAAAAAAGATGTAAACAATACTTTTTAAAAGAATAATTAAATTTTAATACGATTTTAACGAAAATCTCATTTTCCCAAATTAATAATTCATTATAATGAAAATAAAATCCGAAAATGGTTTCATTTGATTCATTTTTTTTTTCCATATAAATAGTTAACCATGAAAAAGAAAATTCACAAATTGAAGGCTCTTTAAAGATTAAAAAATGTTGCTGGCCTCTTAAATATTTTCAATTTTGTTGCATTCAAAACTTATAAAATCTTACTTTATACTCATATTAAGAATTTTATTTTATTTAGATTTTTTTCAGTTAATTAATTCATAAGCGCATCACATTTGAAATTTAATTTCAATAATTTCTTTTAAATGACTTATCGAGCAGAATCAAAGAATTTTTCGAATGATTCAGAAATAAAACAACTTAACACTTTTCATTTGTGATAAATTTTTACCAGTAAAAACTGTCTTCATATGAAAAACTGCCTAAAATGTCAGCTTTCAAAATAAGCATCATTTCTTTGTTATTTTAAATAAAGTGCTTAATTTTTGCTGTTATGATGAGATCTTAAAATTTTATTTAATCTCAAATTGAAATTATTGCATTTGTAATTTTTGTATGATTATGTTTCTTTTGTTCATTTATTTCATTGTTATTAATGCTAAAATTGTTAATCGCGTGAATTGCATTTTATCTCTCACGGGTAAGTTTATTATTGGACCTGTGTGTGTGTCTGTCTCTCTGTGTGTCTGTGTGCGTGTGTGTGTGTATGTGTATTGTGTTGCTATTGTCTTGTGGTGTCAATAGCATAATTGTTCATACACGTCTTTCATGCATATTTTATTTCTTCATCATTCTCTCTCACTCTCTCTCTCTTTTTCTTTCATTTTATGCCATTTTTCCCAGTCTCTCTTTTAAGACATTACTATTTACTTGTATTATAAGTCTCGATGCTTTTATTGTCTATTTTGTTGTCTATTGTTGTAATAGTTTATGGATGTTGTGTGTACTTTGTGTGTACTTTGTGTGTGTATGCATATGCATTGTTTGTAATAGATATATTTTATATGTATAAGTAACATCCATCTATTGTTGTCATTTCGTATTATATGCTCCATTTAGATTTATTACACAACATACATGCAATAACTATATACTTACACACATACATACACACCAATATATTTATTTCCATTTTACAATATTTATAGTCCTTGTGTACATTTCTATGTCATGCTACTGAAGCATTTCAAATTGTAAAATTTGAAACTGCCGATTTATGTTATAAAACTTGAAGCTGGGACATTACTTGCTTCACGTTCTTTCTATGTGAAATTGTGAACCAGTAAAATATCGATATGTCCATTGAAATGGCAACATTTTGAAACACATCGAATCAAATTTTTGGATTTTCTTTATTTTAAATATTTATTGTGATCAATTTATTATCATCTTGTATTAAATTTATATTTATTTATGTAACAAGATTTTTTAAGCTTTTTGACGAATAAATATAATCAAAAATTATGAAAATTAAATGATTTTTATAAATATTTCCCATAAAACGTTTAATTATGAAAAAAATATAATGAGAAATGGAAATTGTAAATTATTTATGAAAATTTTCTACTTAACTAAAGTTTTCTTGAACGTTTGCTTTGAGTTTTTTTTTTGTTTTTTTTGATATTTTTTTAGGCTAAAGTTCTATGAAATTTTGTAGCGTGTTTAATGACCAGTTTCAATTAACTGTAAGATTTTTTTTTCAATACATTATTTGCACACTTATATCTCTTTATAAAATCATAAGACTTTCTCTCTTTTTGTCTGGTGTTAGAGCATTCATCACCCTCATAACAATTCATATATTCATTAGGGATTTTATATATTATATATATGAAAATATAAGAGTAAATATAAAATGCCATCACACAACTACCAGTCAATGGCAATTTAAACAAAGCATAGAAAATATTTCATAAATCTTTCGATTGTTGCCAAGAAATAGACTCTGCATAAGGCAAAAAAGTCATACACAAGAAGATTAACTAAATTAATATTATTTCCCCAATTGATTGAAAATATTTTACATTATATTGTATTGCATATATATCTAAATATATATTGGCCATGGTAAAAATATATGAAAGTGGAGGGAAATGTAGCCTTAACGATATAAAGTTAAATAAAATATTTCAATTGGCTTTTAAACCTTAAGCAAATAAAAAACCCAAATCCATAAAATTCTCAATTGTATCAAATGCATACAAGTTATCATTGATAATTGTTACATATATATATATATATATAAATATATATATATATATATATATATATATATATATATATATATATATTATGTGTGTGTGTGTGTTTGTGTGTGTAAATATGTACAACAATATACAAATTAATAATTGTAAGCATTTATGATGGATAATTAAACAAATAATAACAATAATTCATAAAAGAATAAAAAACAAAGAGCAATAATATTTAAAGCAGATAATTTCATACCCTGCGCCATATTAAAATTATCATCAGTGATGTAACTAAAAGCCAACAATTGAAGATTTCGATATTCGTTAAAAAAAAAGACTTTTGACTTCATCATTCAACTCTTATTTTAAGCTTCAACGATGAAATTTTCTCTAATTTTCTTAGAAACAGATCGTAACGCTTTACATGTTGCCTACTTTTAAGTGCATTTTTCTTATAATTGTTCTGAGAAGTTTCCAATGCATTAAATATTCTCATAAATTTAATCAGACAATGTTTAAGTTCTATTTTATTTGATTTAATTTATTAAATTCCTGTTTGAGAAGTAGCATTTCTAATCTTTAAGCTTAGTATAAGAGGCTTTTAATAAAATTTTTATTATATCGCAAGAGAGTTTTCAAGTTTCTACTATAACTTTCATAAAATATACAAAAATTGCCAATGGCATAATTGTTAATAATTTAAATGTGTTAAAATGATGGACAAACGATTAATTATGATATCAATAATATTACTTGGTCGTAGTAAGAGCATACAACTGAATTGAAGGCAGAAAATTATGGTATAATTTTAAAAAAATCAAAATGAAAAATTATAAAAAGCAAGGATACTTTGGCCAATAAAAAAAAATGGCCAAGAAAAATTGAATACAACACTGAGACAAAAAGCTTCAAAAAATATGGCTATATATTAAGAATTGATTTTTAAAATTTTCTTTAAATTCCATTATTCTAATAAATGAAACAAAAATCACAAATCTCAAATATTTAAATTTAATTTCATTATTTCATGTTTCAGATGATCTTTCTGTAGTAAAAGCTACCAAAAACCAAAAAAGAATTAGTTTAAACCTTCACGTAAACCTTTCAGCTTTAAATTAAATGAACAACTTATTCATAAAAAAATGTTTGATTGGGCTGGGCAAAATTTAAAGCATGAAGGCATTTTCGTTGAAAAGCAAAATGAATACGAGAAAATGTAAAGATCAAGTTAATTTGTGTTGTGGTTGATATTGGCATAAACTAAATCTCCAACCAACCACAATAAATAACACTTTACAAACAGCAACATCAAGAGTACCAATATAAATAACAGCAATAACAATAAATTCAATGTTACGTTATGTTATGTTATTTAATGTATGAGAGTAATGTTCAAATTATAAAAAGGATACATAGAATAAATCAAAAAAAAAAAAATACAAAGTAACTAAATTGGAAAAAATAAAAACTAAAGAGTTATAACAGACAGTACGGATTTATAAAGAAAAATAATGTAAAAAATTAGTGTAAGGCGAATGAAGTCGATTTTGAAATATCATACAAATATTTCATCTTGTGTCCTAAAAAATTAAAAAAAATTCAGAAAATTATAATAATTATAATTGTAATAAATTTGAAAAGTTCATTATTTTAGAAGAAATTCCAAGAAATAGATCTGTAACTGCCCAAATGAGCCATAAACTTTAAAAAATATATCAAACTTTTTATTTTCTGTAGTTTTAAAAAGTCTGTTATATGAGAGAGTTTTCAAAACCTGGATTGATACAATTCAGAAATTTAGCGCAGAAATTTATTTTGGTAAAATACAACTCTGCATTGTTTCCTGTTAAAAAAAAACCCTTCAAATGGGGCAACTATTATTTTTTAAATAGGTTTTAATGGATCCTATAAAAAAAGGGAATGTAAAAATTCTTGCATTTGATACATTAACAATTTCAACCAATTTTTTCACTAAGCAAATTCTTTTTAAAAACGTTTGCCTTTGGAAAACACTAATATATAATGCAGCCAGAGTATTAGATACGAAACTAGATAGATTCAAAAGTTTATTGTACCTTTTCTTTAGCACAAATAATTTCAAGTCGACTTATTCCAATTTTTCTTTCTATTATAATTTTTTTTTTTACTTTTTTTTTGGTGGTGACTTTTTGTTTACCACTTTCCTTTCTCTCAACTTTTTCTATAAATACTCCGAAAATGTTTACAGAGTAAAAGTAAAAAAAAATGTAAAAATTATAAAATAAAATAATGAAAAATCTCCGTAAAATATGTATCACAATTTTTTTCGTCTCTTTTTTTCAAATGGCACAGAATAATAATTATCAATGGAGGAGAAAGAGTCGACAATAAAGACAGATTGAGAGAGAGAGAGAGGGACTGATAGAGGTAGAGGGAGAGGGAGAGAGAGAGAGAGAGACAATTGGAGAAAGAGATAGTGTGATAGAAGGATAAAGATTTAAATGTGTGTTGAATCAGACTAGACTAGACGGCGTCTGTGTCAAGTGAAAGAATTTTACATATACATACATATACATACAAATATTTGCACATCATATATACATGTGGTTATGTGTATGTATGCATATTTTTATTATAATTTCTATCACATACAATTACATATGTTTTTGTCACTGTTGGCGTTGTCGCTATCGCTGTCGTTGGCTTTGTCGCTTTCATTGTCGTTTGTTATTTTCATTGCTATTATTATGGTTCTTGTTGTTGTTGTTATTGTTGTTGTTATTGTTATTGCTTATATATTTTACTTTTTTAATACCCTTTCAATAAGTTTAACGTTCCACTACTATCAAATGTAAGCCAATCTGTTGTTGATGTTCTTCTCAATCTTCATTTCTCTTTCTCGTCCTCGTCTTTTTTGATTTCATTCTCATTTTCATTGCCATTCTCTTGCTATTTCTTCTACATCACATCATTTATTCTCAATAACATTTTAATAAAAACTTTCTTCTTTTTTATTTTTAATTTTTTTTTTTTTTTTTTTGCTTATTTTCTTACCACTCCTTTTATTCTTTTTACTTCATGTGCGAGCATGTTATTTTTATTCAAATTTTGTTGGTAAATTGTCTTTTATTGTCTGGTGTCTATAGATCATATTAGCAAAAATCTAGTTGAAGTATTCACAATTGTTATTATCATAATAACATTTTAACCTTATACTTAATCAATATTTTAGATTTGATTAAATTCTAATTAAAAATTTATTAAAAATATATAAATTAAGTAAAGATTATTCCAAATTCGATTGAAATAGCATTTCAACAATCTTTAGTGTCCATTTTATAAGACATTTAGTAACTGTTTTAAGATTTTCAATTATCGTTAGATAAGTTGAAGATCAAGTCTAATTTATTCGAAGGCCTTTTATTCGTAGTCGAATCCAATTAAAATAAAATATACGTGGCAGTTTTGTATGAAAAATACTGGAAGTACAAACCACCCAAAAGCATTATAATGGACTAAGGGTCCCTAATTTCGTATCTTAATTAAAAATCTACATTTAGATAACAAATTTGATTATCTTGTTACTTCCAAGCATTTCAAAAAATTTCTAACAGAATCGATGTAACTTTTCCATAACAGTGATTTACATATTAAAGCAAAAAGTTTTAATTCCACATATAATCTTGATCACCAAGGTAAAAACAGATACCTATAGAAGATCGGGTGAGCAGAGAAAGCGTTTAATGCCTAACTTTTAATGGCCAATATCTTTTGGATTGATTTTCTAGAGCACAACTCCCTCATTTAATTGAAAGTTTTTACTGCTTATTGTTTTATTTAAAGTGTGCTAAATTAAGAAAACTTAAGACTAAATTTTGATTTGCCCCGCTAAAGATGGCAATTCTAGACGACATGGAACTAAATTGAATTATCTTAAAATTTTCAATCTTAAAATTTTCTTAAACTTATATGAAACATTACAAAAGAAAGTTTCTCAGAAGTTTACTGAAAAGTTAGATTAACTAAACCATTCAACCATAAAAGAAAATTGCATAATAATCTAAAATAATAGTAATCATAAAAGTTTAGCGTTTGCGATTAGAATTAATTTATAATTTTTCTCCATAAAATCATAAATTGAAACGTAAAAACTTGTACTACATCATCATTAACATTAAATGGCAAACACGTTATTTATTTGTTTATTGAACAAATTGTTTAAGCAGAATACAAACGATTTGAATTTTTTACAAAAAAAAAAAAAAAAAAAAAATACCAAAAAAAGAAAACAAGAAAAAATAAGAAAGAGAAAAGAGAATTATAATGTAAGAGAATGTAAGAAAATGGAAGTAAAGACTAAAGTGCTTATAAATATAAATAAAAAGGGAACATTTGAAAGTTAGCCAAAAATAATAATTTGTATAATCCCTTGCATTTAAATAACCTGAAAGGTTATGCAGTATTATACTTTTTACTTTCTTTTAGATTCTGATATCAACACATTTTTAGCTTATTTTATTTTGTTTTCTAATACTTTGCTAGTTTCCATTTTGTTTTACAATGATTTTCATTCATATGAATTGCAAAAATAAATTTAAAAAAAAAATTCAAAACTTTGTAGACATTCAATGAGCAAAGTCATGGAAAGAAATGAAAAACCAACCGGGATGTTTACAGAAATTTAACAAGGAAAAGTAGAAAAAGAAAATGAAAATGAAAAAGAAGAAGAAAAGAAGAAGAAAAAGAAGAAGATGAGTAGAGTATATAGATGAAATATAAAATTATTTGTAAATGGTAAAATGCGATGTAACTGCATTAATTGATTTAAAATTATTTTACTGAAAAATCTGAATCTAAAAAACAATTTAGATTATAAAAATTTTTTTATATATTTTCTTATATCTAAATGCCATCGGAAGGTAAAAAGTTTTTTAAAAAATTCTCCTAAATGAGCAACAATTACTTAACAATTTAGTAAAATTATTAAACAAATTTTTTATATGAAGTACTGGAAGGAACAAGTTGAAGAAAAAAATTATAAGAAATGATAGTCAAAGTATCTGTAAAAATCTGATTCTGACTGAAAAATATACAAATCGATTTTTTAAGACGTTATATTAAGAATTTTAAAAGGATTTTTATTTAAGAGGTTGAAGATAGAATCTTAAGTCCTTTGAATTAAAAGGACTAAAGGCCTTTCTTTGGCACAAGCCATTAAGTAAGTATTATATCAAAAAATTCATTCAAAAGTTTAAATTATAAGAGCCAGTGCTTTTTGTAGTAATACCTTTAGAAGTAGAACCTTTATTTGACAGGATGACAGTACTTTTATTTGATAAGGAGCCAATAAGTAATAAAATTGCACAAAGCCCATTAAAAACTTTAAGTAGTATGGGCGAATGTTTTTAGATGGTCCTTAGAAGCAGGACATTTTGCTTCAATTAAAATTTTATGCATTCCGTTTTGTATAATAAATTTATTCACATTTTATTTAGGGTATTTAATCAACAGTTTGAATTGTCTCAACAATTTTATAAATAGTTTTTTTACTAACTAAGGTTATTGTTATAAGATTATTGTTTTCATCGATTTCTTCTCTTAATTTTTGTTTCCTTTAGCTTGTTTGGTTTTAATTTATTTCCTTTTAAATTTTACCAAACTATTTCACGAGTTACAATTTCATATAAATTAAATGTTTTTCAATCTTTTTCTCTATAAAATGTTCATATTATATAAAGAAATCAATACATACATACGCGCACACATACACACAAACCCGCACAAACACGAAAAAAAAACGTTCAATTGAACGTAGAGTCTATGTATATTAAATATAAAAGTATATATATATATGTATGTGTATGCATATATGTGAATTGCATGTGTATGCATATATTCATCAATAAAAAATTCAATTCATTGGAATTTTTAATTACATTGATTAATTTGCTACAATTTTCTTTACTAACTTTCATGCATATTGCCTTCTCTTTTTCACGTTATATAAGCATCTGATTTTACTCTCATTTTCTCACTCTTTCTCTATGTCTTACTCTACTCTCTGTGTATATTTTGATTTTTTTTTGTTGGATTTTCTTTATATTTTTCATACTAATCAACGAACAAAACAAAATAAAAATTCATTAAATTTTTTACAATTTTATGCGATCTGGGAGAACTTTCTCTTCTTTTTGTATATTATTCAATGTTTTATTTCTATATTTAGTTTTTGCATCCAATTTCAATTTTTTAGAATTTTATTTTTTTAAAGATACTTTTGAATTTTGATTTCGTTTTTTTATAATTTTATGCCTGATTTGAAATATTTCTCAATTATTTGTTAAAAAAAATACAAAATTCTACACGGTAATAATTTTTTTTTGAAACATTTTTCTATTTTAGAGATTATAACAGTTTTTGCATTTCTTGTTATATAATCGCAATAATTTCGATTGTGTTATATGTAACGGTTCTTCAGTTACAACCAAGATGTTTGGGCACGATTTATTTGAAATTTTATAGTATTCTCAAGTTTATAACAGTTTTGTAACAATTTTCGTAACAGTTTTATAACTGTTTAATAAAAATTATATGAAATTTATTAACAGTTGACAATAAGACTTTTATAACAGTTTTCGTATAGTTTTATAACAGTTTTCGTATAGTTTTATAAGTGTTTTATAAGAGTTTTCTTAAAGTTTTATAACAGTTTTTTAAAAGAGTTTTCTTAAAGTTTTATAACAGTTTTATAAAAGTTTTCTTAAAGTTTTATAACAGTTTTACAAGAGTTTCCTTAATTTTTTACAACAGTTTTATAGAGTTTTTGTAAAGTTTTATAACAGTTTTGTAACAGTTTTCGTAAGTTTAATAACAATTTTTATAAGAGTTTTTGCAAAGTTTTATAACAGTTAAAAAAAATCGTATAATATAACAGTTAATAACAGTTGACAATAAAGGTTTTATATCAGGTTTATAAAGTTGCATAATAATTAATAACAGTTTATAACAGTTTGCAATAATTTTATAAAAGTTTTTTCGTTTTTTAAGCACTAAAATAATTAACGCAAATTGAAGTTTGTAAAAAAACATTATTATTATTAATTATTATTTAAGATTAAAATTTAGATCGGTTATAGATAGAGCCAGATAGAATGACCTAAAGAAAGAGAAAAATTATTTTGTGATTAGTTGTTGTCTAAAAGAACCTAATCTAATGTAATCTCTATGTACAAAAAAAAAAAAAAAAAACAGAAACAAGAAGAAGAAGCATTTACATCAGAAAATGGAGAAATTGAAAAACTTTTCATATTAAAACAAATTTGAGTGACATTTAAATGTCAAATTCACATGCTGATTGTATGCGTATCTATCTGTGTGTGTGTGTGTGTGTGTGTGTGGGGCATGTGTTGTCTGTGCATGTGTGTGTTTAGATGGTACATCAAGTTCACATGTTACCAAGATTTATTCAGATTTTGCATTAAATTTCTTCTTTTATTTCCTTTTTTGTTATTATTTTGACAAACATGACGAATGAATATTATTTTTGATAATACATGAAACCAACGACAACAACAACAACTAAACAAAAATGCATAAAATTTCTAAACATTTTCAGTTTTTCCAGTTTTTCTTTTTCTCTTGTTTTTTTTTTGGTTTTTTTTTTTTTTTTTGTAAATCTCTTCATTTTTTGTCACTTTATTTGTCAAAACAACTGATTTCAGGCAATTTTCTCCAATTTTTGTTCTTTTTTTGCTTATTATTTCAAAAGCTTTTACACAAACTTAAGATAGAAATGTAATAGAAAAAGTTAGAGGGAGATAAAAAAATCGAGATATAAAGAGATATAGAAAGAGGTAAAAAGATGATTAAATAATAAGGATAAATAACCAGCTGAGCTTAAGAAACATTTTCACAGAAAAATATTTTTATTAAAATAAGAAGCTGAGAAATATTTTGAATAAAGAAATCTTCAAATGTCAAATTTGAAGTAAAAAGACGAAAAAATAATGAAATGACAATTTAAACATAACAGTGAATCGTATTGAATCGTCTGAATGAAAGATTTTCGATTCATTTCAATTAGATGAGTTTGTCATACAAACAAATTAATATTTCATATTAGAAATATTTGACATAATCATAACGTTACAAATAATTGCAAAAGCATCACCATATTGGAAAAAAAACACTTGTCAAATTTTAGTTAAATTGTTTTCATTAAAGAGAAATTTGTTTCATTTAATCTCATTTAAATGCTTTGTATAATTCTAAAAATTTTTATATAATTCTAAAAATTACTATAAAATTAAGATGTAAAGATAAGGATAAGAAGAAGAAAAGTTAAAATCTCTGTAAATTTTGGAGCTACAATAAAAAATCTAAAATGATTTCTAATGAACTTTCATTTGCATCTCAATTCACAAAACCAAAATCTGACCTAATTTTTTTTTTTTTTTATTATTTTTGTTTTCTACTTTTAGTGGTAACTTTTCTTACTTTTTTAGTTTAATTATTATCACACCTGCTGTTAAATCTACTCAAGTGAAGTTGTTGTTTACATAAACCCAAACATTAATAGATGAACTCATTAAGACAAAAAAAATTTTTAATTTAAGATTTAGTATTTTTCAACCTCATCAACTTTGCAACTCAATGAGCGAAGAGCGTTACTAAAATTTATCTTAATAACTGCTTAATACGTTAGCTAAAGCAAAATTATTGTAGAAGGTAATAAGAAGTAGAAATAGTTAAAATTAAGATCGAAATTTGCATATGAAATTCGATTGTTCCTTTTTTTTAAGGTTGAGATCCCGCTGAGTACGAGTGACTGAGCTAAAGGACAATAAAGTTTTTAATAATTTATCCAAATGTAAATAGAACAAAAAATTAAATAATGATTTAAGTGTGCATATACACCCATACACATAAGTCACACAGAGGCACACTCACAGACACACACATTTAATTAAATCCTTAGCAAGGATATTTTTCCTTCACGTCATGTTTTTGGGACAATTAAAACTTAGAACTTTAATATTTGAGAAAGGCATAGCTATAAAGATAAAGAGGGAGAGAGAAAGAGGGAGACAGAGATAAACATTAGCTAAAAATAATAATAATAATAATAATAATAATAATAATAATAAGAAAAAGGAAATAAAAAAATTTGATTATTGCACTTTGTAAGGCGAACGGAAATGTAAACGAAAGGAAATGTTTTTCTTCCAAGGTTTTTTTTGTTATTGGCAATAATTAAGCAAACACGTATATACCCAAAAACACAAATACACAAACGCACAGACACACACACACACACACGCACACACACGCTCATACTTAACGTGTTTTAATTTTCGTTCAATTTTTCTTACATTTTTTTTGGTAAAGGAAAACTTTTAGAGTTTTTCAAAACTTTAATAAACATTTTCTCTTTTTAGCTCTTTCTTTTGGCTTTCCCTTCTCCTATTTTCTGCTTTTTTTTTTTTTTTTGGTTTTTTTTTTTGGGTCATTGCAATTAATTTAATGTTTGCTTTGGTTTGCCTTGAAAGTGCGTGTTCACATAATGTGACATTATTTCTATCTCTTTCTATCTCTCTATCTCTCTCTCTCTTTTTCTCTTTGGTTATTTCATTGTTATGCTTCACCTTGATGATGATTGTTCATTATGAAAATACATTAGATAAATGTGTGCGTTAAGTTGTTTTAAATGAATGTATAACAACAACAATAATAATAACAAAAAAGTATAACACCACACACACACGCACACGCACACACATATAAATGCATATACTTATTTAAGAAATTTTTAAGTCAACATACAAACAGTCGATTTATATAAATTAGACACGACATCTGTGACCTGAATTTTAGTAAAAAAAATTTTCCAGAATTTATAATAAAATCTTAAAGAATAATTTTGTCAAACTATAAACTAAATACACAAACTAATTTTATTTATTATGCGAATTATTTATTTAATAAAATGTTTTAAAATAAAAATGATAAATTGAAAATATGCATGAAATGTGAGCAATTAAATGCAAAACAAAGTTTTTTCTTAACATTTTTGCTATAAAATTTCAATAAAATTAATGTTGAATGCTTTCTTCTCAAATACATTGCAAAATATTCGCTGTATTACAACAAATAAATTAAAATTCAAGATTCTCTCAGATATTTAATTTATACATTTTGAAAAGCAGATCTTTATACTCACAAAAAGGTCTACTTTCTCAAGTCTAAATCTCTTTCTAAAATCTCTTTCTAAAGTCTAAACAACTTTTACATATTAACATAGAGAATTTCACGATTTTAAATGGGATGGCAGCACTACTAATAAATGCTATCCATATGTACTAGTAACTTTTTTTTAAAGCTATTTAATATAAGTTTTTCAACTGAAAACTCATTAAAAAAAAATTTGATACGTCATCAATTTATAATATCTTTACTTTGTACTTCTTCCTACTTAGTTGAGTGCACATATCGACTTAGAAGTATCAACGAGTTCATAGCTTCTAAAAGGCACCTATGAACTTTTTATAAAATCGTCAAGATTTAGAAATAAAGGTCTAAGATTCTTCTATTAATTTTTTATATTACTTTTTCTCATGCTAAAATTCCCGGATCTATTATTCGTTATTGTAATTGGGTAACAATTATAACGGCTTCTAGTATAAATGACGTGCCAATTTTTCATTTAGGGTTAATTATGCATTAAATTTGCAATTTTTGTCATGTAGGAACAATTTTCATTATCAATTATCGCCATGATCAACAAAATCGTTCAAATATTCACAAATGCCTATGCACACATACATACATACATAAGTATATATATATATATATATATATATATGTATGTAATTAAAGTTTACATAAACATTGTTATTGTAATAATTTACGATATTACGATCTCTAATGATTTATATTGCAATTATAAATATTGCATTGATAAACGGACACATTTGATGCCATATAATGTGTATATGTGTGTGTCTACAATTATATATTGCCATTTATATATTACGCTTCTAATAATTATTATTAATACTTTGATATTGTGTTTGCGCTGATGAACGATGACTTTAATTTAATTATGTATGAATATAACTTTGTGTATTCCAAGATAATGTGTCAACTAATGTGCGTTTAATAAATCCATTCAAATGTGTTATGGTCACTAAAATCTATATACAAATATATACAGAATAACATATATGTCAAACAGTCATTGATCTTACTATTAACTCAGGTGATTTATAAATACTAACTGAAAATATTATTTTTCAAATTTGCAAAAATCAATGCGCTAGCTTCATAAGCCTGCTTCACTCATTTCCTTAGTAGTTGCGAGATCCAAGATATAAGATGATGTCATGATCGTCCGACTGAGTCAAAGGGCAAGTTAGCCTCACTTTATGGCAGGTAATGTGTGATGGGATTCATTAGTGCTCAGTAAATGTAAGACAAATTATTAGTTGGCTTAGCAACATCTGCTAAAAATTGTGTAAACTAACCAAGGAATTTAAAAGTTAGACAAAGGTGCTAAAGTTAGACCACATTTTAAAGGTCCCATCATTCATTATCTTTAAAGAGGTGTAATCATTAATGAAGACTATTAGGCGAGATTAATAAATCTAAACTAAATGTAAAAATCACTAAAAAAGAATTGTTGCCGTTAAATAACAGTTAGTGACTTATTGACCAATATTCCTGCGTACATATATATATATATATATATATATATATATATATATATATATATCACTATTATATACCTACGTATGTTTAGAGTGTTTGTATATAAATTTTTAATTATTTTTATATTTTACTATCCACATTATGCCGTTTGCAACATAAAGATAATTGATTTATCCTAGAATAACTTCATTATCCAAATTCTAAATTTAAATACATTTGAAATATATGTTTGTACGTCCATGTTATATAATTCTATTGAAATTTGAAATGATACTCTAATGAATTTTTGTAATTTTTGTCGAGGCTAAAATTAGGCAGATAATTTTTATAAAAATTGCTATATCAATTTAAGTGAAACAATTTTAATCATTTCTTAATTAAAGAAAACATTTTTAGAATTGTTTACTAAATGAAAATTGATTGAATGGTTTTTTTTTTTTTTTTTTTTTTTGTATAAACACTCTATGTTCATATTTGGGAATTTTAAATGGTCAACTTAAATAAGCCATTTGTGGAGAAGTTTCTTCAGCAATATCACTAGAGATTTCTTTTCTAATGAATATTTTAGTTTCCAATTGTCATTCTACAGAAGTTTATAGTCGTCATGAATGGATTAACATTAAGTTAGTTGACAGTATACTTTTCTTTAGTATTATTATCATTATTATTTTAGTTATTATTGCTTTTACTGTTATTGCTTAATTGCCAGCATTAATTCTCTTGATGGCACAAAAATTAACAAATGCAACTCTGGTTGTAATTGCATATTTATGCGTTTATAGAAATGTATTATTGTCTATGCGGGTGTGACATTTATTGATAATAAATTTATATATAAATATATATACATACATACATATATATATATATATATATATATATATAAAGATAACTGTAAAATATGAAATAACGATAGAACCAGATTGTGTTATGCATTATAACTTTGTCATATAGAAATCATTGCTGTTCGATTAAATGAAGTGGCTAAAATTATTATCTATGCGATTAATATTCACAAAATAACAATAATAATAAACAATAACAATAACAGCAACAATAATAAAAATATATAGAAAACTATAATTATTAATTTTCTTTGATTTTCATGTTTCACGTTTTATAAAACAAATCATAAAATTGTTCTGTCATTCTTACGGTTCTACTTTGTTTGTTTTAATTTTCTTTCCGATAAGCAAACATTTTGTATGCAACACTTTTTCATTTTCATTTTCATCGTAAAATTATGCTACAAAAAACAAAAAACAAACCTACTTTGCTGTTAAGAGTAGTGAAACCGTTATGAGAGTTATGATAAAATGTTATTCCTAGTAATTTAAAAGAGAGAATTTTGAATTTATTATAAAGTGTACTTAGTTTCTTATAAACGAATAGATAAATTTTAAAAAAAATTCCTTATACTTTTATCTCACAAATCATATCAAATGGCTTGATGTAAAATATTAACTAATCAATTAATGAAAGTAAAAATTCTTAAAGATAAATTTAAACTCTACAAAAATTTAATTATCTTCCAATACAATGGCAAAAAGAAATACAAAATAAGTGCTAACTTACTGATCAGTTTTTCAATACAAAAATTTTATAATTTATTGTTTATTTAATGAAATTTTCCATCTTCTCGAGTTTTTTTTTTTTTTTTGCAGGGTAATTTTGCCATGAGAATCTCTTTAGTTACACTAGAATGATTTTGATATACATTATTTGGATTCTTCGATTTTTTTTTGACTTTTTGGTTATTTCTTCCTTTTTTTTCGAATGAATATCGACTGTTCGTTGTTTTTTAAAGGTTATATGCCTTTGGCTCCTTCTATTCGTTTGCCATTAAATATTTTTTTATTTTTATTTTTAACCATGACATGAGCCTTTTTAGATATGTTTTCGTTTTTTCTTTTATCAATTCAATGAAAACTTTTCATTATTCAAAGTAAAATTAAGCAAATTCAAAAGTATTTGAAGAAAACATGATGATATAGCAAAACTAAATAAGAGTATGAGAAATATTGCGAGTCATGTGTATATGTAGATTTTTCTCAGTAGAAAATCACATGAAAAGCTTAAATAACTTCCAGATTTTTGCCATTGAAATCCACGTACATTGCTGCATACATTCATGAAGAAAGAAAATTGCTATACATAAAGCCTATTTTTAGGCTCAAATAAAATGAACAAAATGGCAAAAGAGATCTATGAGACTTTTACGTGACATGTGACCATAAGCAGATGTTGCTTGCATTTTCCTTGTTTTTTGTATGTATTGAACAATAAAAAGTACAACAACAATACAATACGGACCAAATAAAGTTATAAACAGTCATGAAAGTTTTGAAGTTCTCAAAAAAAAAAAAAACAATAATAATAAATGAAAGAGAAAGGAAAAAAGGATAAAAAATCATAGTAACTTGAATTAAACTTTACAGAGATTTTCTAAAGATTAAGATTTGCACTTACTTGGCATGGCAATTGTTGGGTGTTGATATTTAGGGTGTTGTTAGAAATATTTTTTGCCAGCAAAATACTATCTTCAAAAAAAAATTTAAGGCAAAGATGATTAGAAAGGGAAATACAGTGAGACAGAGACAGAGAGAGAGAGGAGAGAGAGAGAGAGGAAGAGAAAAGCATAGGGAGAACGGTATAGCAAGAAGTGAAGAGATAGTGAAAGCGACATTTGTAAACAACTTGTTTATATTTAAGACAGCAAACTGACATTACAACAACAACTACACCAACAATACAATACAATAAAAGCATAAAAATAGCAGCACCCTAGCAGCAATAGCAATATATAAAATATGTAGAAAAAGGAATTGCATAACCTGTTATTGTTATTGCTAAATATCTGGACTTTATAATTTGCACATTTTTGTAAAATCTATATACATTTTATATATATATTATTAAGTAAGAAGAAGAAGACAATGAAGTAGAAAACAAAGAAAAAATAATCCTTGGAATAACTGGGATACAAGAACATCTGCTTGACATTCTTTTTCTCTATTATATCATTTTTATTTTTGCCATTATGCCTGTGTATAGCTATGCAAGCGCGTGTGCAAGTATGTGTATGTGTGTATGTGTGTATGTGTGTATTTGAATATCTGATAATAATAATGTAAATGTAAATAAGTCAATAGATATTGTTGATAAGTTATTTACAATTGAAAACACATTTAAATTGTATAACAGTTCTAAAAAAAAAGTTACGGAATACAAGTAAATAGGAATAAATAAATACTATGAAATTGAAATGGATCAAAAGAAAAGGTATAAAAACTTTATGTAAAAAAAAATTCTGGTATTATTGAAAAGTTTAAATATATAAATAGTTTTATAGAAAATATGTAGAAAACTTTTGTTTTGAAAAGATTATTCAATGAATCTAAATTCTAAGCGCATTGGTCTTAATTATTTTGTATAACAGTTTTAAAAATAAGTAAATTAAATTTGCCATATAACAAAAATAAATACAAACTTCGTATAATAGTTTTTGTATAACAGTTTTATAATATATTTATAAGGGTTCCCTTTTCATTGTATATTATTTATATGAAATGTAGAAAAAAATTAATAATTCTTATAGATATAGAGCAAATAGCCCCATTGCTCTAAACGCATGCTACAACAGTTAGGTATAATATAAATTTACTTTAATAGTTGGTACCAATGTCTACTACTTGCAGTCACATTTCGATCAAGTCCCCATTCAAGGTCACTATCGCACATTATTTATGGATCATTTCATCATGATTTAATGTCGGAGTATTCCCAAAATCTTTAAATCCGTTTATAGCATTTGTATTACATAATTTTAGGAAAAAATATTTATATTGAGTAATATTTTACTGGCAATAGATCTATTAAGAAATGATATTAACGCGTTACGTAATTAAATCTTTAGATCCATTACAAAACCGAACACATGAGTTTATTTTCAGTTAAGTTTAATTTCAAGTTTATTTTCAGTTATTATTGAGAAGGTTTAGTGAAACCTTTTTTTAAAGAAATTCTTAAGCCCTACACCAACACACCAAAGTGTAACAAAATTTCTATAATAGACAAAATTTTGAACTAGATCGGTTTTACTACTTAAATTAAGCCTTACACGTTACATTCTTAGCCATTTTAATTTACATTACAATTAAATATAATTTCAAATCTCATATTACTTGGCAATTAATTTTATAAAAATTCTCAGTTGTACTATGATTATTTGACAATTGTATTCAAGCATATATTTAACATAGAATATTACGAAATTAAAGGATCTAGGAAAGGCCAAAAAAGCATCAAAGAATAGAAATATTAAGAGTGCAAACAAAGCGTAGAATTGTATTGATTTGTTGCTTTTTTGAAATTATAAAATAAAATATATTCAGATTTAGCTATAATATACGATTTTTCATTATTGCACTTTCTTTCTATTTTTATTGTCATCTATAAACGGTTATTTATAATTTGATTTTAGCTATTTATGTATGTTTTGTATGGAAAGATGCGAGTGTAGATGGAAAATGTAAAGCAAAAACGCGTTAAAATTGACTTTCATAAGATAAAAAATAGAAAGTGAGAGAAAAAATATATAAAGCGGATATGTTTCTTGATATGCCACTAATTCATTCACAAAATTTTTGCTACAAAATGTATAGATTTTCCTTTCTAACTATTCAAAATTAAGTTATAAGTCTCTAACATTTATTATTTCTTATTATGCAAAGATATTATTTTGCTCTCTACACGGTACACTGTACAATTATACATATATAACAGTAATTGGATGTGTAAATGTATATGTGTATGTATGTATGTATGTATTTGTATGGATGCATGCTTTAAAATTGGTTACATAACGCTTCATTTTGTAACATTTGCTTAAGCTGGAGCCTTGAGTTTGCTTACTTCGCTTAGGGATGGTTGGATCATAATTTATTCTTAAGTGACATTTACAATGACAGGCTTCAGTATATATATATATATATGGGTATTATATGTTCATATCTCATCTTGTCTTATCACATCACAAAGTCATCTCTATTATGCTTTTCGTTGCTTTATATTTCCTTTTCTGCTTTATTTAAATTAAATGGCGTATTGTATTAAATATGATTGGTTATGTGTGTATAACAATATTATTTATATATACATACGGATACATACGTTACAGTATATTTCTTTATGTGCATTTATCTGTAAACATATTTAATCGCCTATCATTACACTAAGTTAACTAAAGCGCGTTCATTATGATAATGATAATAATGATTATAGTAATTAATTTTTTTAATTTTATAATAAACAATAGAATATGTAATTGCATATATGCATGTATGTATGTGCTTGTGTATACATACATATGTTTATATGTAATTATATGAAAATTTTTCTATTCATCTTTAAATATCTGCAAAAGTTAAATAGACCTAAAAGAGAACTTGGCGTGAGCCTTCACATGCATCATGCGATACTTTTTCTTTCAAAAAAAACTCTGAAGGTAAAAGGCACTGAATGTATATATTTATATATTTTTGTGTATGAGTTTATCATGTTCCTAAGTAAATCTTTGATTTCACACCAATAAAACCTTTAAACTCAAAGTATTCAAAGAAATCATGGCAAAATTCTTGGAGCATAAATGAAATTTCATGTAACAAAATGCCACAACGATATTTTAGGTTATAATTTGAAGCTGTTTAGAAGAAGTAGCTATAATATTTTTAAACGCTAACTGATAAATACAAACTTAATACAAAAATATTAACAGACCTTTCATTCTACAGATTTATTTCTATGGATTTTGCATTCTATAAAAATGGCTAATGCAGTAATCTTTTATTCCGTTATACATCTCCCATTTTCTGTCATTTACGCCCATACACTCAGAGTTTTATATTCTCTAACTCACTCACATTGCAATGTTTACTTTAAGCAACACATTTTCTTTACTTGGTTCCAGAAACAAAAAGAATAAAAACGATTTGTTGATGACACAAAGAAATATCATCTTTTAATTTGAACATATTGTCTGTCTGCCTTACTTAATTTGACAGACAAAGAAAATAGGAAAAAAGGTAAAAAAGTAGAAGAAAATGAAAGCATAATCAAGGATTTTTTTTATTAACAAAATCTGAATAAAATATGTTGTAAAAAGGGAAAATCCATTTAAAACTCATCTCATGCAGGCCCCTTATTTTTCTTTTTTTTTTTAACAATAGTGGAAAAAAATAAAAGTATGAAAAAAATTATAAAATTCAATTAAATTTTATTCAGTTTTTGGTGGAGTTCTCTTCTTTTTGTTTTCTTTTAAATGAAATGAACTGAGATGAAATGGACTGAGATGATTTCTCTAAATTTTGTACTTTTAGAAAATTAAACTTTGAATTTTTTAGTACCTTGCTAAATTCATTTGTATGAATTCGTAGCTTTTCAATAAATATTTTCGTGAAGGTCTCAATATAACAAACGTCGTTCCCAAGAAATTGTAATGGACCCAACTTTCATTATTCATTCAAAACTGTCAATTTCTAAAGAGCGTTAAAGCTACAACTGTAGTATAAGAATTTTACCTTTAAGATCGTTCTCGTGATGTGATTTAGTATTAGGGAAATTTCATAATAGCCCGGGGCACTTATTGGTAGGCCTCACTGTGTCTGTAGTGGACATTTTGAGTTTGCACGCTTGTCTCTTTCTAAATGGTCGAAAAACTACTAAGAAAATATGATAGACATTAAAATTTTGTATCGTTCTCCAGAATTGCGTTTAAAACACTATGAATTTACATAAAATTTATGAAAAAATTTATATATTTTATATATTTTATATATTATTTTTTTATATTATATATTTTATATATTTTATATTTTATTATAAAATTTATAAAAATATGAATTTATATAAAAGTCCAATTGCTTAATTTGAGAAGAAACTCCAAGGAAAGTAATGTGCAGTTTTCTAAAAATTTTATCGGAAAAGCCATGGAAAATAAAAACTGAAACATTTTATTTAATGATTTTTTACTTTACTTTTGTTCCCTTAATTACTCAAATAAATCAAAAGTTTCACGCTAGCGAAAAAAGCTTAGGAATTATGGCATCTTTCTTAAGTAGAATTTAATTGTTCAAGATCCAAAGAAATATTTTTATGGATGCGCTGGCATTTATAGTTTTAAGAAACGATATAGTTTGCTGGAAAAATTATGAATTATGGTTAAATGAATTTTAAATTTCAATTGATTGGCATTAATAATAATTTGGAATGTCCTTGATAGTTACCTGCCGCATCTAAATTGTTTGCACTTAATGAATTATTATAGATCTGAATCGGTTTCTAATTCCAAACAAAATCTCATTCAACCACAATTCAGTGTATTTAATTAACATTATTTTTATGCTTTTTATGAGAACTGTTAGCTTTTTTAACATGTTTTGTAAAAAAACAGCACTCTATAATTCTCTCGTTACCTTTTAATTAATGTCATATCAAGTAAAATAAAAATAATATAAAAAGTAGGATGATAAAAACAAGAGTAGATACGTTTTTCTCCCTATAAATATTAGAGTTTCACATTCAAAGCAATATCGAATTAAAGGCGATAGACATTACACATCTCCAAAAAGGAAATATAAATAAAAACAAAGGAAAATACCATAAAATCAAAGTTATTTAAAAATTGAAATTTAATCTTCCATTTGAATTATGGCCTAAGAAAATAACTTGTGGAACACTTCATTGGGCATATAAAACTTTAATTCAAGACTTGCCTTTCAATCAAGTTGAGTCAATTTTTTCAATTCTAGTTTTGAACAATATATTTTCACTCTTTCTGAGAAAATTTTCAATATTTTATGTTTAAAGTGTTCTCATCAAACGTTTTTTTTTAAATTTAATTCCTTAAAGTATTACCTTGAAATATGATTAATTTTTTAAAAGTAAGAACGATTTTTAATTCTACAAATTTACGTTACATGGCGGCCTGGAAAACTTTACACTTTTTTCTTTAAGTAAATCTTATCCAAAGTCACAAGCAAAAACATGTAATGGCAAAAAAAAAAGGAAAATCAGAGAGAAACTGAAGTAAAATATATATAAATCATAACGATTCATGTTCACTTTATTTGTACGTTTGTATTGGTTTGGTAACATGTTTGTAAATGTTTAAAAATGCACATGTTAGGGCCATGTTTAAATTAACAGAAAAGAAAAATAACGGCAGCAAAAAGACAGCAAAAAAAAGCATATAAGTAAAAATTAAATCAATTATAGCAATCGAAATGTTTTCCACTACGAGCTATAAAAATAAGGTGTTTTTATTAAAAAATTCTATAATAAAAATTTTATAATAAATTTGCCATCTGTAACTTACAACATGAATTAAAGAATAATGGATCCAAGTCACAATTTCAAAAGACTAAGATTTTTTTTGCCCTTTCGCTTTTTTACATACAAAATTTATGCCCAACAAGATAATCAAGAAAAAATTTCTATATAAATTGATGAATTAACATCGAGAATTTTGTAATTTCAATAACAAAACGTTTAATTCAATCGTACGAGCCGCCTTTCATGAAAATTTAGGAGTAGTTGTCTTTATTTCTCTGAAACTTACTTCCAAAGGATTGCTTAGGCTTAGTAACTTTCTAAGCCTTTCGTAAAGCCTAAGAAGTTCAAGGGATATCATAAGAGAAAGCAGCTGCCATTAAAACTCAAACACGAGGAATTTTCAGCCCAAATTTTAGAGAGATTGTTCTTCGTAAGTCTTTACGCTAACCTAAGAGCTAAAAAAACTAAGTTAAAAAAGTTCAACAGATGTCATTAGAGCAAGCAGCTGCCATTGAAGCTTAAACTTGAAACATTTTCGGTCCAAAAATTAGAGATATTTTGTTTCGTAAGTCTAGGCACCTTTACGCTAACGTAAAGTACATTGTTCAAGTTTAGATTTTCAGATTTTCGCTTTAATTCATGGCAAAAGAGTGTAAATTTTATATATGAAATTATAGATCAATGTTTGCCAAAGAGATTGAATTATTTCAACAACACCGCAAATTTTTTTGCAGATAATTTTCATTTGATGTTGCAGTTACATTCAAACCTTTTTCGATATCAGTACGTCTGTTTGTATGTATATATATATATATATATATATTTCTGTATAAATTAAAATGACTGCAATTTTTTACAATGTCATCAAGTCAAACAATAACAGTTGGCAATTATAAATAAAACAAAAGAGAAGAAGAAGCAGAAAAAAAGGAGAATTGTACAAATAAAAAATGAAAGAGAAAAAGCTGAATCTCTCTGTTCAATTCCATGGAATTGAATTGAATTGAAGTGAATTGAATCAAGTTGAATAATTTTAAAGTTTTTAATTTTTTTTTTTTATAGAATTTTTTTATAGGAAAAATTTTCTTTCTTTTATTTTTTTGATATTATTTTTTCTTTTGTACACAAATTTAAGTAAAATTATTTTGGAGAAATTTCCAAGGAAATTCTTGCACATAATTCAAATTCAAAAGAAAATCAAAATTCACTTTAATAATATTCTAATTAGATTTTCCCACTGAACTAGAAGAACTATGAAGTCTACTAAATTTTATTAATATTATTATTATTATAATTTGCCAGTTATCAAGGCTAGACGATCTCTGGCATGCCTTACTCTTTTAAATGCTTCATTTAGTAGTTAGTTGGTTTGCTGGCCGGTTGGTTGGTTGGTTGACTGGTTGGCTGGTTGATTCGTTGGGTTTGCCTGCTTGTTTACCTGTTTGTTTTTTTGCATTTGATAATTTAATTTCATTTTATGTTTTCCTTTTTTTTCTATATTTTTTTTCTTTTTTTTTTTTTTGATTATGTTGTTTCGTGTTCTTCATTTTCCTTTGCCACTTGTGATTTATTGCCTATAGCCATATTTAAATATTATCTGGTGTGTATCTATCTCATATTTCATGTTGAATTATTTGTGTATCATCATTGACTTAAACTTTAATTTAGTATTCAATAGAAATTAGTTAACATAAACTACGTCAAGTAATTTCCGTAAACAATTTCACATATTCCTCGAAGAAAATTTTCCATACTTAAAATACATTTGCAAGGAGTTGAACTTTTAATAGAGTTTAAATAGAAGTTTGTGATTTTTCTTTTATGAGTTATGGTCAACTCCTATATAAAGCATAGAAAAACTTGGAAGAGCACAAAAGTTTGGCTTTCAACAAAATTCCTAAAACCCTAGAAATAGTTATATAAAAAAATGGGGCATGGTTTATGTATAATTTTTGGAATAGTTTATCGTGTTATAAATACATTTTAGACAATATTTATCAGGAATATCTCAATTATCTAAATTCCATTTAAAAATAAGGGCGTGGCTTATGGGAAAACATGTAATTTTAGCTTTTCAGGCAAAATTTTGGGGATTTTATAAATATATCCATCAGAAACTTTTAATTCAATTTAAATTATAAATATGGGCGTGACACTTTTTATTTATACATTCCACTTTCTTAATTATTCATTTTTTGGGGGCGTGGCATTAAATAATAAGTAAAAGAAAAATTGATTTTAGAACAAGAATTGACATATTTCTCTTCTCCTATAAAATATATATATTGGTCATTAACAGAGAATCATAATTATGGGTGTGGCACGTAAAATAAAAAGCCTTTTAAATTTATGTCCTATAAATTTTTTGCAAAAATTTGTAATTTCTGTAAAACGGAAATTCTCTCATTATTCAAAATTTTAGTGAATTTCATTTGAAAATTAAAAGAATTTTTATTCAATTTAAGTTATCGAATATTACAACATACATTTTTTTATACATTGAAGGTCAAAAAGTCTTCAAACACCTTCAATTTATTTTACGTGAAATTGAAGGTTTTCTTCTTATCAATTTGCCATTAGAAACATTGCGCAAATATAATATTTTTTCTTTGATTAAATTGCACTTTAGATTGTAATGGTGCAAAAATTGTTATTGTTGTTGTAGTTGCTGCTGTTATTCCACTCTAACACTTTTGTGTATATTTATGTAAAAGAAAATGCTATCAAATGTATCTACGAATAATAAATCAAATTCAATGCCAAGAAACATGAAAATAATAACAACTTAAATGTGGAAAGAAGAAGAAGAGAACTCTCAAAACATTATTCTGCAATATTCTTCTTCTTTTGCTTTTGTTATTTTTAAGATTGTCTGGAATTATATGCATAAATTTGTGTATAAATTTATTACACTTAAACAAAACAATTGCAGGCAACAAACTTCTAATTTTCACTTAATTTCTAATTTTAATAAATTATATTGCTGAATAAAGTTTGTTGGTTTGTCTTTTTCTGGTTGTGTGTATGTATAAGTCTGCTTATAAATCAAATGCATGAATATTAAACGGTAATATAATTTTAACATTTTATAAACTTAACATCATTTGTTGCTAAATCATTGTAAAAATAAAAGGAAAACTAAAAATTCAATAAATAAATCGATATAAAACCAAAAAGAAATGCATTTTTGTTTTTGAAAAATTTTCAGCACAAAACATTCTATTACACTTTTTTTTAATTTATCTAGCACAATGTTTTGTGTTTTATATTCTATGCTCCATTCTATTTTTTAATTCAAACTACGAAAGCTCTTGAGACATTTTCTCATGTTGCTTTTGTTACTTCTGGCTCTTTTCTTATTGTTTACATTCGTATTGATTTGTTCAGTTTTTTCACTTTGTCTTCTTCTCTTATAATTTTTATGCCCTGCAAAACTTTAAAGCAGGCTATAAAAGATGCGGACATATAAATAATTCAGAAGCATTTGAAATAAAGCCAAATCGATCCAGAATCATTTTCTGAATGTGATTTAAAGCTATGTAACTCTCGATTTGTCCAAGTGGCTCACATTTAAGGCATATTATAATAAAATTTTATAGGTAGAAGTGGTTACCTTTAAAATTTTTTAGGAAAAAATATAGGTAAGAGCGAAAATTTCCTTAAAAAACCTCACTTTTCAAAAAGTCTTTGTATGAAGAAAATTTACAATTTTTAATATTTTATATAAAAAATCAGTGGATTACAATTCCATGACGTACTAAATGGGTGAATCAGATATTATTATTATTAGTCAAAATTTTGAGCCTTTCTTCAATCAATAATCATAACCTTTTACTCCTGATTTTGAGATTCGCAAACTTTTCATTCGAAGTTCATTTACTTGACTTTGTAAGCATTTTAAGCAAAGTTAAATAAAATGATGATAGAGTATTTAAAAGTTTACCCCGACTGATCATAATGTTTGTCGCTGCTTTTTTTATTAGCATTAACTTAAAGTGCTGATTCTTTAGCGAAACAGCGTCAATAATATTAATACAAAATGGAAACACAAAAAAGAATATAGAATTAATCAATCAATCATTAAATTCAATCATTCATTCAATCATTCATGTATGTAGCCATCTATATATATTTATGTATCTACTTTTCTATTGATGTATTTTTCTTTATGCATTTATTGATTGAAACGATTGCATGAGAAATGTGAATTGATACTCGAGTGTTAAGTGCAACCATTTGATGAGATCAACACTTATTAAATTATATAACGAAAACAAAAAAAAAAACATCTCTATAATACATACATAAATAATAATAATAAAAAAAACCATGAGATGAGAAATGGAACAAAGTTGTAAAAGTTAAAATTGTTCCATTTTTGTATTATACTTTTTTTTAATGAAATTAAATATTGATCTTGAAGGTAAATTTAAAGCTACAACTACAGTTTTATTCGGATTCTATTAAAAAATTTAAAGGGAAGATCTATAGCAGATCACTTATATGATTTTTTTCCAAGAATTACATTAAAACTTATATTTTCATTAATGGAGGCTTGGCCTATCAGTTTTTTCCTTAAAAACATTCCATGAAGTGGTATGTTATTATACGTCAAAGTCCGAACACCCTTTCGGGTTTCATCTAAATCAAAAGACCATGCCTACATATCAAAAATCAGTAGAATATTCTTTGAAATTGCATGAAGTACACATTATCAGATTGTTAGAAACAATTATTATCAAATTGTCTGATTTCTTCCATGTCCGATCAAAGGTGTATACTTCTTCAAAAATTACTACTTTAAATACATTTTAAAGAAAATTGGCATGAAATTTTATTTTGTCAAAACATTCAGCTGTACCAAATTTAGTCGAAATCGAAACTTTCCTTCTACCCTTTCCCATATAAAGCCTTTTTGGAAAAAAGTCAATGCATAGACAAAAATTACAATTTTGAATATATTGTAATAAAAACTGACTTTGCTTAGACTTAGTGGAAAGGCTACAAAATAAATGAAAAATATTTAGAAAAATATGTATCGTCTAAAGTGGTCCATTTTTTCAATCCTCTTCCATACAACGGTCCTTCCATTAATTATTGAAAAATCCCAATTATTTTTATTTTGTTGACTTGTAATTCCCATATTTAACTATTTAATCATAATAAGTAAAGTGATGGGCATTATTTAAGAGTCCACGAGCGACTTTGGAATTTTTACTTGCTTTTTCTTTAAGCTTTAAAGATTTTCAAGCCTTTTTACATGATAATTTTTTGCTGTGGAGATCCTTAAATTCAGTTGAAGTCTAAAGATAAAAGAAATCAAGTTTAATTATTCTTAATTATTCTAAATTTATTTCTATAATTCTACAATTCATCTCAAGACTGGCAAAAATTTTCAATATCGAGAATTAATACTTAAAATTTATTTACGTAGGCAATTTTTTGTATTGAAACTAACTATAACTAGTTATTAATCAGTTTAATTTTGTAAATTTATAAAATTTTATATAATTATTTTACATAAACATTGTATGTATAAAAAATAAATGATAGTAGAATGTGAAATATTGGCCCCGAGTTCCATTAAAAAAAAAGAATTTCTTAAATTTAACAGTTAAATTATCAAAACCATTTTAGGAGTAGAGAATATATATAAGCTTTTTCTTATTAAGTCTTATTTATATTTTCTTACTTAGCTCGTTAATTTTCTTAGTTTGAATTGGTTTACGTTCCCTTAATCCCTTAACACCAGAAAACAAAAAAATGAAAATAAAGCAAGGCAGCAAATTTCATATGCCAAGTTTTTGTTTAGCTTTTCGCTTTCGTTTCGCATATTACCAATTATATATACTGTTATTATATTCTAAGGCTTTTCTAAGCCATTTAAATATAAAACATTTAAATAAAAATCAAAACACATGAAAAAAAAAACATGTAAGTAAAATTAAAAGTTTTCTAAAATAAAGATAAAATGGCTTGGAGAATGAAGGCATAAATTTTTATGAACATTTCCGAAAAAATTTGCATTTACAAATCCGTTAAAGAAATGATTTTTCATAATGGGCTTTTTCTAATCACTTTGATTTCTTTAGGCTTTGATCATTCCTAATAAGAAACTTTTATTAGGAATGATATTTGAATTTGAATTTCCCTAAACTTATACATTTTCAAAGAATAAGAAATTTATCTAAAATTCTCTTTATAAAAAGAAATTTTTGTCCAAATAAACTGAAAGTAAAGTTCAAATCTTGCCAAATATTGTCTTTTTAATAAAACTCTCTAAAGTTAACTATATCGAAAAATAAAAGGAAAAGTTCTCCGATCTTTGAAGGAGTATCAAGAGCTCTACTCGAATATTAAGGATTTTTATTTGAACATAAATTTCTTTACATTGCCCTGAGAGTTATTTACAAAATAAGCCCCAATTTAATTACACTTGATTTTCTGTTATATATTTTTTTCAATATCGAAAGACCTCATAATCATGTTTTGTAATTTTCAACATGTGTAAGAATTCTATATACCAGAATTTAATTTTATTTGATTTTTGTAGGCCCTTTTTGTTTATGCCAAGAAATTTACCTTAAAATGAATGTAATAAGTTTATGTTGCGTTAACGCGGTTTTGTGGTTTTACAAAAAATTATGTTAATTTTTAATGTTCTGAGTGTTGGTATAACAATACATATATACATACATATTAAATACAAGCTCATACAACACATACAACACATACAAACAATTACCTTTAGTATCAACACAAACTGAACTGACTTTGCCATTTGCTCTCTTTTTACTTCATTCCTATTTTCTTCACATTTTTGAAATTTTATTTTGCAATTTTCTCATTGCTCAGTTTACACTATTCTCTACTATTCTCTATAGATTTAAACATTAGATGCATTTAATATACATACATGTAGTTACATGTGTTAGTAAATTGCATGTAAGTATAAGTTCATTAGTAATTTGATACGTTCGTTGGTTCATTGGTTTGTTTCTCAGTTTTAGAGTTGTTACATTGTCAGTTAGTCTTTAATATGTCTGCCTGTCTGTCTGCCTGTCTGTCTGCCTGTATGCCTGTTTATATATCTATCTATTTCCCTATCTGTCTGTCTATCTGTTTATCTGCCTAAGTAAGTTATTTAAGTTGTCATTGTAATGATAATAAAATGGATTCAAATATCAATTTATGGGTGTGCGTTTTTTTTTCTCGCCATTTTTTACATCTCTTTCGCCGCTCTTTTTCCTTTATCATTTTTTGTTTTGTTTTGTTTTTGGCAAACCATTCACACGCACATTAATGTATGTAAATGTATGTGATATATGTAAGTTTAAGGATAAATTTTTTAAAGGAAACTTCATAGAAATGCATTGCAGAAGTTTAAAAAATTGTAGAGTAGAAAAGAAGAACTTGCCTGTTACGAAAGTTATTTCATGATTATAGTGTTATTGCCAACTAACATAATCGTTATTGTTATTGTTGTTCTTATTGTTTACATACTTTTAGAACAACTTTCTTATAGCTTTTTTTTTATGTAGATTTCATTTACATAAAATAAATATTAAACGTTTGGTCATACCGTACACGAACTTTTATTTTACATATTAAAATATACATTTATACATATTTATTATAAAAAAAAAAAAAGCCACACACTAATTGAACGCATGTTAGTTTCTTTTGAAACGTTTGCCATAAAACAAAAGAAAATCCTGAAAATTTTAAATGAGCTGAAAATTTTAAAATAATTTAAAAATAGTTTGGTTTAGAGATCCTTTATAAGCATTTTTTTTTCTGTGGAATTTTGTAATAATTTCAATTGGTAAATATTAAAAAATCTTCCATGCAATTTGAAGTTGAAAATAAAATAAAATTATTAGATAGAAACATCTACATATTAATTTAAATCGTGGACATTTATATTTTCCGAATGAAAACTGGAAGCATTGTTCTCCATTAACTAAAGAAAAATTTGACACGTCTAACTAGTAAAAGGCCATGGCTAAATGCTGGCTATTTAGAATTTTCATTTAACCAATAAAAATTTTCTTATTTCATTCTTTCTCTCATTTTAGCGTGAATTTTTCTTTTATAGTTAAAACTTTTTTTTTACACATACATACACATTTGCATATATTTATATATCATATAAAACTTGGTTATACTTATATGTGAAGTCATTTAAGCTTAAAATCCAATATGCTACTTGCTATCCCTGAATTCAAAACGTTCATTCCTCCATTCACTCATTCACTCATTCACTCATTCATTTATTTGTTAATTGTTGTTGTTGTTGTTATTTTAGTTGCCATTATTATTACACTTTGCATTGTTGGTTATTGTTTATACAATTCTTGAGCTATTTCAGTTAGTCTTGCTTCTATTCTCAGCCATTTATTGTGGCATTATTGCTTTTGCTTTTGCTGTTGCTGTTGCTTTTGCTGTTGCTGTTGCTGTTGCTGTTACTACCGATGCTGCTTTTATTTGGTGTAGGTAGAACAATGAAAAGGATCTGTTTAAACTTTTATTTATTATCCCACCGGATACGCAAATTCATATTCTAGCCTTTCTTTTCTATTTCTCTCGCGTTCTCTCTCTCTCTCCCCCGTTTACTTTGCTTTTTCTATATCTCTATTTTATAAATTTATTCATTCGTTTGCCATTTTTTTTATTTGTTATTATTATTATTGCCTTATAAATTCATATATATATCTCAATATTTATATACAATAAATGAATGAAAATATAAGCAATATCAAATATAAGTTTTGTAATAAATTAAGTACGACTTTTGAGTACCCTGCACTACTTAAAAAAAATGTCAAGAAAAATATTAATTTTCCTAAAAAATTTTCCATATTTAACATAAATTTTACATACAATTTATCAATAAATTATTTTGTATAAATTATTTTTAAATACTTTGAAATATTCACATTTTATTTTTTTTGCATGTAATAACTTCGAAATTGGCCATTTTATGTGAATTGCCCAAAATATAATTTGATTTTAGGGAATTTTATAAAAATTTCTTCTTCAACTCAAATAAACAGTAAATTATACAGAAAATTACAAAAATTATTTACGAAAAATTTAGCTTAAGATAAAATAAAAAAATTAAGATCAACTTAATCGATTAAGCCAATGATATCAAATAAATCGTTAAAGTAAATGGTAGATTTATTTAAAATCACTTTCGATCAAGATATAACTTATTAAAATATGCAATAAACATGGTAAATTGCATAAAGCATATAAATCAATCCATTTTGATATAAACGATCTTAAATAATTTTATATAATATTTGTATATCGGTATATATTGATTTTTAATATTTCTATGCTTCTACTTCTAATAAAAGTAAACGATTTTTCATTTTATAGGTAAACATTTTTAATTTTTGGTTTAATGTAATTTATGTAAAAGATCTTTTATCAATTCGTTATGAGCAAATATATAAAATTAATAAAAGCCGCCAATTTAAATTATACATATATTAAATTTATTCACTAAGGTCAATATAAAAAGTTTTTTAAATGACAAAGATTCTCGAAACTACATTTAGATCATCAAAATTACGGTTCATCGATCTTTTGTCAATTTTCATAATTCAAGGCATAGAAAAAAATTATACCACTTATTTATGTCAATAATTGAAGAAGAAGAAGAAGAAGAAGAAGAAGAAGAAGAAAAGTAAATCAAATAAATCGAACACTTAGAAATATCGAAAAGTGTATTTTTTTTGATACTAAACTTTCTATGTACGTATCTACCACGTAAAATAGAAATCAAACTCAATATTAAATTAACTTACAATGTTATCGTGTATAAAGTTTTTACATATAATAGTTGCAAATAATTTATTTCGTATAACAGTTAATTTTGTATAACAGTTTTTAAAATATAGTATAACAATTAGTTTAGTTAGTTAGTTTCGTAAAACATTCTTTTAACATAACAGTTTATTTCGTATAACAGTTTTAGTATAACAGTTTATTTGGTATAACAGTTTTTAATATAACAATATTCTATTAAACCATTTTAAATAGTGTTATACATTTATTATAAACATTCCTTTTTCTAGTTGTTGTTAAATAAACATAAATGTAAAATTGTTAGAAAAAATTCGAAAACTGTTATAAAATGTTTGCTTTTATAACACAATTTTAAAACACTCCAATACAAATTATATGATTTATCTAATTGCTAACAGTTTTTTTACAAAAAGCTCTTTTTTAACACTTTTTATAAATTAGAATTATCTTAACGGTACTTTTATATATACATATATAATATATATATATATATATATATATATATATATATAATATATATATATAAGTAGTTGTATAAGTAATTGTGAAAATAATTCTCTTCAGTAAGAAATTTTGCTTGTTTAATTTTTCATTTTGTACAGTTTTCATGAGGGCAAAGATAGAAAAAGTAAATATATTTTATATCTATGTTGCAATGTGCGTATATCTTTCTAGGTGTATGTGTATGTGTGTTAATGTGTGGGTGCATTCATTGGTGTGTAACCATTTATATAAAGAATTTATTTGTTTATACAAAGAAAAATGTTACAATTTTTTATTTGTTTTCTTTTGCTTTGCCTTGTTTTGTTTTTTTTTTTCATTTGAGATGAGAAGCAAAGAAAGTGGCAAATGAATATATTTTCCATATAACAATAGAATTTATTTTTTTTGTTATATATATAAATATTATGTGTGTGTGTGTGTGTGTGTGAAATAAAAAGTGTAACAACAATAGCGTTAAGAATAAATGAGTTATAAATTTCTTTTTATTTCCTTTTCTACCTTTAACTTTAACTTTCGATATTTGTTGTTTTCTTATTTTGCAGCTGTAACTGTAATTTTTAATGTAACACAATATTTATCGGCATCTTGCTTTGTTGAACGGCTCATGGCATACTCATACGCTACAGATTACCCTTAGCTAAGATTGTGGTATAGACCGAATTCTACAGATTCTAAACGTTTAAACCAATCCAAAGGCTACTTCTCTTACAATTTATACACAGAAGTGAGAAAGGGTTATAAAGCCTTCTCCATATCGTCAAAATGTCAATCTATTAATAAATAGATATGTGACTTCATCAATTTGGATTAAGTTGCATTTCTAACTAATACAACTCATAGAATTCTTTGAATCTTCCGCTTCGACTACGCCATGTTTTCTACTTTAAATAGTCTCTAATTTGTTTAGTATATGCTGAGTTATTTTGTTGAGCATATGAGGCGATCCATAGAATGACGTAAGAATTTCTTACTAATTAATTCTATACATCGCTTCGTTGTAAACATTTCCAAGTTAAGGTTTTTCCATTCTACTGGTCTTTTCTTAGAGGGAACAAGCAATATACCTCAGACAGAATTGTGCCCAATATTAATTTCTCTTATCTTTCTGGTAAAATCGAAATACTAAATCGGGAAAAGAGCCATTGTTGTTGCTGCTTAAAAAGCCGCCTATTTGAAACTTTCAATAACTCTGAAAGTAGCAACAGCATGAAACACTTCTTAAAACTAAAGTAATTATTTTTTAAATAAAGCAATGAAATACCAATAAATAGCTGAACATTTGACTTTTAAAATCATCTCTGTAGATTCTACAAATGTCTAAACTATGCTGGACATATTTTTATGTTGATTCATAATGATAAATTGCAACGTCTTAACTTATTTAAGGTCCTAATATATAATTATTCTTGCCTGTTTAAGTGCGTATACATATTTATATATTTTTATCATATCTTCGTGTCTCATCTCTCTCATCCCGGTACTTTTTATAACAATCTCCAGTATAAAACTTCTTGTTTATTGTCTACACAATTCATTCCTTCTATTTACTTGTTTATTCTTATTGTTTGTTGACTTGTTAGAAGAAAAAGATGAGAAAAGAAAGTTAATATTTGCTTGTGCTACACATTTTATATATATGAAAATAAATTGTTGCATACTTTGCGGCTGTTAAGCATTTGTTTTATAACCATTAAATCTTATTTGAATTATTATCAGCGTTCAACATGACAGTTGCTACTTTAATATTGTTCAATGGCACGTAGTTTTACCTGGCATCCTTTTACCAGCTTTCACTTCTAACTTTTTATCTATGGTTATGTCTCTGTCTCTGTCTCTGTCTCTGTCTCTGTCTCTCTCCCTTTCTTTCGCTTTGCAACGCTCTCCATTTCTAACACTTTCTTATTCAGTTTTATTTGACCATTAACATTATCATATATCGGAATCACAAACTGAAGTGATGCAATAAAGAATCTCCTTTTCTGTCTTTCCTTTTCCAATTCAGTTAACGCTTTCATAAATGCAGCACAAGAAAGAGATGAGAGAATGAGTGAATGGTAGATGTAAAGAGAATATTTTTACTTAATGTTTTTGTATATTTCATTAAATTATCTTATAAATACATATGCGTTTACTTGCAACATTATACCAGCATTTTAATTTTGCTTTTTTTTCCTTACCATTTTCTTTTGCTACATTAGCTTAGCCCTTAAGTCTTAATTTTCTATGTTTATATGAGCTTCTTGTGTCTAAATGTATTTTGTTATGCCACCAAGAGGAAAGAAATGTAGAAGCTTTTCTACCTTTTTTTCTGATTGTATCATCTTCTTATATAACTTGGTTGAATAAATCCTCAGTAGAAATGGTTGAAAATATTGATTTGTATATGCTAAACTTATTCCAGAGAGTTAATAATGATTTTGTTGTGCGCTTGTTAAGATTTTGCTTAAATGTTTGAGATTCAAGATTTTTATCAACTAAAGTGGTTTCAGCGGACGCCAAAAAGCTCCCTAATCCTTTGAATGGACTTCAAATAGCATCTTAAATGACTGAAAGCGTAGCCACCTGCTCAGAAATCTGTTCTGCAGTTTCATAAAACTTTCAAAGACATGCAACTTATGCAAACTAATTTTTCTAAATCGTATCCGAAACTTATCGACCAATATGTTGTATACATAAAAAAATAAGCTCATATTAAAAAGTGCTCTTACAGTCTAGTTTGGACTCGTTTTAATATAATTTTTAATTATTTTTTACACAAAGTTTGCTACGCCGTCTACATTTTATTCTGTTGTTCCTGTTTAGTTGTGTTTCCTTTAGCATAATATCATTATAAATTACCTGTATAATGATTTAGATTAAATTTTATTACGAATATTATTCCGAATCAGACTTAAATATAAAATGCCATAAACGTTGCAATTACAATTAACGCATTACAAAATCATTCTCAAATGAAATGTAATAATTTTTCATTTCCTCTATTTCATTACTGCATAGAAAGTCATTAAGTAAATATATACAAATATATATATATATACAAACGTACATATATATTTATATATATTTTATATTTCACCAAAGGTTTAAGGGCTGGTGACATTGTCATGCCTTTTTTTAACATCACTTTTTTACTTATTCTAATATTAATCTTGACGTTGTTGCTGTTATTATGCTACTTATTTTTGTTGTTGCTGTTATTGTTGTTGTTACTTATTTTATTAACATATTTGCATTTTATATTAGATTTATTCGATCTCTTTTTTTATTATTTGGAAATTTTGAACATTTTTTGAATTTTTATATTTTATTGAAGTGGCCCTCATCGTTCATCTCAAGCGTTTTCACGTGTTATCCACTACTTCTACTTGTTAATACTTTATTTTTATTTCTATTATAGAAAGTTTGTTGTTATATTCCTATATATACATTAAGTGATTAGATTCTTGGTCATTGTGATTTTGGCGATTTTATTTACTTTTATCATCCACTTACAACTTTTTCTTCTTTTTTCTTCACTCCAGTGCATTCGCTTCTATCTCTTACCACGTTTTCGCTTAAATAGTTTACGAAATAACAATTTCTGTTATATACCGCACACATATACACGCAAATGCAGATAAATGCTAACAACGCTGTCGCTAAAGCTGATGCCATTAAAAAGTCTGTCAAGTCCATGGACCAACCAGCTTGCTCATTTGGTTACTTGACCTTACCAACTATAGATGAACAATATTACAATGCTCAATTGTTTAGCTGAATAGAAAAAGAAGAAGAAAAATTTCATCAAAAACAATTTGTTGAGAATTTTTGCCTGCAAAGCCTTAATTTCCCAATTTAAGTTTAACTAAATGATGTTTAAATTTTTTTACGAATTTCCTATGAAATTTGATATCAAATAATCTACCCTTAATAATTATAATGAAAATTACAAATTAAACTGTAAATTTAAAAAAGTTAAACAAAATAGAAAAACGCAAAAAAGCAACAAATACAATGAAAGCAAAGCGTTTTTTTTTTATTATACACGCGTTTTGATTTTGATCATTTGTTCTATTGTTCTATTTAAGAAATTTCGCTTTGAATTATTTCCCCATTTAGATAGAGATCTTTGACAATATGAAGAAGTATATCATGACAAGACATAACGCATAACATAGCATGGCATAGCATAAAATAACAAATAAATGCAATCAATATTTGTCGAGTGAACAGATAAAATGAATGCGTTAGATAATTTGTCGAACAATGCGAAATAATGCATGTTCATTTTATTACATAAACTTTTTATGTTAGAGGATGACGGCAAAAGGTTATGGGTCCAAATTTATCTTTCGGCTTAATAATACCAAAAGAATTCAAGAGTTCTAGTCAGTAGATAAATTTGGTACTTTAAACTGCTTAATGATATGAATTTAAAATGAAAGAAATTGTATGAGCCATTAGAAAATGCGTTAGTTCAAATTCTGAAGCTTAAGGATGAGACACATTTCTTGCATATTCGTGTGAAGATTTTATACATCTGCCTAGGCAAGTATTATTTTTTTATTGAAATTGAAGAAGCTCATGGTATGAATTCTTCTTTTTAGCGATAGCGATCTAAATCAATTCTAGCGATATGCAGAAAAGCTTGTATTGAAAATTTTGCCATTTTGATTTCCATATATCATCATTTACTTTTTAAACAACCTAATATTCCTTACACTATTTCAAAAATTTCATGAAAGCGTAAATAAAATATTTTATCAATATAAAATATGTTGAATTTTAGTTTTATTGGAAAATTCTTGTTACAAAATTTATAGACAATGTTTTAATGTGTTAATCACAATAAAAGCAACAACAACAATAACAACCAGAACAAAAAATTTCTAATATAAAGTAAAAACTACATAAACGAACTACATAACAAACGAAAAAAATGGTTTCCATTTTGTTATACTTTGAAATATAGAAAATAAAAGAAAAAAAAGAAAGCGAATTGTTAAAAAGCGTATAAAAAAATAAACTAAAAGAGAAAAGTAACAAAAACAAAAGCAAATAGAAAAGTCATTCATTAACAAAATTTTTTACATAGAAATCAAAAATAGGCCCACAAATATATTCAAAATTAAATGTATGTGTATGTATATGTGCATGTGTGTGTGTGTGTGTGCGTGTTATGAATGGGTTACATAAAATTACTCTTTTTCTTCTTCTTCTACATTAAAATAATTTTTAAATGTGTACCCTACACTATTTTGCGATATGCTGAATTTAAACGATTGTTGATAACTTTTTAATTATAGTTCTCCAATTTAGAGTGCATTCATTCAAAGCACTTAATGGGCCCATTATATTTATGGAATGCTAAACCGAAACACAATTTTGAAAATATTTTAGTGGATTTTTAAATGGAAAGTTAATTTAAAATAGAATCAATTTGTGAGTTTCCTTTTCTTTCGATCAAAGGATTAATCCATTTTCTCAAATCTCTTCTTTCATTTTTATAACTTTGAAAGTGTTTAAATTCAAGTAACTTCATTTAACTTTATCTAACTTCATTAAAGTCAGTTTTTTTCTTTCAAATTCTATTTGATTTGACTTTGCCATATTGGTATTCAAGTTTAGTTCTATAAGGAATGAGTCAGGTCAGATTTACTGCATAAAAAAATGAGAAAAAAAATTCGAATAAAAAAGATCAATTAAAAAAATTGGAAAGCAAATAGAAAATAGAGTTTAAAAAGAAGAAAAGAAAAAGTGACTTATGTTCCAAAAGAAAAAAAAGTTACATTTCCATTGAAGGATTGCTCTATGCATATGAAATATTTATTTAGCTTTCAACTCAGTCATTTAAATTTAGTTCATTTTAGTTCACTTCATTTTAGTTCACTTTGATTTAGTTCAAATCAATTCTCTTCAGTTCTATTCTGTACAGTTCAATTCGCTCCGGTTCCATTTAGGTTCGGTTCCGTTTCGTTCGGTTTAGTTAAGTTCAGTTGAGTTGAGTTCAGTTGAGTTGAGTTCAGTGTGTTGCCAATTAATTTAACTCGACATGATGCATCAATCAAGCATAAATGCATCAAAAAACGCAAAATTTCATACACGTAATGTCAGTTTTAATTGTATTGAATTAAACTGAACCTGAACTGAGCCTATAAATAACACTATAGTCTATCTCTCTCTATCTCTCTCTCTCTCTCTCTCTTTCTCTCTGTGTGTGTGTTTAACTCTATCTAAAACGTTTCCTACACTCTGCTATTTCTCGACCCTTCTAATTTCTTCTCATTCCGTTTACATTGTTTTTCATCTTGAGCTATCAAAGCCACTATATCCGATAGTATATCATTTTCACAATTCATATCCAGGGGAAAATTAAATGACATATGCTCTACATATCTACACATAAATATCTATCTATATCCATTTGAAAGTTTCAATGTATGTTGTACATACACACACACATGTATTATACGAATATGCCATAAAAATCGAATATGTAAAGTGTGAAGTGTTCATTTATTTAGGGCTTAGTGTTATGAGCAAAATGACTGAGCAGTATTCTGAAAACTTAATAGAAGTAGAAAAAAAATTTAGAAAAAAAAAAGGAAAGAAGAGAAAAATAGAATAAAAATGACAGCAGTACTAATCTGTTAATAGAAACATTAACGAGACTTTAACGAAATGATTTTAATGCGCGCGATTCTGAACAAAAACAACAACAACAACAACAACAGCCATAAAATGGTAAAAGTTATATAGAAAAAAAAGAGGAAAAAAATCAGAAAAAAAACGAAGCCAACTAAGCTTTAGTTGAGCTATCAAACATGCCTAACTGTTATACAATCGACAAAACACGTCCACGTCCACGTCCACGTCCACGATAAATTGTTGTTTTATAGAATTTTTATCAAAAATGTTTTTTGTACGATTAGTTTAAAAATTCATGCTAAACAAATAACAGAACAACAATAGCAGCAACTGAAACAAACAGCAGCAACAAGAATTCAACTTCAAAAATTCCATCATCCTAAATGATGATAATCATAAAGATCATAATGGAGATGATGATAAAGAGGATAATGATAATGATAATTAGAATGATAATGATGATAATGATACTGAGAATCATAATTATGATGATGATAATAATGATAATTATGATGATAACGATAATGATAATGATAGTGATAATGATGAAAAGAATTTTAGGACATCAAGCTAAATGCTGTAATGTAGAGTAATCGAAATCTTCGTTTCAAGCCGATTTAAATTTTTTAAATTTTCATTTTTTTATTTCGTATGGCAGCGTAAGTGACAGAGTCCGTAACAGTTTGAGGAAAAGAGATAAAATTATATGGGAGTTTTTCTTTCTTTATTTTGCTTTTGTTTTGTTATCCAATCGATTGAAAATCTTAATTGGAAATGAATTGACTTCTGGTGTAATGTGTATGCGTTTGCCAAAAGCAGAAAAAACGAAAAAAGAAAATAGGAAAAAATTAAACGTTAATTAAAAATGAACGTTAAACTTAATTAATGTCCATGAAAAAAAATTATTCTTATTGTTGTTATTGCTTTCATTGTTCGATTTTACATGAAAATTATAAAAAATTTCACGTAACACGTTTTTTTTAAAATAAATTAAAGATAAAAAGATAAGTTAATGTTCTTTTCAAGGCATAAAAAATATGAAACCGATATTTTTGTGTATATTTACCGTTAGTTTCTTTATCGCATTTCCAGAGAAAGAATGTTTAAATTAACTTTTGTAAATTTCAGCCTTAATATTTCAATGATTTCAAAAATAGTAGATCCCTCAAAATCAGTTCATCAAAATTTTCATTAAAAGTTTTCATAAAATTTAGTTTAAGCAGTTAGCCCTTAATTTGATCTTTCACCTCTTATGATTAAATTTCACCATGATTTTGCCACGAACTTCTTTTAACTGAATCAATCCAATCAATAACAATCTAATTAGAATTTTTGTTGATCGTTTCTTCCGAGAGGAACATTTTGTATCGGTTAAATTAATTTGATATAGAAATTTCAGTTTTTAGGCTATAAGGACCAAAAATGGCCATGCCATTTTTACCTTATTACAGGCGTACCTAAAACTAACGTCCCTTGTCTGTCTGCTTTATTTCGATTTATGCCATCACTAAGAGACTCGTCTGCCTGTGCTAAAAAGGTATAGTGGGAAGAGAAGTGAAGACTTCGTGGCTATTTTTTCTTTTCCAGTAGACCGAGAATAACTAATGGATGCGCGAGCAAATTTAAAATAAACGAGTACGCAAGAAAAGTCCTTACACAATTTTAATTGAAAATAAAAGGTGTTCTGTGAAAGTTAATAATAAATGTATAAAAGTATTATAAAAAATAATAATTCTAGTGAACCCAAAATCAATTGCGTTATATAAAAACGCATAAAAAAAACGGGTTAGTCAACCAGTTCTTACAAAATACGTTTCATACCGAGGATAACGCTGCTGCCATTATAAATTCTCACTCTTGGTTTATTATCGTCATCAACGCTAACACCCGCATTGTCATCATTTGAATCATTGAGCTGCTCCCTTGGAATTGGAGGTAAAAAGTTGACACTGGCAACGGCTGAACATACCCGGCCTAGGCAAACGTCTTGTTAAGGCATTGTATCTAAGTTATTTGGACTTGGATTTATCAAACAAATTATTTATAAGTTTTAGAAGATCATTTAAACACTTAGAGTTTGTATAATTTCGAAAGGAAAGAATCGGAAAAGAAACACGGTTCGAACAAAGTTTTTAGCACAAGAAACCGAACAACCATTAACTTTGTTCTTGCATTTAATCTCATTACACTGTTAGAAATTCAAGTAATGGGAAGTATAATAGATTATTATGGACTTAGAGTTTGTAGTGAATATTTCTTTAGTGAATAAAAAAAATACTGAGAAAAATATTGAAAATTAAAGCAATCGGTTGGTTTGAGTATACGAGTCAAGTTACGATTCCACTTTTCAATGCATTAGAACATTTTTTTTTATATATATTCTAAAAATTTAGCAAACAGTTTGTTCAATAAGTTAGAGTAATTACGAAAAATTGAAAAATTAAAAAAATTGTGAGACAAATGCTTGACGCAGAGAAAAAACTGGTAAAGTTGAAAGTCAGGAACTTGTGCAACAAACCAAAAATTTTTCTAGATGCCTATAAAAGAGTGAAGCCATTACACACCAAATAAAACGTATGAAACAAATGAATGAATAACTAAGTAAAGTAATGTTCATAGAAAAAGTAGAAAACTGAAAAAAACTTAAACCAAAAAAAAAAAAATTGTAATAGAAAGAAAAAAAAAACTGAAAAGTAATAAAAAAAAGAGGAAGAAAAGCATAAAAATCCAGTAAAACATGTTGATGATATTTATTTAAGCACAAAGCACATTGAAAGGAAATATATGTAGAAATGAAGAACAAAAATGAAACAAAAAAAAAGAATAGAAGGACAAAGCAACAAAAAAAAATTTGAATGCATTTCATACGATTATATTAATATAAAAATGTGTGTGCGTTTGCCTGTGTGGAAGCAAGTGTTTTAATGCAGAGGTATGTGCTTTTGATGAATAAGAAGAAGAAGAACAGCAACAACAACTAGAAAACAACGGAAGTGAAAAGCAAAAAAAAAAAGATTTTCATTCACAAAACTAACGCATACAAATATATAAATATCTATAATTATATGTATGTGTGAATGTATGTGAGAGTGTATGTGTGAATGAATGTGGGAATGTATGTATGAGTGTGTGTACAAAATTTGATGAATGCACGATGAATGGATTTTTAACAAACATCCTAACAAAAATAAACAAAAAAAAATAGAGAAAGGGTTTTTACAAAAAAAAAAAAAAAAAAAAAAAAGGAGAAGAAGCAAAAAAAAATTGAAAAAAGAAACACAACTAAAAAATAAAATAAAATAATTTTCACTGGTTTCTATTTGCGCTCTTTCACTCAACATGCCACTCTTTTTCGTGCCCCTCACTTCTTCTTCTTCTTCTTCTTCATCATCATTTTCATTCAATTCTTCTTCATGCTCTTCTTCTTTCGGCATTTTTCCTCTTATATCATTTATTATTGTTTTATCAAAATTTCCACAAGCAAACACACACATTTATTCATTTTATTCATTTTATATTTCCATACGTTTCAATTCTGTTTTTGTTATCAAACATTTTTTCTTTTTTTCGTTTTTGGAAAGTAGCAACAAAATCTTTAGAAATGTGAAGAAGAATATGAATAAAAATAGGTAAAAACGAAAAAAAAACAATCAAACACACATACAAACTATAATTTAGCATACAATTATTCATCGTGCATACAAAACAGGTGGCACAAAAAGTTCATGGAACGGATATGTTGCAGGAATAAAAAAAAAACAATAACGAAAGGAGTAAAACAGCACAGAAAATTATGCTCTGGCAAATTGTTCAACTTTCTATTACACAAACACACTCAAACATAAATCACATTGTATTTAGTTTCATCTACAGAGAGAGATATACAGACAGACAGACAGACAGACAAACTTATAGAGTATTTTAACAAATATATACACGTTTTCAGACATGTGTTTAAAGTTGCGTTCGAATGCAAACTAAAATAAAGTTGAATGGGAAAAAAAAACTTGCTTCTTCTTCTTCTTTTTCAAATTTTCTTTTTTTTTGTTTTTTTTTGTTTTTTTTGTTTTTCTTGCTTTTATTTATTTTGTTGTTATGAACACAAAAGACTTGAAAAAATACAACATCAAAAACAAAAAACAAACAACAAAAAAAGGTAGAGAAAAAGGATAAATAAATTTTTAAATGCGTAACATACATTTATATGTTGTATATAATTTGCATGTGTGTGCATGTGTGTATGTATGTATGTGTGTGAGTGTATTTATGAGTGCGTATATGTAACCCAAATGTCAATAAGTTATCAGTCTATAAAGTATACGACAATAATTTTATTATCAAATCAATAAAATTTCTTTAAAGTATGAACTTTCAAACGACGAAACGGAAAATTTTAAAACTTTACGACATTTAGTTTTCAAATTATAGTCTTTTTAATGAACTTAATTCAATGGAAATAAAATTCTTTTTTCAAGCACCTTTTCCCAATTTACAATAATTAATAGTTCTATGAAAATCTTTAGTGAAAGTAGATCTGCATTATACAAGAGTTATTGAAATAGTTGAAGCCAACGATGCTGAATGCTCAGATGGCATAAATCAAGCAATTTTTATATTGTTTAAATTCTTAAAATTTTCATATATTTAAAGAATTGGTTGCGGTTGGTATTTGAGGTCTCCACGACCTTAAAGAATGATGTTCCTAAATATTTGGCAAAAGTCAATCGTTTTGGCTGCGTATAGTAGAAAAGAAGCCATAACAAATCCATCATTCAGAGCGCTGTTAAAAGTTGTTTAAAAATGCTTAATGGAAATTGTTGTGAAACAAAGAAACTACTATGACACCTTTGAATTGAATAATTCGACTTCTAAAAGGATAAATGTTTTACAGGTTTTAAGTGAAAACAAAAATCAACGGCTAAATTTAATGGATTTATATTTTTACATGCAAAAATTTCTTTTTTATCAAATTATTTTAAGAAAAGCATTAGAATTTCAATTATGAACCAAAAACTCATTGACCTATATGTTATATAAGTATAGACAAATAATTTATCATATGCATTTTCATGAAAAGAACATTAACCAACTGACGTAGTAGGCAAAGTTTATTTATTTATTTTTTCCTTCTTTTTATCCTTATTGCTATTATTGCTGTTGTTGTTATTGTTGTTGTTATTGTTATTTTACCATTCTATACAAATGAAAATACTTAAATGTAGTCCAAAATGAAAAGCAATGACTGGTTTGTATGTATGTGAAATGAAAGAATAGAGAAAAAGATATATAAAAATTAAAAACACTCGCCAAATAATTTATGCGAAATTAAAATATTTTAATGGCAGCAAAACGAGTAAATGTTTAAAAGCTGCTTCATCTTCTTTCTTTCAACTCTCTTGCTTCCTCTTTTTCCTTTTTTTCTTTTCTGTAGGTTTTTTTTTATTTTTGTTTTTTGGCCTGTGTCAAGTGTTCTGAGATAACCTTATTGTAATAGAAAGAGTGAGAGAGAGAGAGAGAGAGAGAGAGAGAGGTAACAAAAAATGGCAGGCAGAAATGACAAGCAAAAAGAAATGCTAGAAAAAAAAATAAAATTTTGTCGTCACCTTTCGCTTAAATTTCTGGTTTCTCTTTTATAGTCTGCTTTTCCCTTTCTAAAGAATTTTTGTGCCATTTTTTGAAAAAATTTTACAAGAAAATTCATAAAAATTTTAATTGACCAAATGACTGATATTACTTAAGATTTTATTAGAAAGAAAAAAACTAAGGGACTACTAAGAGTTTTATATCGAAAATCCCGTCCATAAATTCCATGTTTTTTTACTTTGAAATATTAGAATTTAAACAACTCTGGCAATAGTTTTGTCAAAAGTTGAAAAAATCAATGTTTTTTTGTTTGAATTTCTTCAAAATAATACTTTTATAAATGTTGCCCAGAGTTTTCCCCCTCGATTTGCAATTTAACCTTAAAATTTGCACTTTCAAAATTGAATGTGAAAATTTGAAGAAAAAAAAACATTTTACATTTGAAGAGTTTTACTTTCCTAAAAATTTATTCAATAATTTTATACATTTCTTGTGAATTGTAATGCCCATTCTCTGGGACAATTATTCTACAGTGTTCTATAATCAATGATTAGTTGGAGAATTTTCTCTTAAATGTCCTTATCCCATAAATTACGAAATTTATGGATGGTTGTTGTTTTGTAAGCATAAAATTTCAAGACTCATTAGTATGATATTTGATTGTTTATTCTTTTGTATCCTTTTCTCCATAATAGTAAATTGTTGTTGCATTTGTTGTTTATTACACAATGCCTTTTACACTACGCTTGCTTACAAAATGTTATTACGTTTGATAAAGAGGTGAAATTTATTTGGTCATTAGTAAAATGTAACTTAAATCTCCAGCCAGACGAAATAAATTTTGTAGCAAAACAACAAAGAATTGCAAAGAAAATGAAATGACATGAAATTGATTAAACAATTGAAAATGGAATTCCAGAAATGGAAGAGAGAATTCTTTTTAACATAAATAAAAATTCCAGCGTGAAAATAGCTTTCTCGAGATTTAACTTGAAAAAAGTAAAAATTTTTTTTTATCTAAAATCATCTCATGCTAAATGATCCTCTTTAAGATTTCTATGAGGAAAGAAGCTAATCCATAAGTACTTTCAATAATTTCGATTATACATTTTGCTATTACTTAAAGAATAAAAATGGTCTTTGACGCAAACTGCTTTAAGTGAAATTTCTATTCATTCATTTGTTAATATTCTTTCAAAAACTCAGGTCACTTCAACTTTTCCCCTTAGTTTTTTAATGTTAGGATTGGATTAAGTTTCTGTGTTCTATTTCTCACAAAATTATATAGAATTGTAAAAGAGGACAACTCAATGGCCATTTACATCAATCGCGAGTAATGTTGAACTTCATTTTAACCAGAAAAGTTGCTTTAGGAAGGGACATAAATGTCGATATTTTGAAATTTATATTTAGAGGTCTTATAATTTTGCATTATGTAGTGAATTAAGACTGGACTTTTGCGAGTGATCTAGATTGTTTCGATCCAAAATAACGAATAGTTTAAAAAAAGACCATTTTTTAAAATCCAAAGTGATAAAGGATTTATTGAGCTGAGATATTCAACTAAGAACTATCAATTTTGGAAAGTAAGTTCTTTAGCATTAAAACTATCAAAAGTTTCAGTCATAAAATTTCCAGCTTTCATGGAAAATCGTTTGTAACCTAATTTGATATTAAATCAAAAACAACTTGCGCTGCTTATGAAAAGTTATATAAACAAGAAAATTAAACTAAAAATGCTTGTCTCATTTTGAATAATAGCAAGTCAGATTAACTTGTACAAAAACACTAGACTAAATATTAAGGTTGATGAGTTTGTAATTAAGTGGTAAGAGCGATCAAGCTTTTCATCTAATTCTCATATTTTTTTTTCCGTTTCCTTTACTGTTTTTTTTAAGGATAGAGAAAGTAGTGAAATTTAAGGGGTAGGCAACATTTAAATTGGGCAAAAATACAACAACAACTACTACCAAAAAAAATCAATTAATTTTATCCATTAAAAGAAAGTCAAAAAAGCAATTAAAATAGAAATGAGAGAGAGAAAAATTCAGATTCATGTCTTAACATGTCATGTCTTAAAAGGCAAATGCTTCATTTAACCTCATCCTTAAAATAAAAGCATCATGATGACCCTTCTTTTTTCGTATTTTTTTTCCACTTTTTTTTAAATAAATTGTCTTTGATTCTAACAAATGATTTAAGTAATGATTCAAAAGCATAACTAAAAGAGAGAGAGAGCATAAATAGACAAATAAGGCATAATCAGCTAAAAGGCAAAAAAACCAAACAGGAAAAAAAGAAGGAGGAGAAGAGAAGAGAAGAGAATAAAGTACTTTCGTTTCTGAAGGACCTTTTTTCTATTTCTATTTAAAGAAGAAAACGACAACAGGAAAAATGGGTATATGCCCATTATTTATACAACAATTAAAGGACTACAGGACATACAGGCTCTTTATATATAAATGCTACAAAAAAATTTGAGGGATTTCCTTTTTTTTGATATTTATTTGGTAATTTATTTATTTATCTTTGAGCCAAAAAAAAAAAATAAGGAAATAACAAATAATTGCATTTAAAAGAAACAAGTCAATTAAGTCAAATAATTTATATGAAAAAATTTTCTCGAAGATTCATAACAATTACAATTAAAGTAATACCGTATAATTATTTATTAGCTTTCAGATCACAATTCTAGAAATTGAAACAAAGAAGTAGAAAAAACGCACAGAAATTTAGTTTAGTAAACTTTTAGCATCCTAAGACTGTTTTTGTTAGGCAGGCCTTTCTTTTATTTTAATTTAGAATAATTGTCTTCCTAGTTTCTTTTAGTATCCCAAGAATCAGCAAAAAGTCCAGCATGTCATAAAATTCTAAAGAATTTCTAGTAATATTTTCCGCAGTTTAATTCTCAAAAGAAGTCTTGAAAGGCAAAAACAAGTACACGAAAATCGTGGTGCACAACTTTCAAGCCTGCTGGAAGTTTCAAAAGTTAAAAGAAAAAAAAAACCAAATGACCTTAAAAGTAAGAAGAGAAACAAAGAACAATAAAAATATTACTCAAGTTTTAGGTAAAGTCTTTAAGGGTCAATTTTTAATATCATAAAGAAAGTCTACTTCATTTAATCCATTTTAATTCAGTTCTTGGTAAACAAACAATGCAGAACCTTCTATAGAAGAAATAATTCAATTTGAAATTTGTTAAAATTTTACTCACAGTTTTAAAGAAAATAACTTTCGAGATTCTGGAAAAGATTCTGAAATTATTGTTGCAGTTTTTGCGGCCTCTTAAACTTAAATCATTACAAAAATTAATATAAAAAACTTTTTGGAATGTGCGACATTTCTTTCCAAATGATGCCAACATTTTATTAAAGTAAATAAATATTAATCAAAATTTCTGTTTTAAGCATTAAACATGAAAATGAAAAGGAAAAATGTAAATGAAATTTCGCAAACATTTTGTGCAAAATTAGTGGCTCAATTTTATTTCTTTAATATGAGCATTTTTTCAACTTTTTTTTGTTTTGGCAAAAATTATTCAACAAAAATTTTCTCTTTTTATTTTATTTTTTTTGGCAAAATTAAGTCATTAAATTAAAGTCGATTGTTCATGGTCATTATTAATGCTTGGGAAAAAAAAAACCAGAAGACGAGATCAAAAGATAAACGCATGAAAATCTTAGATAGTGGAGACACAATAGTTAAAATAAGAGGAAGACAAACACAATAAAAAAACAAAAGAAGAAAATGAAGAATAAGAAGAAGCAACAAATATATCACATACCATCTAACACATGACTGAATTACTGAAATCAAATTAGATACGATTTAATTTTCCACTTCAGTTCATTTTGATAGTAAGGTTGAATGATTTCAACTCAACAATTCATTTCCAAAGTTTTCCCCTCAACTAACACCCTCTTCCTCTTCCACCTCCTCCTCCACCACCACATTCTCATCTTAAGCAATCTTTCTACCTCTTTTTAATATTGTAATGACCTTTCTATCCCACCTAATTTCTCGTTTTCCGTTTTTGGTTCCTTTTTTTTAAGGGAGCGTGGTGGGGGGGGGGGGGGGGGAGCACTTCTTATGGTTTTCTTTTAAAGCTATCTCACATTTTCAATTCAATATTCAAGTGATTTCATTAAATTGAAAAATTTTACTAAGAAGAAGAGAGAGAAAGAAATAGAGACAATGATAGTTAGAGTATGCCAGAGATGAGTGACGGTAAGCGAGTGTAATTTAAAATTTATTATAATTTATTTGTTCAATTTTATTCGTAATAAATGAATAAATTCTCTCTAAATTGCTTTTAATTAGTCACACTTTCACATTTTCCTTTCCATTTTACTTTATTATTCATTATTTCAAGAATTAATTCAACCATCTATCACATTAAATGTCTAATTAATTTTCAAATGATATAAATGAAATGCTTTCACATTTTTTTTTCTTCTTTACATTTAAATAAATTATTGATTTTTTAAACATCTTGCCTTTTTGTTTTCCCCATCATCTTTCTGAAATTGTTTTCATAAAAAAGAAAGCTAAACTTAATCTTTGTTGGAATAGAAAGCTTCAAATTTTGTATTAAGTAAAATCGATAAAGATTTTCTGAGTTACCAAAGCAAAAATTTATGCTTTCGGAAACGAAATAACTTTCCCAGAGAGTGTAATTTCTTAAATTAATTAAATTGGTTGCTTCATGTTTGAAATGTTTAAAGGGCTTTTATCGATATTAAAAAGAATCTATATTCAATTAGAGTATCGCCAAAACCATTTGAAATTGGCATTTGAAAAGGAATCTTTTCTAAGCGATAACAAAAGATGCATCCAGAAGGCCATAAATAAATATCTTTCCAAATAATTTTTCGCTAAGAATTTCATCAAAGCAAATAAAAAAGTTTAAAAATAAAAGAAACGAGATAATAAAATGAGAAAATGAAAAGGAATTAAAGCGAGGATAAGACTAAATGCCAAGTTATTTATGTTTTGAGATAAAAGTGAATAAATTTATTTGGACTTAAGATAAGAAAGGTATTGTTAAATGGATACTTTAACAAAACAAAACACAAATTCGTTTTTTAGTTGACTTTTAAAGAATCAACTAGAAGGACCAAGGAAGGAACATGGACAAATGAAGAAACATGCATAAAGAAAATGTGAAATGACAAAATGGAGGAACAGGAGCAAATGCAGTCATCAGAAAAAATTTACCATTATTTTAATGCATAGAAAGGAAAATTTTATTTTCACATTTGTATAAAATAATATTCAATTCATATTATAAAGGACTTCAAGGATAGCAAAGCATTTTAAGGATCAAAGGTTTAATAATTAATTTAATTGGTAGAATTATGAGCCCACTTATAAAATTTCAAAGTGTTTATTTTTTTCTACTTAAACATTTTACAAAAATTTCTCAATAATTATTTTGACATTTTTGTATAAGAAAAAAGTAACTTTTTTATAACTTTGCCATAAATCATTTCAAATTGTTATAAATAAATAAATGTAATTAAATAATCATTGCAATTTTGTCTCAATTAATTTTTAATTTACCTAAAAAAAAATATGAAAAAAAAAGTAAACTAAATTGAGAGGAAAATTAACTTTTTTTTTAATAGAAAATTTGCAGCAATAAAAATGAAAATAACTTCATAAAACTGCACGCAAAACAAAACTTAACTAAATAACTTTTAGAAAATCTATCATATATAAAGAAGTGTCTAACAACAATAAGTAACAACAACAAAAAATTTTATCAAAAATAGCGCAACCATAAAACGCATAAAATAAAACTGAAAAAAAAAAATAGGAAATTCAAGTAACTTTCAATGGCTTAAAAAGAGAGACCTCGATAGATAGAAATGGTTAGAAGAAAAGAGAATTATATTCCTTGATTTTCTTTCTCTTTCTCTCTCTTTCAATGTAATTTGAAGGCTTCAAAAAGTAGCGAGATGGCATTTAGTTTCAAGTTTCAAATTTCAAGTTTCATTGCGATAACTTTATCGCTGCGCTCCAAACAAGTTAAATGTTACTAAAACTACAGTGACAGAGAAGTCAAGAGAAGGACGAAGAGATTTAAAAAAAAAAATAAATGTTTTGTTATTATTGTACATTTCTTTCTTTTCGCTATATTTTTTTTTATATTTTTTTGTTTTCTTTATTTTTTTTATGTTTTTTTTCTTGTTGCCATATTTCAACTTTTTAAGTGCAATTAGTCCGTTAATGGCATGAAAATTGTAATTGTAATATAGCATGAAAAATCCTTTTTACACACATGCACATATGTGATTGTGTATGCTTTTAATAACGCCTCCTTAGCATCGCCCTTTTTTCACTTGGGTAAACCATACAAAACAAGTTCTAACTTATGAGGCAACAAAATGAAATAAGACAATTTTTATAAAGTAAATTCCCCGCCACCCCCCCCCCCCCCTCCCAACAAATAGTTATTGTTGTTTTTGTTCTCGTTTTTTCTCTTTTTATTTTGTTTTCTTTTTTGGAAAGTTACTTTAAAGGCGCTTAGAGTTACATTTTGAGTTATGTAATATAACATCTGTCTGTCTGTCTGTCTGTCTGTCCTCACACCCTTCGTTTCATTCATTTATTCCATTTATTTATAACTCTAGACAAAGTTACTAATAGTTAATGTTATCTAACGTTAACGTAACGTTCATGCGAACAGCAAAAAACTTTATTTCATTTGGCGCATCTTTATCTTTCTATTCTTTTCATGTTATCACCACTTTTGGTCTGGCCTTATTTTCCCATTATGTTAAAGTCAAATTTAATGGTCATATCGCATGTAGATATATTTTTATATATAACACACCCATCATTTAACCAATCAGTGCACACATGCACATAAACTCTATATAAAATTTCTATAAATTCCCGGTTTCATACCATCAAATTTCTGACATTTGTCTTAAGTAATAAAATGAATGTAGAAAAATTGAAATTTTCTGTTTCCTCTGTGAATTTGTTTTCTTTGGTTTGCTTTTTTTATAATACAACTTAAAACTAAATAATTGATAAATGATTTGAATTATTATTTCATTTGTAAAATGCATTTTAAATAATAACTAAAGCTTAATATTAAATTAAAGTTGATTATATGCTACTCCCCTCAAACGAAATCGGGAATTTAGGAAAACATTACAAATTGTAGTATTTAGAATTTATGTTGAGACAATGTGACCCTAAGCTTTAAGTATTCGATTTTACATTAAATTGAAATCTTTTACGCATATTTTAAAATATTTTAAGGGATCTTTGTCAATATCTACAATAAGATTCCATTTCAGCTTAAATGGTAGGCATAGATTTTCCATTTAGGGATATGACAATTGAAATGAGTTTAAAGTAGCACTATAAACGAAGTTTGCTAACTTTTGCCAACGGAAAAAATCATCAAACGAAAGAAGTAACTATCAATTTATATTCAATTTAGGGAAGCATTATAATTAACCTTAAAATTCTATTAATATCTTTTAAATCTATCGATCTCTCAATAACTGCACTATTTAAATTTAAAGCTGGTCATTTAAAAAGGAAAGCCATAATTTCTTACAGAAATTTCAAGTTATCTAATATGTAAATTTTTCCATTAAGCTCTTAAGAATCTCAGTAGTATATCTATTCAAAACTTTTACATGTAAACCCATAATGGGACCTTTCAAAGTTAGAGCAATTGTCATTTGTTAAAATCGTTAAAATTATTTTTCATGCTATAAATCATACGAAGTTGATTTATCGATGTATTTCGATCAGATAATAAACATGTCGATCAAGTTTTTGTATATTTAGCGATTGATTTTTGAAGAATATTTTACATTTCTTTGTTACAACTGGCTTTTTCATTGGGAAAACGAAAAAACAGGCAAATGCTCGAGATTTTAATGCAAATCGCTTGATTAAAGAAAAAAAACCGTAAATTTTATACGTTTCATTTCTCGCTGTACAATTTGCATTCTACAAAAACCGTAAGCGCATATTTTTTAATGCCCTAAAAAATATAAAAACTCTCGTTTCGATGAAAAAGTTTCAAAACAAGATAGAAAAATTGAAAATTATATTTCATTTCTATCATGAGACATTTAATTCACAATTTGCAATTAAATCAACTAATAAAATTTTTAACTGCTTTTATTGTTGATGGCACAATAACAAAAAAAAAAAAATGTTTTTTTTAATTCAAAAAAGAAAAGAACAATCCAGACAAAACAATAAGAAAAAGGGAAAATATCGTAATTATTTTACGGAAATGAAAAACATTTTCCCGTAAATTTTGGCTGGAGCCAAATCTTTAATACCCACCATCTGGAAAGTATTTAATATTTTATAAACAAATAATTTGAAGTTGTATAATTTCGGTTAAGTGTGGTCGGTCTTCAGCTTTCGAACTATTTCACTTTTTAAATTAAAAGCGTAAAACAAATTTTTGCTTAAAAAGCAAAAGTGTTCTTAATTTATGATGCACGGTGGGCGTATCTCTTAACCGATTTAGACCATTTTCAATACCAATCAATGTACATAAACTTGCAATGTTTCAACTAAATTTTCCCTAGATATCTCCTTCTTTGCAATCAACAGACGTTTAGACAGACAGACGGACAGAGATGTCTAAATCGATTCGGACTTCAAAAATGATCAAGAATATAATATAATATAACTTTATGAGGTCTCCCATGGTTTGTTACAAACGTACTAACAAAATGAGTGTACCTCCAAACTTTGGATGAAATACAAAAAAAAGCCGAGTTTATGGTGATTTTTATGATTATTATTGTTAACATTACCAACAGACGATAAAGAGCGCTATAGAAAAATTAAAAATAAAATTGAGAGAAATAAGATAGAAAACACAAAAAAAAAAACTAGAATTTTATTATTTAATTAAAATATTCGTGGGACTAGAATAAAAAAAAACCAACGGTCTTTATTATCACAGAAGTGGCATCAACTGGCAGATAAAATAATTTACGCATTCATGTCGCTTATAAAAAGCTATATCTCGCTATTTAACGCCTTAAATTCTTATTGTATTTATGATCATCAAATAAATGGAATGGCATGAAAAGAATTGATAAAAATTGACAAGAAAAGGAAAAATGAGAAAATAACCAAACAAAAAAAAAAAAAAAACAGAAGGAATTAAAATGAAGTTAGGAAAAACAAAACACAAAAAAAACTTGAAAAGAAAAAGGCAAAGTAAGAACAAAATATAAACAGACAATGAATAGAAAAGATTTTTCTATGGACTAAATTAATTCTTTTACATTTTTCTTATGATTGCAAGATGGCAATGACAACAATGACAATACTAAGGACAACAACAACGACAACGGCAACTTTTCATTATTATTGTCATTGTTATCTGGGGTGTTTAACTGTTTGTAGCGCGCTAATATTATTATTATGAGTGTTGAAAATAAAATAATAAAAAAAAAATATAATTAACTATTCTGATATTTCTGTTTCATTACCTTTTCCCTTTTTCAACAAGTTCTCATTTATTCCTTGAAAAGTTTTTAGCTTGTTTTTGTTAGATATTTTAAAGTTTAAATTATGAAATGCAATTTAATTAGTCAGGCTTTCAGGTTTTTATTTATTTTTTCTTTATGGTCTCAGCAGAAATAAAAAGCTTCTTCGTGAATTCTGTTATATATTTTCTCTTCAGATGATCTAATCAAATTATAAGAATTATTTAAGCATTAAGTGTAAAAATCTAAAACATTCTAATTGTTGAAAATTTTCTGCTAAAGAATTCTTTAAGCCAAAAATTAACGGTAATTACGCCTAATTTTGTGATTATGAATCAGTCATTTAAAAAGTATGATCGCTATCGATGAATTAAATTATGCCTTAAATTACATTTTTTGTGGATTCAAGTTTATAATCCTAAGTGCTGATTTGTGATGAGAGAGATAATGAATAGATTTTACAAAATGGGCGTGGCTTAATTATTTTAAGCATTTCATTTTTAAATAATGTTTTTTCAAAAAAAAATTTTCTTATGTACTCGGAATTTTAATTAGTTGGAAAAACAAAGAAATTCTTTTAATGCATAATAAGAAGAAGAAATACAAAAGTTGTGCCAAATGAAACAAATAAAAAAAAAAACCAAGAAAAGCAAAGAAAAACTGAAACTTTTAATTTAATTTTATTTCAGATCGTGCTTTGTATCTATGTGTGTGTGTGCGTGTGTGTGTGGTGTGTGTGTGTGTGTGCGTTTGTGTACGTATGTATGTGTATTTTCAAACAATATTTGTATGTATTTTGTATTAGAAATTTGACATGTGCATTTGTGTGTGTGTATTTCATAAAAATTTATTTATTTAGATTTGCGTTATTTTTCATAAAATTTCAAAAATTTACTGCTCAGCATTTGTATGTCAAATAATAAAAACATAATAAAAGAATTCAATTTACAAAAAAAAAAAAAAAAAAAAAAGAAAAACAAGGATAAGTCCTCAAAAAAAAATTGCCAGTTTAGAAAAAGAAAAACGGCCCGAAAAAAGAAAAACAATAATAAAAATAAATCTGAAGCATAAATCAATATAATAAAATGATAACAATAATTGTTGTTGTTGTTGGTTTTTCTGGTAAAATTTGCACACGTTCTTTCATAAGCATTCTCAAAGTTTGCCATAGAAAAAAATTTAATAATTGCAATCTTTTACTTTCAGACTTTCAAAAGATAATTTTTGTTGTTTTCCTTGTTGTTATTGTTGTTATTGTTTGTGTACTAATAGCAGTTGTTAATCTGATTATAATTGTTAGCATTATTACATTTATTGCCATAATTTTAGTTGGGTACGTTTGCCAGGAAAATGAGTTCAATAAAAAAAAAAAGTCACCAAATTTAGCAAAATGTTTCATTTTCTTCATTATTCTCTCTGGGTCTTTATATCTTTCTCAAAATGGGACATTACATAATCACTTATATAACATACAACTACAAGCCCACATACAAAAATATATACATACATACAGAATGATAAGAAAAACGATTTTTTTGAGGGTGAAATTAAAATCAATTCTATATAAAAAAAAAAAGAAAAGAAAACTGACACAATAACAAGGTTTGATTATGTTAGTTTACATCTACATAAATTAATGTGCATGTGTGTATATTAATGCGTAAATATTGAACGTGATTGGATTATAAAATAAATAAAAAAGTATTAAGCGCACAAAAAAAATTACACACAAACAAAGACAATTACGAGTTTTTCGTTTTTTAAATTTTTTTTAATTTCTATTCTTTTTTTGCAAGTAAAAGCAACAACAATATCACTTAAATCGACTAACTGAACTCTCCACTAAGCCACGCCTTGAAATTGAAATATATGAAATATTTGAAATATTTGTCAAATTGTGAAAAGTCCGTTATATCAGAGAAGGTTCCAACAAATAGTTTCTACTTGAGCCATTTTTCTTTTTATATAATTTTTTATTCAAAATATGGTTATTGAAAAATTTCAGAAATTGTGGTACTTTAAAAACAACATCTAATAACTTTTATAGAAAAAGTAGTTCAGAGAAAGTGCGACCAACTGATCAAAATTTGCACACCGGTTAATTTTTACACTTTTTGAAAACATGGCTTCTTGTAAATTAAATGCTTTAAACTGTCTAAATGAATGGGAAAATTCATTAATATTTAAGCTGTTAAAACCTCTTTGGATTTAGCTCTGGTCAAGGTCCCTCCATTTTGAAAGTTTTGTAAATTTTATTTTGAGAAAGCTAAGCTCTATAGAAAAAGTATCTTACGATGGATAGTTACAAAAGTTACTTTTTGGCATGTTAATTTAAAGATCAAGATGTCGATCTTAGAGACACATTTTTTAGAGAATTACTCTACTCTTTCCAGAATTTATATTTTCTCCCATGAAACTTTTCAACTTACGCAAGAGATGCCTATAACTTAAAATTGTTTTTGTTATTGTTGTTATTATTATTATTATTATCATTTAAAATATCAGCATCATTCAACTTTTTTTTATTGTTATGAACGTTTGTTGTCTTTAAGCTTAGCAAATTATGGCTAAAATAAATTAAAATTGGAAATTATCATACACTGAGTAAATTTTGAACATATTTACATAAATATCTACCCTTAGAGATCAATTGTGGTTGTTTCTGTAATGAAGTTTCATGGTGAAAAGAACAGGGTAGAATAAATAATTTGTATGCAATCAAAATAAAGACCATGCACGGATGCACGCACGGATGCACGAACGGATGCACGTACGGATGTACGCGCGCACGCATTGGACAAGAGAAAGAAGATATATAGTGGAGGCAGCGTAGCGGTAAATAATCAAAATAATAGGAAAATCTATTCACCCTCTTTGAAAGAAAGTTCTAGCCCCCATAAATTGAATCGTTGATATTCTCTATTTATATTTTATTTTATTAATATTTTCTACAATCAATAAATTTCTCAATAATTTGTTAAAATGAAATTATTATCTAAGAAAAATATTGATTTTAAAATAATGACAAAAAGCTAAAAAAATATCATAAAGTAAATTTTTTTTATAAAGTTACAGCAAACATTATTTCTTTAAAATCTAGCAAAACTTAAAATGCGTTATTAATTATATGCGCTTCAATGAATTGAATCGATTTTCGTTATTACATTTATTTATGAAAAAATATTATGCAACTTTCGTAGATATTCTTAGATCGTAGGATTTCAAAAATGGTCACATTACTAAAGAGTTAAAAATTTTAATGGGCAATGGATAATTGGGTATGAAAATAACTCTGCCTTAAGTTAATTAAATCTGAATTTATAGAGTTTGGATTTTATGGCATAAATTAATAGAAAATCTGAAACGATTTTACAATAAAATGTTTAAAAACTTTGATTTACAAAAGCTTTGCTTCCGTGACAAAGGATTTCAAGTTTTTATAACGTTTGATAAGAATCGATAAATATGGCCGTAATGTTAAATCCACTAAATGAATTTTCGACACTCCTTCGGGTTTTAAATCTTTCTGAATGTAGCTTTAACAAGTCAACAAAACGAATATAATTCGAAGAAATTCGCAAAGTTTCATTAAACTTTCTGAATTATGAAAATTACTTCACACTAACCATGAACTATTTTCCTCACATTATAAGTATTGTTTAGTTTGAAACTCTTAAAAAGATCTATTCAAGGATACTTTTGCAATATTTTAATGTTAAGAAGCATGAAATAAAGTATTTCATTGTTTTATCAAAAGTAAAGAAAAATGCGAAATCCCGACACATATTGAAGCAAATAACTTTGTACATTTTGTACAAATGAAGTGAGCCAACATAAATGATAGAAATAAATGACCGCAAGGGTCTAAAAGTCAAAATCATGGAAAATCACCCATAAAAACTCACACCAAATTTATTTATGCACATATAAAGATGATAAAGATGATAATAATGATGATGATAATGATGTTGATGATAATGATGATAATAATGATGATGATGATAATGATGATGTGCGAAGTCATGTATATAATAAAGAAGATGTAAATAGAGAAAAAAGAAAGAGCGAGAAAAGCGAGAGATATAGCAAGAGTTTAATTTCGCTATAACGAAATCAAATTATGATAAAGATATGAAATGTGCATAATTGAAGAAGAAATTCGTTTTTTTTAGATTCCTATGAAGAGCATACAAATTTCTTGCCTTTCTCTCGTTTCCTCTCACAACAAATTATCTCATTTTCTTTTATTTTTTTAATATACCGATGTAAAACGATAATGACATACATGCATTGTTTTATGAATGTAAGTATGAATGTACATACGAGAAAATGGCATGGTCATAAGTATAAATGACTCTCATCGGTAAAGTGTATGACAGTAAAATCGAACCTTGATTAAGAAAAAGATTGAAAAGAAAGCAGTAAAGAGAAAAGGGAGAGAGAGTGAGCTATATGTTGTTTGGATGTTTTTACCTGTAAAAGTTTAAAACACAACGTATTCTGCTTTAGACATTCAACCATATATGCACACACTTATATATAAATATACAAATATTTCCCTTAAATTTGTAAACCTTGCGGTACATGTTGCACCACACTCCACATCACCATCATTTCATACCATTCCATACCAATTCAAACCAACCCAAACCGTTTATTGTAGCTTTTACTGTCAATCTCTTGTCGTACTTGCATTACAATTGCTTTAAGTTTCATTTTGTTTTTGTTTTTTTGCTTTTTTCTTCTTTTTCGGTTGCATTCGGTCAATATGTTGGTTTGTTTGTTTATTTGTTGCATATTTACCTTACACTCAAACTGTCATGTACTTTAAGATTTTCACTCCTCCATCATCATAATCATCATCATTATTATTATCAACATCATTATTATCATCATGATAATGATAATGCTTATAATGCAATTCTTTATTGTTCTTCTTGTTATTATTGCTTTCAATGAAATTGATGTGCATGTGTATGAGCGTGTGTTTGTGTGTATGTTTGTTAAGTGTTAACGTTTATAAATGTTTACTTTAAAGCTTACATGAAAAATCTCAATAAACATTTCACTCTACTTCTCATTCTCATTCTGATTCTGATTCTTTTGTTATAACGGTATGCCTACAAAATCTAACGGTATATTGGTATATTAAACGTATACAGGGTGCTGCTGCTGCTACTGTTGTATACATAAAATTCAATTATATCTCATAAAAAATAATTTTTAATGGATGTTAATGTAAAAGAAATTTTCTGATTTTTAACTTCCTAACATTTTCTGCTTTTATTATTCTCCAACTGTCTCTACGTTTTGCACAAACTTTACATAAGATTTTTACACTTTATAAGTTAAGTTAATTTTTTGATTTGCTGAAAATATGCTGAAAATTGGATTGATTTTTTGAATAATAATAAAAAGTTTCTTCTACGGATTTAAATAGTTTTAGTTATTGTTGTTGTTATTGCTACATTTTAATATTCATATAATAAGATAAAATTTGGTAAAGAATTTCGCCTTTAAATTAAATAATAATAAACTGAAAATTTTACAGCGAATTTCTACAAATTTTTAAACATTTCTCTGCATATTTTCATTTCCGAGAAATTGGCCGTAAAATGATTTAAAAAGAATGTAATAGGAAAAGAAAAAATTTCATAGGAAAGAAAAGCAGGAAAGAAAGAAATTTACAAGTAGATAATCTTGATTATTTGATTAGTATCATTTAAATGTTAAAAGAAAGAAAATATATGAAAAACGGGGACTTAAAAAACTTGGCTGTAAAATTCAATATTGTTCATGTTTGATCTGCAATTTTTCCATGAAAGTTGAAAGAATCTCTTTCTAAGTAATAAAATTCCCTTTGATTTGTTAAACCCTTTATAAAATATTGCGTGTGTTTGTATGCGTATGTATCGCTCTTTCTGAAACGAAAAGCACAACACTTTAAAAGCAACGCTTGAAAAAATGAAGTTGTATTCTGTTTTTCATTAATAATTTCCTAAATCATTAAACAATGAAATATTATTTTAAGTGATAAATGTCCCTTAAATGCTTAATGATCTAAAAAAATAATAAACTTCTGAATAAAATCCAATTTAAACAAAAAAAGAAAAAGTTTCTTAGAACAAATCGTTTATGAAATGATAAGCAAAAACGTTATAAGAATCTTAATTAACGATATTACGATACAACCAAATGTTGCAAGAAGGATAAAGGCACACATTTGTATAATAAGTATACAGCCATCTCTTTTTAGCAATTGCTAATCTATGGCAAAGCAAGAGAAATTCTCTTTTCCGTGTTCTCTTTCTTGTGTGTGCTAAAGAAAAAACTAAAAAAGGGCCTTCTAATTAGAGAAGATCACCACTGTTATTCATACAAAAATATTGACAAAATTTTGCACATACAAACACACACAGTTTGGGCACTTGTTAAAGTTAAACACTCAAGATGGTTTGCAACAGTTTGAAGAAGCGATTTCAAGGAAAAAGTTCGAAAGATCAAAAAGCGGAAAAACTCTTAAGAGTTTTTTCTTTCCTTCTCAATAATGCAATAAAAGAAAAGAGAAGGAAAGTAAATTTTTATAAGAAATGTAAATCAGTTTATTTAGTATTAATATATAAATAAACCAATTTAAAAGAAATGTTTTTTAATAGTTTTGTGTTATTTTTAATGAAACATAAAAATTCATGTTGAAAGAAGAAGGAAAAAGCTCAACAAGGAAATGTTTTTTTATATAAACGTTGTAAAAGTATAAAGAAATATTTTATTAAGTGCTTTTTTAAATCATTAAGTTTAAACATAAATTTTCTTGAAATAGAGAAGGAAAATAAAGGAAATTTCCCTTTAATAAAAAGTTTATGAAAATGAAAGAAAAAAATTTGCAAAATTCTACACGAAGATGAGTTTAATGCTCGTCAAAAGTATTCGCTTTCTGTGTATATACATTTATATGTGCGTTTATGTGTTTTTGTTCGTCACATCGTGTTCGCGCAAGTTGCAATGAAAAAAATTGAAGAAAAAGTTTTAGTGCTCTCTCTTTCTCATGCTATCGCTCCAAACTCTCCAAATCTCTCTCTAGAAAGTTTAAATTAATGAGAGCCCAAATAAAATTTGAAGTTTTGTATTCATTGTGTACGGTTTTTTTTTGTTTCATTTTTAATAAAGTGTTCAACAGATCATCGCAAAAGTTAACACTAAGAGAAAATTCTTTTATTTTTTATCATATTTTTTAATTATGCACTGGAAGAGCCATTTAAAAGGTGTACTGAAATTATTAAAATTTTCTGATTATGAGCTTTAAGAAAAAGTCTCAGGTAAGCTGAAGGATTTATTGTTTGTTCACTTTGGTGATAGACTGTAATAGATATTTATATTGAATCTTTACTCTCTCTTAAACGTTTTAACTATTTTAAGTTTTAAAAATGCTTAATAGATGGCACTTTTGGCTTTTTATATTTTAAGTTCCCACGGTTTCCTCTAGATTCCTTAGAGATTACTCTTTAAATTTACTTATTTCAACATATTTCTTAGAATAGTTGTAACAACAACAATAAAAATACAAGCGCCCATATCAAATAAAAGAATATTATTTAATTAAATAAAGTAAAATAGTAAAGTATAGTTTAAATTGAATGGAGCCACCTTAAATTTTTGCATACCCACAACAATATCGGCCGTTTTCTCTACTTTTTTTTACTTTTTCTTTATTTTTCCATTCCTTCATTATTCTACTTGAGTTATATGCCTGTACTTTTAATTTCTGCATTTTCATATTATTTCATTTCATTTCATTTCATTTCATTTTAAAATACGGTATGCGCTCGTTATTTATTTGACAGCTTTGCTTTTGCGTTTTCTCGTAATCGTTTATGTTGTACGGAGTTGGGTACAACAGAAAGTAATAAAATAAAAAAAAATAAATGTTGGAAAAATTCGCATCAGCTGTTCCAAAGAATCTCAGTGCAATTTGGAAAAAAAAATTATGTTGGGAGGGCAAATGTCTGTCCCTTTATATACTTTCAGTTCTCTTTATTTGTTGTAATATCACATTCTATACATTTTGAATTTTCAATTGATAGTTCTAATTAGTTCATATAAATTTATGTAACAACCAGAAAGATCAGGAAAATCGATAGTGGAATCAAATTTAATTAGAATGAGATTCCTCGATTATGCGATTGATTTTGGTAAAAGAAAAATTTGTGTAGACATGCCACGTGGCATATTTTTAAAATATATATGAAAGGTTACATAAGTCTCGTCTAAAAAAGTATGGAAGGGACAATTTTTTAAAACGTTTAATATTATTCAACGAAAATCTATACAGCATAATTTTTGGATCGAGAGTTTATACCAGATCTTCCAAATCAATTTCTAGAAACTCCTTATTACGTAACTAATTCTCATAAAATTTTTTTTTAATATTTTCTTTATACCGTTGTCATTTAAAAAGTTGAAAGTTACGGAAAAAATGGTGGGTACTTTTGAAGTTGGCTCGATGGTTTTCTCCGTTCATATTTGTTTTTATGTAAAGATTTTTGTGCAATAGATTTTTGTTTTTATTTGCTAGCATAAAGAACAATGAAAAAAATTTATAAAAAATGAAGGTATGTAAAAATGTAGTAGAAACAATTCAACGTGTCAAACATTTTGAAGCGTCAAAAGTACAAAAAAAAAAAAAAACAAAAATTTTATTTCTTTTAATTTTGTTTTTTGTTTTTTGTTTTGTTTTGTTGCTTGTGCGCTTTTTATGCGCTTTTCTTTGTTTTAACTTTAATGTCATGTATAAATTTTAGATGAACTGCTGTATGTTTTATGATTCTTCCCGATTTTACCATCTGATCTCCCTTTACTTGCCTTCATTGCCATCCAAAAAATTCATTCCTTTTTTTGTTTTGTTTTTTCTTTTTTTTGGCATTTTACCTCAACAGCCATTAATTTAACTATTCTCGATATAAACGCATTACTTACTACCAGTACTATTTTTCTTTTTATTGTTTTTTTTTTTGTTTTTGTTTTATTGTTGCCATTGTGTTTATAGCAATCATCAAAGCCATAATTCATGTTGCAGTTAAAATGCAATATATTTGCTTCGCTTGTTTATTTATTTCATTGTTCTTTCTGTTTCTCATTTGCTGTTTTCTCTTTCATTCATTGCTTTCATACTGGTAGTTTTATGCTTCTTCTTCTATTCCATTTTTTTTTTTATTTTTTATTTTTTATTTTTTTTGATTTTGTTTTGAAATGCCTAAAGTTTATTCCAACACACAAATTGCTGTAAAGAAAAAAAAAACGCCAAGTGAAAATTTATTTATAATGCAATCACAGTGAATAACAATCATTTAATTCATTCAATTTTTATTTGGACATTCGATCTAACATTAAATGAATTATGCATAAAATTTCATAAAGGATTTCCAGGCAATTTGATTCGCACATATGTAAAAAAAAAACAAAATAGTGGAAAAGTAAAGAAAAGAAGAAAAGATATTTAAAATAAAGTTAAAGGGTTAGCTAAAAATAGTTTAGTAGGCCCTAAAAAGAGCAAACTATATTGAAGGCGGTGTGCTCTTGTCCATTCAGATTTAGTTCTGCTTTTTTAGTCTTAAATACATTTTTAAGACTAGTCTCATGTAAGATGCTGTAAATTGATGCCTAGAGACTCAAGCTTGAGCTGCTTAATCGTATAAAAATTTTTCTTAGATGATAACTATGGGAAGGGAAGGAACGGGCAGAGCCCATGTTTAAGCCCTTAATTTGGGCGTTATATTAAAAGATTTCTTTGCTTGTTTGTAATCTGCGCAGTGGGTTCCAAAGGCTGGCCTTCTAATTTTAATGATGACACGTTGTTTTAAATTTTGCCAAGATTTTGGGCAAGCCACTGGTCTCACTCAGTTGATTCGCCTGTTTATTAGAGAGCCACATAAATCATGAAGCTTATTTTGAGTTCATATAGGGTTCTACGAAGCAAAAAATAATTAGTTTAAACGAAGAGATATTGAGGGCCGAATTGGATGTGAAGAAAGTCATGGACCTATTGCCGTTTACAATTTTGAGCAAATTTTCAAAACCGTCGATGAAACGAAGAAAAATTAAAAGAAAAATTAGTTTATAATTAGTGTCATTCATAACGTGGAATGCTCCTTTTTAATTTTTCTTCTTATTCTATTTCTCTTTTTTCTTATCTGCTTAATGTAAAATTGATTGAATGGCGAAAGAGCAAAACGGAAAAGAAAGTAAACGTGAACGGAAACACAAAAATTTAATTAAACTTATTTTATGTAACTTCTTCTCTTAATGTTTTCATATTGTTACTATCCTAGTCGGGCAGGATCGGCACGGCCAGTTGGGCCGCTTCTATTATAAAATTTTATTAAATTATATGCTGGCATTTTTTATTTTTTTTATTTTTTTGTATTATTTCCCAGTTTCCTTCTTTGGCAGATGTTTTATTTTTCATGTACTCCATTTCATTATGCATTTCATCTTTTCATGTTTTCTTTTCTCTTCATTTTTTGAAGCTTCGACTTACTGTACAATTTTGTTCATTAAAATCCAGTTTAAAAAGCATGAAGACGTGAAATTGAGATAATGGATACTTAAAGAGAGAGAGGGAGAGAGAGAGGGAGAGAGTGAGAGGGAGGGAGAGAGTGGAAAGGAAAGTGAGAAGAAAAAGACAGGAAGAAAGTCCAAAAGAAAGAGATAGATAAATATTTAAAGTAAAAGTAAAAGTGTTTTGAATGGAAAATTCAAGATGAATAAAAGAATGAAAAGAAATGTACAAAGTTAGTTGCTGTAGAGAAACGGCAACAGCAGAATTTTAGTCTTAATTTCAAATTCAACAAATATCTTTATATATATATATAATAAAAATAAAATTGAATGGCAATGGCATGAAATAAAATGAATGGCAAGAAAAGTAAGTTCCATTCAAAAAAGTTACCAACAAACAATATGACGATTACAGTAACAACAAACAATAAATACCAACAACAATAAATAATCATGTCTACATTATAGTGCAAGTGTGTTTTTAATTCAAAAACTATTACGCTCTGATTATTTTTATAAGGTTTATAAGCATTTCACCAGCGAAAAAGTCTAAAAAAGAAAAAACAAAGTAAGAATAATAAAATCGAAATAGAAGAAAAATTATAATAATAATAAAGCGCCATCAAAAAGAATATCAAAAGTCTTACATTTTACAGAAGGCCTTATTTCCGCTTCAACAAAATGCAATTCAAGGATTTTTCTCTTTCATTTAATGTTTTTTTTTTACAGTTTCACTTCCATTACTTATCCTGCAGCTGCTTTTTCTTCTTTGTACCTTTTTGCTTTTTTTTGATAACAAATTTACATTTTTGTTTTAATCCCTAATTTTATATTCAATTTTTTTCTTTTGTGTGGATATACATTTGCTATTCTTGCTTAAGATTTAAAATGAAAATGAATGAAAAGAGAAATTGAGAATGCAAAAAATAAGAATTCTTTTAGGAAAATTTTTTTTCAAAATATTTGATTTATTTTTTACATAATAAATATCAATTTACTGTGAAATCATTGTATAAAAATATAATTAGATCGATTGTAGTTAAATATTTACATGTAACATATAAGTCAATAAGTTTTCGCTTCAGATAATTTTTAATGGCTTATTGACCAATATGTGTACATGAATTCACCTGTAGCTACATAGGCCAATGGCAACATACATACATACTCATACAAAAATTAAGCATTAAAAGAAATTTTTTTTTTATTTCTTCTTTCATTTTTACTTATTAAATTTATTAAATTTATTAAAATGTCCTGCGAGGTAACAATTCTCATCACCAATAACAACTTTTTTTTTAAATAATGCAAAAACAAAAAACGCGTTAAAAAAATTTCACTTTGTGTGCGTGTGTGTGTGTGTGTGTGTGTATGTATATGTAAATGAAAGTGTGAATAATTTACAGGAAATATATTTCACACGGCCCTTAATCCATATGTCGCATTAACATAAATTTTTTTATTTAAAGAAAAAATATCTGCATAACGCTGTTGTTGTTGTTGTTGTTGTTGTTGTTGTTTCCTTTTATTATTATTTTCGCTTTTCAGTTTTTTGTTTCCATTTCGAGGAAGGACTGACAGCAATAAAAAAATTAAACTAATTTAACATATTAAATATTTAATGGTAGTGTTGTTGTTGTTGTTGTTGTTGTTTCTGCTGCTGTTGTTGTTGTTATTATTAATTTGCTAGAAAAATTGAAAAATCTCAATTTCCAATTTTCTAAACTTCAATTTAAATCTCTTGTTATTATTATTGTTGTAGATAATAATTTCAGTGGTAATAATCCATGGGTCAATTCCTTCAGTGGTTTGGAGATTGTGCAATGCAAAAGAAAAAAAAAATTCCAATAATTTTATTTGCAATTTAAAAAATCTATAATTCATTGCGATTGCAACATTTCGTTCTTCTTCTTCTTTACCTAAAATACATATATATAAAAAGCAGTAAATATTAGAAATAATAAGCAAAAAATCATCAACGAAATAACTAAAGTTTGAGTGAGCGATATTAACATTGGCAATCATCAAAATTATTAGCAATTAAAAATTTCTTAACTCAGCATAATTTAGAATAGTAATAAATTCCCCTAAAACTTCTAATATTTATGTTATATTAAATTCCCTCTAAAAGTATGTTACATATAATAAAATTTGTTGATATATGCAACTACTCATTAAAAATTTCTTTTAAACGTTATTTTTATTATTTTATCTTACTGTAAAATTGCTGGCAAAAAGTTTAAGTGAATATTTGAATTGTACACTGAAAGAAATCAAAAAAAGAGAGCAATCGATTTTATATTTATTTTTGTGTAGCAAAATTGTAGCTTTAATGAAATTTCTACTGTCATTAATTCACATTTTCATTTCATTACCTCTCCGCTTTTTCATCTTCTTTTTTTTTAATTTTTTTTGCTTTTTGCTTTCTCTCCTTCTTCTTTCATTCATATTTTTCTATATAATTTACCATGATTCAGTTCCTTTTTTTTTAACAAGTGCAATGAATATGCATGTATTTATATTAATCGCTTTGAAAACGATATGTGCTTATATATTTGTGTTGTTGTTCCACTTCATGCCAATAAACTGGCGTGAAAGGGTGACTGAAGGTAAAAGAAAAATTTTTCCTTCCTTCCTTGCTAGTTTTTTTTACTTTTGTTTATATTCATTTACGGTTAAATGGTAGAGTCTGAATATATCATTAATAAAGCCCTTTAGCTGTTTGGTAGTAACACCAATTACAACAACAAATAGCAACAAACATCACCAATAGCAATATTATTGAGCAACAGCCAAAGTCAGAATCAGAGTTACAGTCACAGTCACTGTCAGAGTCAGAGTCAGAGTCAGAGTCAGAGTATCCTGAGTAAGGGCAATCGATGCAGTTCCGTAACAGCAGCTATTAAATTGCTCATAAAAGTGAAACTTATATTTCACCATAAATTTTATAAGTGCTTGCATGAAGGCGATCCTTATTTAAATGTACATGTGTTAGTGTATACACTTTTTTTTAAGTACATGAATGCTGAGCAAATTGAACGAAGTAGAATTTTTAATTTTTTTCATGTTCCTTTTGTTGTTGTTGTTGTTGTTTGTTTGTTTGTTTGTTTCGTGTTTCCAATTTTGTTTCTCCTTTGCTTTTTTTTTGAGTGTTTCATTTTGGTGCTATCCCTTTTTTACTTATTCATTTATATTTGATTGCTTTCATGCACTTGCGCTCCATATTTTAGATTTCATAGTATAAGTTTTATACACTTATTTCAATCTTTTGAGTTATTGCCTATAAAATATTTTATCATTGATATTTCATGTTACCGTCTCATACAAAAGCACACGCACATCATTTGCCAATGTCTGTTCATTTATATGCACGTATATGTATGTATGTGTGTGTGTCTGCGTGTGTGTATGTATATGTGTATGTGTATATGTATATGTATATCACTAGACAATGCAATGTGATCAAAGATAGCACAGATTGCTAAATGTAGCCCTTGGCTATATTTGGCTACTGCTGCCGTTATTCATAATTGTTCAAATTTATTGCTGGCGTTGCTGGTGTTGCTGCTGTTGCTGCTATTGCTATTGCTGCTGTTAGTGTTGGCTTTTGAGGTTTTTTATTTTTTCACTTTTATCACTTTTCTTTTATTTAATCAAAACAGTGCAAGCTACATTTTACATACGTGACGTTTAAAGTAAAATGTAAAAAATATCCACGTGGCGAAATCAGAAAAATAATGCTAAGAATTTTTTTTGCAATTTTATTAGGTAAAAATTAAGTTTTTTTTTTATTTTTTAGCTAATATTTTATTATATTGCATATATGTCCATCTCTTTCTGTCTTTCTTTTTTTAACTCACTCTTACGCTAACGCTTTTGAATTTCTTTTTTGCTTGCTTCTTAGCAAATATAATTTACAGTGCTTAATATCAGAATGACAAAAAATAAAATGCCAAAAGAAAAAAAATTTCATATATCTTTCCATCACTTACTAACACTTTTCCTCTCTTTCCAAGTTTTGACTGTCTTTTAGTGTTTTGCCATTTTACTTTACCCTAAATATATTTAAAATGTTGTCTCATAATTAACTTGTCATAAATCTTGTACATTTAACACTCAGAGGAATAAATGTATACATACACACACACACCACACACACACACACACAACACACACACACACACACACACACACACACACTCACATACATACATACATACATACATACACGTATACATACATACATACACACATACATATATAGATACATATACATAGATATATATAAATTTATATGTGTAAATGCATAAAAAAAATTTAATGGCATTTACTCTAAATTATGCTGACAAAACATAACAATTATAACAACAATAACAAAAGTGGCAGAATGTATATGTATATATATGTAGCACACATTGCGTTTGTATTAAAAAAAGTACCAATTGACCAATGCCACTTAATTGTCTGGTCTCCAGTTTTTACAATTTTGTCTGTTTTAACTTCAAATTTACCATCTCTCCATTATCATATGCAAATTTGCCATCTCTTTCTCATTTTATCTCTCTGTCTCTCTACCTAAATCCAACCAAACCATTCAATTCACTTTTCAATTCCACTTTTCATTACTTTACCCATGCAAAAAAGCAGCCCAAAAAGATCAAACGAAGAGAATTTGAATATATTTGAATATTTTGTAATAGTCAAAAGACCTTCTCTCAATTCTCATTCTATTCGTTCATTTGTTCATTTGTTCATTTTGCATTTTTGTAATGTGCAACAAAAATGCAAAAAAGATTTTATAATCATTTTATGTTTTTGCTCTTTTTTTTTTCAAGTTAAGTGAATATTTTATGGTTTCATATTGGACTTTTTTTCATTGCGATTGTTACTACAGTTTCCAATGATATCTTTACACTAAAAAAAAAAAGAAAGTTTTTTTAAAAAATCTATAATTTTCTTTCGGAAATTATTTGTTCGAATGCCTAATTAATTGAAATTTTTCTTCTCAATTTTCAATTTTCGAATTTTTCTTCCTTTTTTACCTTCTATATTTCTTTCAGTGTAGATTCATTTATATGATTCCCGTTATACATTTTCCCGTTATTTCTTGCTATCTTTCTCTTTTAGTCACTCAATTTATAGCAGTACTATTTGCTGTATATACAGTTATTTAAATATATTATCACATTTCCATATAAGAAATGTATACAAACGCACACCCATACACATATACACATATATATATATATATATATATATATATATAATATATATAATATACTTATGGATTCTGCTCATATAAATGAACGATTTACTCATTTTGTTGTTCCTACTTTTAGAGTTATCAATAATATTATATGTTTATGTATATGTGAACGTGTATGTGCAAGTGTAAGTGTGTCTGCGAATGTCCAGTGATTATACATTTACCTCTTCATTTTCCTTTTTCTTTTTCAGTCGATTGTACATTTTGACGCTTTTACAGTTGCTCTCTTGTTTATATTCATTATAAATGAGCAACATTGTGTATCCTGTACATCCTTCTCTATATACATATGTGTGTATGCATTGGACTGCTGGTCCATTTGTGAAACTAAAAAAAATTGTAACATCCAATCATCATCATGACGTTTGTATTTGGTTCTTTTACAAGCACATTGACAGGGATGATAAATCTTTTGCACTAATCTCTCTTAATTTTTCATTTGCGGCTCATTATTTCTTAAATAAATCAGGCAAATTTAAAACGGCTTAAGCGAATTATTTATTGTTCATTTTAATATACCTTTAACTTTTATGGAAATTATTATCTTTTACAAAAGTTATCAAATTTTCGATATTGGCATTTTCTACGAAAAAGAATCTAATTTAAAACTTTATTTGGCACCAGCCATTATTATTATTATATTTATCTTTCAAAAGTCATTGAAAAACAGTCGAGGCATATATTAAGAATTTAATGAATTGTTTAATGCAAAAGTCGTTTTAGAACTCTCCTCGGTATCTTGTATTCTACGAAAATCATTTTAGAGTCCGAAGAAAGTACAACTTTGAATAATATTTGATTGAAAATTTCCTTCTACTTACTCTTAAATTTCGGCGGTTTTTATCAAAATATGTAACTTGAACTAAAACTTGAATTGTAATTTTTCCAAATGAAAATATGAAAAAAAAATTTCAGCTTATTTTCGTGAAAATGTTTTGAATACTACATTTACTGAAATTCTGCTAAGTGGTTAACAAAGCTCTGCTAAATATTTTGGTATATATCTTTGCCAGTTAAATAAGTATTTATCTTCACACCCTTTAACTTGAATTACGCTTGCTTAAATTAATTATTTATTCGTTTATAAAACTAATTTGCTTTATAGAGAGTTGCAATAATGAGTCGCTTTCATTTTTTAAGCGGCTTTATAACTTCAAAGAGAAATGCGAAAAAATATCAAAATTAAATAAAATGTCATTAGATTTTTTACAATTTTGAAACTTAATTCTATATAAAAGAAGATACGACTCATTTCCTATAACAAAGTAAAAGATGGGCCACCTCTGCTTAATTTTTTTTTTTTTTTTTTTTTTTTTTTGGAATTCACAGGATTTCACAAACGTACATTACGTATGGAAATTATGCGTAGAGAATTCACAAAAGTGGAAGTGGTGTAATAAAAAAAGAAAATATAGTTAGATATAAATATACATACACACACACACACTTATACACACTTATATATATGCGATATGAAAATTGAATAAAATAAATGAACGTGTGACTGGAATTATTTGGAATTATTAAATATTTGGTCAACACCAAAAGTAATAAGAAAAAACTTTAGAATATTTATGAAATGATCAAACAAACACACACACACACAGGCAATTGCGTACACAAATATATTTTTATATATATATTTGCAAATGAATGACGCGAATATTTTCAATGAGTTGCATTTGTCATTTGAAGCGTTCATTTGCCAACATTCCCAAAAATTTGAAATGCCCACGAACGTTTAATTGTAAATGTTAACTGGTAACTGCTTTGATTCATACAGAAATTTTGTTTATATTTTCATTGTTGTTTTGAGGATTTGTTGATTTTCCATAAATGTTACAAACATTTTATTGGGTTGTGGTCTTGGAAATGCAGAGACCTGATGAATATGGTCAAAAATTGTGTATTATTGTTTTTTTTTTTTTTTTTGAAAGGAAAATTTCTAAAATTATTTAATGCCTTAAAATGCATATTTTTTCTAATGATGGTGTATCAAAAATAAATATGATTTCAAGTAAAGAATTTAAATTAAAGTGAGCAAAAATTAAGGAAAAATATAGAAAAAATTTCAAAATCCTCCTTTTTTTATATCTTAAAAATTACATTTCATTTCACAAAATTGAAAATTATATTCGAGTTATACGAGGCCGTGACATCATCAAGGTAATTTCCCTTAAACAGATTTGGATCCAAAATGTGCTGGCATGTTATTTAAATTGGTCTAACTAACCTCATTTGATTCTTGCCTTAACAAGTAAGATGACACAAAAGAAATTTGCATTTGACAGACAGAAAAACTAAGCTAAACTGATTTATGTATTATTTTTTGTGTAATAAAAGTAAAGAAGAGAAACATGGAAAATTTATTGATCATTCACTTACAAATTACATGAATTCTATAAAAAATTATACGCATAAATCATAGAGATGAAGAAAAAGAAGAAAAAAAAAACGCTATAAACGCTTCAAGTTGACTTCTTTAATTACACTACACAACATTGGATTTTTTGAAATCTCACATATGGATATTTTCTTAATTATAAATTCTTGTAAAATTCTATGAATTATGAAAGAAAATTTCAAAATTTTAAGACATTTTTTACAACCGAATTTTTTTTTAATCAACTTTTATGATTCAAATTCTTAAACCCACAACTTTTTTTTTGCTATAAAAATTTAAAATTTTTTTGATATAAACGTTTATATGAAAAATGGTTTAAAACATTAAGACACGTTTAAATGTTTGTTAGCAAAATTAAAAGTTTGAATTTTCTTTAAGAATCAACTAAAATCATAATTTTAGTTAGATTCTTGTTATTTGGAAAAAATTTTAAGAAATTTTATGCTCACTTCACATAACAATTAAAACATTGTGTGAATAGCTCTAAGGATCCTTTAAATTCGATTAGATATCATCAGAATAGATTCGATGAGATGATTTTTAAAAGCGATGTGGAATTCTCAGTTTTAAAATGAAACTTTGAAATTTGATGCGCCATCAAGTGGTTTAAGTTGAAATCATCAAGTTCGTTGTGGAAATCTACGATGAAATTATTGTTCAGTTCGCATAAGCTTCAAATTTTATCAAATTTTATTAAAAAAAATTTTATTAAAAAAAAGATTTAAAAAAATTTTTACAAATCATTAGTTAAGTAGGTTTTTATATCGATTGTTTTTTTTGAGAGGCTTATTTTTACACATTCTCACAAAAATTTAATAAAGTTGCTGGAAAATGTAAATTTTTAAAATAAAGCAACAACATTAAACGACATTTAAAAATAAAATAAAAAATGTCATAGAAAATTGAAATGAAACTTTTTTTTCTTTTGTAATAAATTTTCATAAAACTATCACACAAAAATGAAATAATAATAATTAAAATAAATCTTGAAATAAATAAATTAAAATTCTTATTTATAAGAAAATTTATGTCTACTGTGTAAGTGTGTAAGTGTGTAAGTGTGTGATTGTGTGTGTGCATGTTTAATATTCATTTAAATATTTAATATTATTTTATCTTATTATTTTGTTTCTTCTTCTTCTTCTTACTTTAAATAACATAGTTTTCTTCATGATGTTCTTCTTCTTGTTCTTGTTCTTGTTCTTGTTCTTGTTCTGATGTCTTTTAGTTAAGGTGTTAACAAATGAAAAGAATAAAAACAACATTCACACTTGAAAAGACATTTGACACAATAGAAATATTTTAACAAATTGTCAAACAATAATAATAATAAACAACAACAACAACCGCAACAACAATGAACATTATTGTGTTGCAAAAAAAAATTGTTTGTTATTATTTTGTTGTTGTTATTGCTATTGCTATTTTATTCAGTGATTATGATCCAAAATCATGATAAATGAAAAAGGAAAAAGAAAACTTGCATGTATGTGTGTGTGTGTGTGTGTATGTGTGTGTGTTGTGTTTAATTTCTATTTCTAGACAAATTACATGGTCAAAAAGTTATTTACAATTAAAGAAGTAGAACAAACATTTCGTTGATATTCTGTAAGATCAGTTTAACAAGACAAAATACAACAACAACAAAAAAAAAAGAAGATAAAAAAACTTCAATACAACATTTACCACTTGCTACCTTTTTTTTATTATCTTCTATCTCTTTTTATATATATATATATATCTCATTTATTGATTTTTCTATTGTTAGGTCGTTTGTCTTATTGTCAGTTTTTTATTGCTGATATTACATTTTATTTTTATGTTGTCTACAATTTTTTATTCTCAGGCTTAGCACCAGTTTTATTTCTTTCTACATTAATATTGAAATTTATTTATAAGATTTTGAAGATTTTTTATAAGATTTTTATAAGATTTAAGATTTTTGTTATAAATTTCACTTTTTCTTTCTTCAATTTTTCCTTTGTGTTTGATCGAAAAGTCTCAAAGAAAATAATAAAAAAAATTATGGCATAAATTTTGTTTTGAACGATCTTAAAATTACATAATTCTTTAGTAATATTCAAACAACAACAAAAAAAACTAAAAACAGTCTAACATATAATTATTATAAATTATGAAAAAAACAAGATAATTTCAGTTAATCAATTTTTATATTTTTATGGCCTCAAATTAGTAGAACTTGGGGCCACTTGTGAGTGTCAAAAATTAATCCTTCAATGTTTTCATTAATTAAGGCTAATTTAAAAACTTTCTCCTCGCATTTTTATCTTCTTATATTTGTATTTATCTAAAGAAATTATTGTTAAGATGAATTTAAATAAGTGAAACTGTTTTTGATGCCACCATTTTGATCCATTAATTGATAGATTTATATCAACCTTTTAATAGGAGTGTAAATCAATTTCTATATTCCAACTTAATTGATAAACTGCGTTGTGCTACAAATTAAATCTATCCACTAATAATTATCGAATTAGTTATAACAAAGGATTTACTTTTATAAAAGATATTCTTCTGAAATTTTTTTTTGTTATTTAAAAGTTTTCGTAATCTTTTAAAATTTTGTAGCTGAAGATTAACCTACAGATTTATTTTTACTTCAGATCTTCCGTTTTGAAATTATCTCCTGAGAATAGAATTTATTGGAAATTGTGGGCCTCTCTAAAGAATTCAAAAAAAAATTTTTTCGTAGGAAAAAGTGTTCAAATTATTTATAAGTCTTTGAAGAGAAATTCTAAAAAGAGTACTATTTTGAGGTCACCTTAATAACATATAAAATCTGAGTCATATTTATCCGTTTTTAGGTACACTCTCCAAAAAAAAAACAAACTTTTTAAAATTTTACAAAAATTGGTAAGTTTTAAAAGCCCATTTGCCCATTTTAAATGTCTCATTATTATCCACAATATTTCTTATATATTTTCCCATAATGTTATTATTTTTTAAATTATGGTTCAAAAAATTTTGTAAAATAATTTTATAAATAATTATGTAGATTATTTTAAAGTTTTTCCGTTTTATTTTTTATTTTTTTTTTTTTTTGGTTTTGTTTTGAGTTTTTTATAACAATTGACTTGTGTGACCATTCATCCTGTCACTTTTATTGACGCATTATATTTATTTAATCCCTTAATGAGAATATAAGTTCATTTAATTAAGTAGCGTACAAACATATTTTTATACACATTTAATGCAATGAATAATGAAGAAAATAATCACTTTAAAATATATTTTAGTCATTTGATTTTCCTTTTTTTTTTTTTTTGTATACAAAAATTTAATGTTATTTAAAAATCAATTAGTAAATAGAACGCTTTTTTTTCTCTTGATATGTTTTTTTTTAAAGTTAGCTATAAAAAGCATGAGAATGATGATGAATGAGGTTTGATTTTAAAAGTTGGCATTTAAAGTGAGATAAAGTAAAATTATAAAGCGAATGTCGAAAATTATGTTTTCGAAATAGCGAAGAATGGCGAAAATCTTTCGAAGAAACTTATAACGAAAATCTTACTTTAGAAATGGCGAAAAGAGTAAAAAGAACTAGTCAATTTTCGCAATCTGCTATTTACGATTTGGCAGAAGCCTTTAACATAAAACGCCTTTTTCGAATAAGCGAAGTAAAAATACTTCTTAATCTGGTTTTTACAGCAGCAGAAAGTGTCATGGAAAATTTGACTTTTTAAAGAAATAAATTTGATATTCGAAGTTTTGAATATAAATTTCTAATTTAATTTTAGATTATTTAAAGTCACTTTCCAATTTCATGGAAACACTTTTTGTGGGAAAACAAAAAAAAGTATAAAGTCAAAAAGATCATTGATTGCTCTTAGCCTTTTCCTTGATCTTTTCTTAAATCCTTCTCATACTTTTTTCTAAGCATAAAAAAACTTTAAAGGGAGAAGCTCTCCATGTTTTTCTTTTCAGTTAAATGTTTAACGATTTTCAATTCATGTTACTTTTTATACAGATTTTTTTACTGCCTAACTTATTCATATATATTTGCGTGTGTGTGTGTGTGTGTGTGTGTGTGTGTGTGCGTGCATAATATGAGATAAATTGCTCATTTTTATGCCATTTAGTACAATCCGTCATTTAGTTAGTGAGACAGTTCAGTTCAAGATGATTAAGGTCTGCCGCCACACTTTCGTTAACATGCCAATGGGAATTCCTTGGGAAAATCGCATGCATACATATATATATTACATATTCACATACACGCATACACACTTAGACACACATACATATTCATACAAATGTTTATATAGAGTACAGGATATGGTTAGTATTGATGGAATTTTGTAACAAAATGATTTATCTGGCCATCTATTTTAAATAGACAATGAGATAATCAGGGCAGTCAGGGCAGTCAAGCGCCCAAGCAATCAGTAATCACGTAATCACGTAATCACGTAATCACGCAAAAATAGTTGAATGGACATTTAACTGTATTTACATATATTATTTTGTATTGTATTTGTTTATTTGTTAGAAGTCAACTGCATAATAAAAATAATGCGTTAGAGTTATGTGAATTCATTATTCCTCTCTGTTTATTTTGTGATCATTGTCCTAATATTTATCGGTGTGAATTATGTAAATAATTTTTGCGTTATATTGAATAAAATTTTAATAATCATTATCATTGTATCACTTATCATGGCTTGGCAAGCATTTATAACTCTTTCATCTTCACTTTTCTGTTCATTTGAATTGAAATTAACTTAATGTGATTTTTCTTTTTAATAATGAGCTATTTAAATAATAACTAAATTTAAATGCCTTTTAGTGCTAAAATGCCAAAAAAAAAAAAAAAGAAATGAGACCAATAATTAAAGTTAGAGATTACTGAATTTAAATTTCTTTTATTAGCGCTAAAATGACAAAAAATAACTCAAACCAAAAATAAAATTTAGCATGAGATTTATTTGTGGAATTTGGATTTATGCAAAAGTTTGATAACAATTCATTCTAATTGAAAACAATTTATATAGAAATCATATAAATATGTATTTCATTTTGCCCCAGATATCAAATATATCAAAATATGTATTCCAAACAATTTGGCGTTTCCCGACTTCGAAGGTCTCGTTTAAATCTCTGATATTTAAGGATTGTTTAAGCGCTGTTTTTAAGTGTTTTTTTTTGTTGTAAAAGAAATCTTCAAATTAAGCTTCATGCATCAGAAATTGTGACATGAATATATAGAACATAAAAAATACAAGGAGGGGCATTTAATATGAAACATTTATAAAAATAGTAGTTTTACAGTTATTTTAAGCAACATTTTTTAACGCAACTTCTAAAGAAATCAGTATTCTCTACAATCTGCAATTCCTTTTTCGCAATTTTTAATGAACTGCGGCAATATCTTCTAAAGCAGCGTTTGCAAAGCGCATGGTTGGAAGAACTTAAAGAAGCATCAAAGAGGAAAATAACAACAACTTTATCGCTTTACATTAAGATATTAAGTCTTCTTATGATTATCTTATTATCTTATCGTTCGTATGGGCTTTTTCTGTAGCAATATTATAAAGTTTGAAAACCACTGCCTTAAAGTAAAACTAATTAAGAAAAGCATAAACGATGAGAAAATTAGAAAAAAAAAAGAATTTTTATGTATGAACTTAATTCCTATTATTTTCCACATGAATTGTCTGGTTATTTCAAATTAAATACTCTTCTTGTAGATAAAAAACTTTATGTGATTATATATATATATATATATATATATATATATATATATGTAGTAAATGAGTATGATGTATGTATGAGATAAGCTTGGTCTGTTTCTTTTTATTAATGAGACCTTACAGATTTCATGTAGAATAATAATTGTTAAATTAATGACTCTGATTATGATATCAAAACATCATTAATTTCATTGAATGGCATCATCAAAAGAAAGAGAAAGGGAGAGAGAGAGATAAAAGAAGCGAGAGAGCAAGCAAATCAAAATCGTATGTTTTTCGAAAGCACGATGTTTTGAGAGGAAAATTCTCTTTTGAATGGAATTTATTTAGTGACCCAAAACCGCCTTAAAAAATTTCATTTAGAAATCTTTAAAACTTGTATCTTAATAATTAATGTCAAAAAGTCTAAGTCAACATTAAATAGCTTTAAACGGAGAAATGGACACCAAAAAACAAACGTTTCATAGAAAACAATGGAGTAAGACCACCCAATGAATTGCATGAACTGAACTATAACAGTGCTCAGTCTTGTATTGTATTGATTGTGTGGCTTCGATTGTTTGCTATTAGTATTTATTGTATGATTGTTTATCCATAATATGATGGCGTAATATTGTTTCATGTTTGGCTAGACTATGCGTTACTAGATTGCAACGCATCAGCCAGTATTTTTCATGTTTTATAGTTAAGCTTCATTGATTGCATTAATTGATGTCAGTCATTTTACTGTTAGATTGTTATGTTATGTTGTTTATGCTAACTTTTTGGCTGTGTCTAACTGCCTTCCTATATCTCTATCACTCTCTCTCCTCTTATCTGTATATATGTGTGTGCTGCGAGAGTTTAAAAATAGATGCTGTGTAAGGAAAATGGAATCATCAATGTGCGTTGTGTCATAATGACAGGCCGACTCATGTCCATATTGTCCATGCGATAAATAGGAAAACTTTAACAATATTGTCTATGTCGTTATCATTGATTTTGTAACTTTCCAAAAAAGTGGTGGTCGCCACTTTACCACTTTTCATTTCTCTCTCCTTCTCTATGATACTTCTCTGTTTGTAATTCAGTTTAAATTTTTGTAAATCTTTATGGGTCTACAAACAAATTTTCGAATTCTTTTGATAATAATGATGATGATGCCATATTGCCATCAATATAATGACAATGACGACTCTTTATATGTAATCATCAATAATGATCTTTGGTTCCACACTTGCAGGATTATAGTAAGCAAAAATGTACTAGCTTAAGTTAGCGACTTAATTACCACTAAACAAGGCATTGCTGACGCATTTAGAGTTACAACTTAAAGCTTTCGATTTTGATGTAAATACTAAATAGAAGACTTTGTAAAATGCTAGCAGCAATCTCTTTGCGAGTTTATTCGCTCAGTGTAATTATGTTTTGTTTTTCAATATGCCCGTTAAAAAAAGAGACAGACATTATTAAGGAATATATTTGCTGATGATTAGTTTGTAGGAAGCCATAAGCAACTTCATAAATTTGATTTGGCTTGTTTATTTTTAATAACGTTGAAATTCTCAATAACATAAATAACTTGAATGGATGAGTTAACAAGAAAGGAGACAAATATTACAAAAAAAAAAAAATTGAAATAACAATAGACGATAGGCCGCCTTTTAATGAGTGTAAAGATTTTAGTAAGTTTTTTTTTTTCTTAGAAAGTTTTTCATTGTTGCATATTTAATAGATATTTTGTATTTTGCTGGTTTAACCATTTTGGGCGCTCTGTGAATGGAAAGGTAATGTACATACTTTCGTTAATTCCATTAGTTCCGGTGGTTATTTAACACTCTATGTTAGAGCTTAAGGTAATATATGTAGAAGCGGATTATAAAAAAATGGTGTTTAAACGGTATCAAATTAAGTCATTGGTCGGACTTCAGAGATCATGTAGGATTGATACATGTAGGAAACCAAGTCTGTGGATCAACTTAGTTCAAGACTAGTAGCTCTATATAAATTGGCCTTTACACCACCTCAATTTGTACCATAATGATTTTCCTATATAAAAACTTCCAGTATACGATTATAACACTCTACCAAAGAACAGAAGTTAACTTGAAATAATTGAATATGCCGAAAAGGTAATTCTAATAAATTTTTGCAACTCTGTGTTGGCGATTGCGTTTTCTAATTGAGAAATGAATTTATTAAATGATTATTTTAAAGAATAAATCTTACAAACTTAATAAGCACCATTTAAAAATTCTTAAAGGCTTAAGAAAACTTTCCATCCAGGATTAGCTTTTTTTTTCGGAAACTCAATAAAATGTTGGCCCTTCAAAATAGAGGAGACCAAAGTAGATGCTGTATTATGTATCAATCGAGAAAATACTTCAAAATAGTTAAGCTGAAGAATTTTCAAAGTTTCAGTTCAATGTAACTTAAATAGTAAGACTTTCCAGAAAAAAAGCTGATAAAAATTTTGTTAATTAAGTAGAACAAATAAGTTTTATAAAACGTATCAAGAAAAGGAAAATGCGAATAAATAAATAAAATAATTGATAGTAAATGAAAAAGTTTGTGTCTCAAACTTGCCCTTTTCTCTCTCTATCACCCTCTCTCTGTTTATCTCTCTCTCTGCTATTCTATCTCATTCATGCAATGTGCCAATTTTTTTCTCTTTCTATTGTGCTTTGCTTTATACAATTCCCAAAGTTACACTTACACAGACCAACTGATAAATTGTACACTCATAATTATGGTCAACTTAATGTCCTTGCAAGATTGCTTGAATGAAAAGCTACTGAGTTTGTAAAGGAAGTTGAAGGGAAAGAAGTAGACTTTTTTGGGAATTTAAACAACAACAAAATGTATGACAACATACATTCCATTTATGGTCAAATTCAAGTAGCAATACATTGCATGAGATGATAGAGATGTATGAAAAGAAAAATGATTACAAGTTGCATAAATGAACCCAATTAAGGAAGTAATTCCCTCAAGGAAAACAAACCAAACAGTATGAGAATGGTTATGAAAAAAACGGAGAAAGAGAAAGAGAATGAGACAAGATTTTATTACATACACATACATGCACACATTATACTGTTAATTTCTGCAAAGAATGAGCCTGATGAGTGAGATAGATATTATGAAGAAATTTTTACTTTTCTACTTTTCTACTTCCGTTTGTTTATATTTTCTTTTTTACTTAAACCTCTTTCAAAGACATTTTCTTCTACTTGTAAACTTTCTATACATGACGCCCACTTTACGTTTCCCTTAAATTTATTTATATAACTTGGATTCTATTTTCTGTTGTATTCTGTTTTATTATTCTATCGCATTTTCTTCTGTCATGAATGACTTACGCATTTGAAATCCTTTTACTTAAGCATAAAATGAGTTGTAAAGGTGTCAACATCAGGTGTATTGTGTTTGTTACCATACAAACACATTTTGAGCAAATAGCAAAGAAATCTTCAATATTCCATTTGCCATTTTACCATTTACCATTTACCATTTACCATTTACCACTTACCATTTTCCGCTTGGCATACAAACAACATAAACATTAACACAAACATAGAAGATGTTCAATTTCTACTTCCTTACAATGTCAGTTTGTTTACCTGCTTACCGGTAAGCTATGGTAAGGCTTACCTTGCTCACCTGCTTACCTTGCTTGATTGTTATTTTTTTATTTAAATGGGTGATAATATGTTATACAATTTATATGGAATAACTATAATAAAATTGTATGTGTTTTATTCTATTATGTTGTACACAAACGATTACAATATTATTTGTTGATGGTAGGTAGAAGAGGGAAAAAAGGAAAAAAACAAACGTGACTAGGATCGTTAGGATTTTGTGATAACATTTTATATTTTATTATCTATAAACTTACGATTAATGATATACCATTAAATTTTGTAAAGTAATGCTAAGCGGAAAAAAGTTATCATCACCAGTTATATGACAGCAAATAGCAAATAGGAAATCACAAATGGCAAATTGGTTTTATGAGTCAAGTGTTAAAAGTACGGCCAAAAATACTGTTTGATCAACTACATTAAGAAATTAAAATGTTCCATGTTCTTTATTGAAGGCTTTTAATTCTTCAACATTTATCTCTTCATAGTTTTGAATATAATTTTAAATAAAATTTTAAAATTATATTGAATGGATATAATTCAAGTTACTTGAAATTTATATAAAAAGTTTATCCGTAAATTGGATAAAAAGACATTATACTCTTGTAACTTTATCTGTGATATACTTCTACGATAAGAAACATTGTTTCCTTCATCTCTCAATTCATACAATTTATTCTAATAAATTTTTTAATACGGATAAAATTTTATTTTTTGGAAAAATGGCCTCCAATGTTTTTCTTAATGATCTAATCTAATCTGATCTAGCCACTCTAATATCAGGACTGTGTATACGATTAAGATTGCGAGTAAGTAAATGAAATAAGTTCAGGAACAGCAAAGAAGATAAAGTTCAGAATGTATTTTTCAGAATATGTATTTTAGAAAATTTCTTATCGAATGAAATTTAAGTTTTAGTTTTAAAGCAACTTAAATGAAATTTTATAATTCAAGTGAGGGAATAAAATTTGTCATCTTTAATTTATAAAAAAATAATAAAAACGCTTTATCCGTTGTATGGATAAAATGACTTAAAGTGCTTAGATCATTATCCGTTAGGCGTTTTCTAAAGTTATCCATTTTCTTTGCCAATAACCTTCCAAAAAGAAAACTTTCAACCATTTAATTGAGATTTTATCGTATAAGCTTGTTTTTTTTCTGATTTTTTTCCCATAGTTATCCATAAACTGAAATCCATTTATTTGTATTGAATGGCAACTGCAAAAGAAAATAAAAAACTTGTGGGAAAATAAATCCGTGTTATTTTGCCTAAAGGAGATCACAGACACATTTATAAAATAATCATCATTCATACAAATATTGTACATATATTCTCCTGTGGATGATGATGAAATGATGTGAATGACTGCATGTGATATTATTCAAATTTGTATTTATACTTTTTTCGTCTGCTGCTCTCTCATATTCTTCCTCTATCTATTTATTCTTTCTCTCTCTGTCTCTCCTTCAATTTCATTTTATGAATATATGAAATGGCTGGTTTTTTTTTTTTTGGCTATTACTTAGTTTAGTCAAATAAACAGAGTTGTGGAATTTTTTTATAAAAAAAAAAGAAAAAAACGTTGGAAAATACTTTGAAATATTGTGTATTTGATATGGTAATATAAATACGAATTATTGTGTGCGTGAATATACAGCATAATAATCATTACATAACAATCATGTTTATTACTGTAATAATAATGCTGATAATAATGATAATAATCAAAATGAAAGCTATAAAAAGAAGATTTGATTTCCCATCAAAAGTTAAGTGAATAAATTTTAATTAGATTGTCACCATCATCATTCCATGAAAGTTTGGAATTTTTCCAACAAAGTCAAAAAAATATAAAACTGAAATATCATAGAATTGATCGAACTGTCTTATTATGGGTCAGTTTTAGTGTTAGGAAACATCATAAAATATTCTAACACAAGATAAATTCATAGAATTCTGAAAAGAGGAAGAAAACTGTGAAATTTCGGCTTATTATAATTTTAGATAATCATATTTTTAGTAGAAGCTAACTTTTTGAAAAGCCATTGAAAGACTGTGAGCAGAAAAATTCAAATAATTGCAAACTTTATGGCCTACATTGCGGCTGCTGAAAAAAGTGAAAGTGGGTATGTTAAATTTAGTTACACTTTAGCGTATCAATCTGTAAAATTTCAAAGACTTTTAAATTTATCTGGCAAATTTTATTTGATAATTTCAATAGAAAATTTCAATCGCAATTGAAAAAATAGACTTTAAAAAAAAAAACCGTAACATATTTAGTAGGTTTTTTGATAATCATTTAGAAGTTTTGCAAGCGTTTTAACAATTCAACTTTACTGCCAATATCTCTGTTTGTTTACCAAACAATCAACCAAAAAAAAACATTATGCAACAACAACATAACCAACCAGCAATGTATTGCATCTCATATTTTATCGAAAGTTCTTTTTCGATACGCTTTGATTGTAATAATGGACATAGAGAGAATGAGTTAGTGAATAAAATGTACAAATTCTCATTAGAAATATATTTCATTAAAAGAAAAAAAAAAAAGGAAAACAAAAAAAAGTTTAATGAGAAAACAAGAAACCAAAATTCTGCCACCATAAATTTGCATCAATGAAAATTTTCATTGTTTTTTTTTTGCTGTTTTCATTTTTTTTTAAATTTAAAAAAATTTTTTTTTTATTTTGTTTTGGTTAACCAATTTCTACTTGGCCATTTTTCTTACTCAAGCATATAAAATATAAAATTTACATATCGTTTACACACACACACACACACACACATATATATATATATATATATATATATAATATATATATATATATGCGCGTGTGTGTGTATGTGATACATTGAATCTTTTACATGGAAATATTCTCACATTGCTATTTAACAATTCTTTGGCTTCATGGACCAATTTAATAGATAAATATTCCAGTTGTGCGTGTATCTGTGTAAGTGTGTGCGTTTTGTTTAACAAATGCCTATTCCAATAGGAACAACAATAATACCAACAAAATATGTTTATAAAATATTTTTGTAGGCGAATACTTGAATTTGCATGTTGAAATACATTCAATGTATTGTCCCTTACCCAGTTTTTAAGACACACATGTAATATATAAATTTATGCATTTCTACATATAAATTTATATATGTATTGCTCATTTATCTATCCAAAGAATGCATTTAATGGTCTGTGCTAAAATTTTCTGTCTCAACAACAAAAATCTTCTGTTGGTTTTTATTAGTATTTTCACTGACTATGTTTTTGTTATTGTTGTTGTTGTTGCGTTGGTTTTTACTTTTCGTAACATCATCATCCTGACCACCACTAGCACTGTAACTTCCTTTTGCCATAATAGAAGCTAATAGATCATTGCCTGTTACTTTTATATCTTTCTCTCTTTCACTCACATTCTAAATATTCATTTACAATGAGTATGTGCATGTATATTTGTATGCATTCATGTATTTATTTATTTATTTATTTTTATTTATTTATTTCCATCTGATATTCATATTTATTGCCCAACAATTGTTATAAAAATTTTCTGTTCTACAATTTATATGGAGAATTAAAGCAAATATTTGAAACTTTATTATTGCTATTGTTTATTGCATATATTTTGGTATATATGTATGTGTATGTGTATGTGTGTATGCATTTTGATTACAATATTACAACAATAATAACAGTAACAACAATTTGACAAAAATAGATTGTAGCCGTAAAATGGAAACAATGAAGAAGCATCAATAATGATATTGGTATATTAAAACGCCACCAATACAAATGCCAATAGCAGTGCTAATGTCAATGTATTGAAACTAATACCAATACCATAAATAGGCTATTATATTGTTATAAATGAATGAATGATTGACCCAATAAATGAATGAATGCATGAATGAATGAATGAATGAATGAATGCATGCTGTGTTTCCTATATGAATGCTAACACAAATCAAATCGATTTTATCATCTATGCATCTTAATAGGCTGCAATGCCACTTAGTAAAACCAAAACTGCTACAACACCACCAAAAAATAAGTACAAACAAAACAAAAGACAAGAAGACAGGATGTCAAAAAAAAAAAAAAAGAAAGAAACGATGCACTCACTCATTGACTTAGAGATATGCGGATGCCTATCTAATGATTTTGAATGGATGATAATCCATAACATAACAAAAATGTACCATATAAATGATATCAACGTCATCATTATCTTCATTATCATTATCATTATCATTATCTTATCATCATCATATAACACAATACAATACTAATACAAAGAAGGAAAAAAAAGAATCAAAAAAAAATTTTTTTTTTTGAAAACCTCAAAAACTGAATTTATCAATTTTGTATGAACGTATGAACGTAAGTGTAGAATATTTTGTTAAAGTAGTCCAATTCCGTTATCAGCCATATACATGAAGGAAATAAAATACAAGAAGGAAAGAAAAAAAAATGGAAAAGAAAAAGGCAACAAAGGGGGAAATAAGGAAAGAATGAAAAGAAGTAACATATGCAATTTCCTAATTTCTCACCAGGGAAATGGTTTAAGTGTATTTCTTCTCACTTTATTTCATTTCACATCATTTCAATTCATTTCAATTCACCCCAAAACGCTATTGCCTTAATAATCATTTAGCATTTTGTACCCATTTAAATGTTTTGTACCCATTAAAATGCTTCTCTTCCACTTTGCATTTTTTTTAGATGTAAACACCACTTAGTTTTGGAATTTTCTTAAATCTTTAAGACTCAAGCTAAAAGGATTTTTAGTGATTTTTAATGATTTTTATTAATTTTTATTTAATCTTAATAAATCTAAAGCGTCTTACTAAAAACCTGAAATCTCTTTAAAACTTTTAAAAGAAATTGAAAAACATTCAGGAAACTTTGAAAAAGAACTTTGAAAAATTAAAGCAATTGAAATGGAATTATCAGACTAATTTTATACAAGCAAGTCACAAGGAATCGGCCAATCAAACTATAATACCGAGAAAATAAAGTATTTTAACTTTTTTCTGCGCCTTTCTTTATGCTTCATTCTATATAAAATATGTATGAAAATATTCATGTATGGCAACTCTAAGCAAATTATTTAAATTATTAAAAATAAAACGATTCAAATAGAACAAATTTTTGTCAATAATTTTCCATGTCAGTTGAAAATAATAGAAGGAAAGAAAGGAAAGAAAGAAGGAAAACAAGAATAAAAAAAAAATTGAAAACACTAAAATAGATCAAAAGGTATCGATAGTTTCTTATTTACCATAGAAAATTCGTATAAAAATAATTGACATTAACTAACTTTGCCAGCATTCAAAAGTGAAGAAAAGAAGAAAGGTCAAAGTAAAATAATAACAATAGCAATACAAAACACTGCAATAAAGAATGGAATAAAAACAAAATAAATGATTAAAGAATAAATGTTTTGAAAGTAATGAAAGAGAGATAAAAAAAAGAAAGAAAAGAAAATAAAGGAAAATTTATTTAATAAAAGGGAATAACAATTGAAAGTAATAGCAGACTTTTTATTTATATTTTTTATTTTATTTTGGATGCCATTTGACAAAATAAAAAAAAAAAACGGTCAGCCAATCAGTCCATCAGTCTATCAAAACGTTTTTCTGATAGACAGACATAACAAATTGAATTGATAATAACATGAATGGCTTTACTCAATTTATATTTATATTTTTCTTTTGCATCTTCTGACATTTCATTCATGCATTTTTTTATTTCTCTCCTTTTGATTATAGAAATTTTTTCATATATTTGTTTAACATATTATGTCGTTTATGTTGTGTAATAATGAGAAATGAGAAATGAGAAATGAGAAATGATACATTCCAGCATACTTGATTGTATGACAGAATTTATCATTATAATTATTAAGGTTAACTCTTCCATCTAACAATCTCTATCTCTCTATCTCTCTATCTCTCTATCTCTCTATCTTTCTCTCTTTAACTTTATCCTTCTGTTTATGTCTGTGAGTGTGCTTTTGTGTCTGATGCATTTTAATGGTAAGCAAATGTGATTGCTTTGTTATGGATAACTATTCATGTGTCCATTTATTGAACTATAACTAAATGTAACATAACACTTAGACAAACAGACAGACAGACAGATGGACAAGCAGACAAGATGGAATACTTTTTATTCATGAATGAATGCTAGTTCAGCAATATTTTCATTATTATGATCATCATCATCATCATCATCATTCATCATCATCATCATCATCATCATCGTTATCATCGTCAGCATATTCCGTATCAGTAACATCGTCAGCATTAATTCATAAACAGTTAAATGCAGCATGCAACACGTAACAATAAAGAGCAATGCATAAAACATATTAACTTCAATGTTTGACTTAACAATTTATATATAAATATTCTGTCTATGTATTTATCTAACTCTTCCATCTGTCTGTCTCTCTAGCTCCATCCCCTTACTACAATAAACTCAATTTTGCTCTGTCTTTTTTTTTCCGAATTTCATTTCTCTTTTTCTTTCCGTTTTCCTGCTTTCAAGTCAAATATGTTAACTACTCCGTGCGTTTTTTTTTTCTTTTTTACACGAATGGAATGGAGCAATACATTGCAATGATAAAATAATACTATGTAAATATATCACGTACACATTATAACAGATATACAAATGTTCATTCTAATTAGTATGATTTCAGATTTTGCACGTTACACTTTTAACTTCTTTCCTTGGCTGCATTTCATTTTTTTTTTTTGTTTTTGTTTTTTTTTTTTTTTTTTTGCTTATGCCATTTAGTCTCACTCGATTTTGTAATCCTTCATTATTGTAGTTACATATTTTTTTATTGGAGAATGTTCGAGTTATTGATGATGAAAAGTTTTTTTTTGAATCTTGCCTCGTGCATATTTAAATAGTACACTGAAGATAATGTCACAAAAGGAATGTTCTGAAACATGTACAATAAAAAAGAATTATTATATAGAAAATCTAAGAATCTTTCTTCAGGAAAAATTCTCAAATTTGGCTCTTTGAATTGTAGATTTGTATAAAACAGACAATTGTGAACAATTATGAAGATACTTGTACTTTCTTTCCACTTTTTAAGCTAACTACTGCATGAAGCTACATAAATCCCATAGAAAACCATATTTTGGACTTGAAGTTTTATCAAGTTATATTAACCTTTAAATTCACGAAAAAAATCATAAGACTTATATTTTGAATATCAAGAACTGACAAATATGAAATCTGTTTCTTTTACTACTCGAATTAAACGGCAAATATATTGCGTGGGCAAAAAATCTAACAGAATTATAAATTTAAATTTCTAACACTCTTTACAGAATTGAATTTCAATCAAAACGAGTTTTTATTTATCTACTTTTTGCTTCTTTGTAGTGTACGTTTCATTTCTTTGTTTTTTTAAATTTGCTTATTTTTATTTGTTACATTTGTGTGTGCGTATTGTTCTTTCTTTTTTTCTGCTGCCTTCCATTTCATAATTTTTCACACTTGAAGTATCAGCAATTTATATTGTCTCTCATTTTGTGGTGGCGCTAGATTCTTCATTTGTTGTATATTTTTTCTTTTATTCTCTCAATCTTTTTTCTTATTTTCCTCTCCATTTTATAAATTATTTTTTTTTTAATTTCGGTTGTAATTATTGTGGCTCTTCGTTTTTTCTTATAGTCTTTTTATGTTTTTTTATTTTATGTTATCATTACCATTTACAAACAAACAAACAAACAAACACACACACACACACACACACATGTTTATATATAAATGAGCCCATGTAACATTTTGTTCTGCTCGCTCTTTGTTGTTCTTTCTTATTCCATTTTGTTTTGCTTAACAAACGGGAGGGACCAAGAAAACGCAGAATAAATATATAAAACAAAAAAGCAGACAAAGTAAAAGGCAAAATGTGAAATGTAATGTGAAGAATGCTAAAACACTTTTAACACTTACGCATACATACACTCACATATACATACACTCATACCTGGCAAAATGTAAAATGAGGGCGAATTGTCCAGCCATTATTACTTTTGCTCTACGGCCATTTGTTCTACCATACAAACTTATACACATTTATACAATTTATGTGTAATGTTTTATATTTATGTATATATATATATATATTTGTGTGTGTGTGTGTGTATGTGTGTTAAATGCATACAAAAAATGTAACATATAAAGTGTAATACAGCATCCAACATCCGTTGCCAGTTTATTGCCCGCCTGACTTATAACGCAAGTCTATAAGTCTATGAAAAATGCAATGAACTCTCATTTAACAGCATCATTTGTCACTTTAGTTTATGGCAAAAGAGAAAAATCCAACAAAAAAAAAAATATAATGTCCTATCGAGTTATGTAACGACTGCTGTAGTTGTAACACTTATTACTGACATATTTGATTTCTCATTGTATTACTTTTTCCTTTCCTATTTTCCATTCTACTTTGCTTTCCTTTCTTGTTTGTTTTTCCCCCTTTTTTTTTTCTTTGGTTTTCTTTTGGTTACCTTACTTCTTACACTTCATCTTTTTTGTTCTGCATGGACTTTTTATATCATACGTAAATTATAAGCTCAAATATTTAAAAGAACTTAAGATCGTATCGTTGACTTATTCCATTCAATAATTTCCAGTTAATTTTCCTAAATTAAACTTCCATTTGATAATCAATCGCGTATTAATGAAAATTAGTATGTTTCGGTTATTTCGTATTGGCCATATACTGAATCTACATAAGATCAGGCTATTTGTATTATTATTTTTAGAAAAAAGCGCGCTTTTTCGACAGGAAAAGAAAATTTTTAAGAATTAAATAATTTTGAAAATTTTCCATTAAGTTTTCAGCATATATTTATTTAGCGTAGTGGCCTTAAGGAAATTTCTTATAGGCTTAATCTATTTTTAAGCATTATTTTTCGTGTAATCAATTATAAGCAAATTAAGCTTTTATAAGCACAAACATCCAATGTTAAGATTTCCTTTACAAAAATTCGTATTGTTCTTTAAAGTAAAGTGAGTCCTTAATGTAAACAAATTTTGAAGCAGATAAATGTATTTTTGGAATCATTTTTCATATAAGTAACTTTTATGTAAAATATGCTTTTATGTAAAGTAAGTGATTTGGTATTTTACGTATAAGCAAAATGACTTTTTAAGAATTAATTGGGATTCTAAATTGATAGAATCAAATTTTAAAACCGCTTGATCCATATTTTGGTTTTTTTAACATAGAAATGCTTTGCCAATTATAAACTGTAATCAGAAATGATAATTAATGTACCGCACTTAAAAGTCGATTTGGGAACTTTAATAAAATTTTCATATTTTCCCTTTACCAGTTTTTTCCGTTTTTTTTTTTTTTTTGCTTGCATTATTTTGGATTGGAAGTCTGAAGCACGTTATGCGCTACTGCAGCTGCTACAATAGTGTACTGCTTATAAATAACTGTT